>CAXAMN010001781.1:163592-198890 GCA_963970005.1 Durusdinium trenchii | reverse complement strand
GTCAAGTCTCCAAAACGAGCGTTTCGTACGAGACTTCCTCCAAAAGTCACGTGTCAAGTCTCCAAAACGAGCGTTTCGTACGAGACTTCCTCCAAAACTCACATGTCAAAGTCTGCAAAACGAGGATTTCGTACGAGACTTCCTCCAAAAGTCAAGCGGAAACACCCATCGGAGCACACACATCACGCAGCCCTGCCAAGCAGTTTCGCGAGTCCAGCCCCTCCAAACAACACCCGCTCACACGCCAATCCCAATGTGACAGCGACATTCACCTCTACCACAACTCACGACCTCACGATTTCCTGCGCCTGCCACGAATCTCTCCGCATCCACACGTCTAACCCGCACAAAGTACTGCGCCTGCCACGAAATGTCAACTCCGTCACACCTCGCAACCTCACGATTTCCTGCGCCTGCCACGAAAATCGCACTTCCACACCTCAAAATCAGCACAAAGTACTGTGCCTGCCACGAAAAGTGAGAATATCATCTCACGTGAGCTTCAACAAAATTTGCACCACACCACACGTTTAGAATGATTTCGACCCGTTCTGAGCACACTCCCATCCACGAAAATCGCCATTTCAGCTGAGACTTGTCACGAAAACAGAGCTTCGATGCCACACCCTGAAATGCAAATCCCAATGGCACGGCCACATCCAACACCCCAAAAACACGACTCTCCAAACGCTAATCCCAATGGAACTGCGCAGTAAACTGCGGATCTCTCAAACCACTGCGCCTGTGCAGCGAAATGCATCACGCTTCTTGCGCGACATGTCATTTTCATGCAAATCACAATGGAATAGCGTCGCAAACTGACACGTGACACATCCATGAAAAGTCACTTGCAAAAGCTTCCCCCAATGGCAGCGCCTTAGCGTCCTACTGCGAACGGTTGCGGACGGTTGCGAACGGTTGCGAACGGTTGCGAACGGTTGCGAACGGTTGCGGACGGTTGCGGACGGTTGCGAACATAGAAACAACGGATCGCGAACAAGACTCTACCCCCAGACCCCCAGAGTTAAACGAGAACCCTTCGCTACGCATTCGGGAAAAACTTCCCAAACTAAAAGAAAAGGCAACGATATCCTACTGGCACAGCCACAACGAACCAGATCCAGTTGCAAGCCCTGGCTGCCCCAAACCTAATGGCACAGCACACGAGCCAGTGAACACGAGCCAGTGAACCGAGCATGCAATGACACCAAAGACACCTAATTAAAGGTTCCTGGCATCTGATGAGAAAACCACACCAAATCCCAGCGCACAATCCCAAAACACTAGTACAAACAAAATTCAGAACATGTCTGAATATTAAAAACTATCACTTTGCCTAGCGCACAGCTCTGCGATACGACTTTCAAGAGGATGATACGACTTAAGCCTACTGCTTGTAGTTGCCCGCTAGGAAATACTTGGGTTGTAGAGGAAAGTGGTCTTCCACCGGTCAATTCTCAGGTTCCATGTCAATTTGCGGGAGGGTAACTCTTTCCGCCCTAAAGGCGGCGGGGCGGAGCTTCCTTGAAGAAGCACGCAAACTATTCAGTTGGTTCCTGGGTGACTTGTTGTGAACTGGTTGTGGAATTGGCATCGCTACTAGGAGCAAGGACGCTACGTTGAGGGAATCTCATTGTGTGGTCACCGAGTTCCAGTTCAGGACGATGAGGAGCTTTCAAGCAGCTTTCCAGGAGCTTTGTGAACTTGGCAGTTCTTGGGTAACAGCAAGTAGGAACAAGAAGCTACTAGGGGCTCCTGGCCTTACTACTAGGAGCAAGGACGCTACTAGGGGCTCCTGGCATCGCTACTAGGAACAAGAAGGCTAGTTTATGGAACTCTTGAATCTTGAATCTGTGCAATCTCTGTATTGACAGCACCGTGGACCTGGATGGGCAGGCCGGTTGCGAGCTTGCATGGAGAGATCAGTCTATACAACGGCGTTTGCCCTTGATTGAGCTCAACTACCCCAAAAGCTGGCCTTGGTCCTGGATTGGAATGCTCATTTTTACTACAATTAAGAGTAAGAGAACTAAGAACTTTGTGTATTTGATGGGGCGTGTGCTATCAATTACAGTATCAACAATCATTACGCGAGAGCTTACGAGTCTGAATCGATCGTTTTGCCGCAATGTGGAAAGCATATGTTCGTTCTTGCAGGAGAAGGAGTCATGTACATGCCTGCCGAATGTTGAAGTGACATGAGCTCGAAATGGCAAATTCTGGGCTTCCCAGCCGGTGTTGGGCGGTCATAGCCACATCGGCGCAAATTGTCGAATAAGGAATCTACAAGTTTTGCCTGGAAGGAACAGGTCGCAAGGGCATCGCTAGTAGGAGCAAAGGGCATCGCTACTAGGAGCAAGGACGCTCCCAGGGGCTCGCGGCATCGCTACTAGTAACCAGAAGGCTAGTAAGCTAGTAGGTTGGAGACCGAGCTTTGAAAAAGTCCCAAGGGTCCCAAGCCACAAAGACTTCTCAAAAAGCTGCTTCCTGCGAATCTGGCACAGCCGCTTTTGGATGCTTGGGCTATCACATGTTATCATCTTCAGTCTAAGAACATTGTCACTGCCATTCACACCGTACACGGGAAGGACTCCGGCTTTCTCAGCATATTCTTATCACACCTCCCCAAAGCATCGTGGAGGCCATCGCGAGTAGGTTCGAGGGTTTGACAGCTTGGTTTGACAGCGACAACAAAGCCAAGCCTCTGAAAATCGGACGATGGGCTTCACGTCCTCACAGTTCTCACCTGTGACCTATGGCGTTGTGCAGCATCAAAAGCGTTCATATTGATTCCGTAGAAGCATCACAAACAAGTCCTCACTTCCCAATCCAGATAGTAAGGCATACACATGTCAAATCATTTCAAAGTGCCTCTACTTCATCCGTGTAATAAGTTGCGCTTCATTGAATCCCAAGAGATTGGGTGCTGTCCAAGTAAGCTAGTGCATCAAACAAAGAGCCTGAATGTGACCTGTTTAGAGCACCACTGGAACGAACCGGCCACTGAATGTGAGAGAATAGTTGAATAGTTCTTTTTTTGAATAAAGAGGTCACAGAGGTCAAGAAAAGGAAGTGAGACATCAACAAATCACACGGCAGTGTACCACACTCATTGCGCCTGCACTGGAATGGCATCGTATTTGTCAAAATCGATGCCACTGGTAGAGCGGGTCTTGGCTGGGCCGAAGACCTGCGACTAAGTAGGACGGGAGAATTTTTAAAGGAAGTCTTAAAGAAAGAAGGTAACTTAGCCTAGCGATGGCATCCAACCTAATAGCGATGGAAGAATACTGTCCAAATGACAAAAGATTCTTATAAGGACGATTAAGGACCATTAAAAAGACTATTGTCCACGGGCTAGAGATCAAAATCAAGGTTTTATGTTTAGAAACAAGAAGCTACTAGGAACAAGTGCCTTACTACTAGTAACAAGTGCCTTACTAGTAGTAACAAGAAGCTATTAGAAACAAGAAGCTATGAACAAGAAGGCTATCAAGATTCTTTCTTTCGGGAGGTCGTGAAGAGGATGGACAGGAAACTAAGTAAGCTAAGTTGTACGTGAGCAAACGACAGGACCCTTGGCGTGAAGGGGAATATTTCCCGGCCTATCTGTGTCGTTCTTGTTGGTGGCCAGGGCAAGACAAATATTCTTTGCAAAAAAAAACCTAAGTAGGATCTCAACCTAAGACTAGTAGACTAAAAGGGGCAGCTAAGGCCAAAGCGAAAGGCAACTTCTTGATTTACAAAAAAATGATAAAAAAGAAAGCCCTAATAGTGATGACCTTTGCTACTAGTAACTAGTAACAAAAAGCTGCTAGGTGGAGGCCATCACTACTAGTAACAAGAAGCTAATAGTGATGGCCTTTTGAAGTTTCCTTTTGCTTTAACGTCTATTTTGCTACTAGGAACAAAGGGCATCGCTACTAGGAGCAAGGATACTACTAGTAGCTCTTGGCATTACTACTAGTAGCTTCTTGATTTTGCCTGGTTTTTAGTCCAATCACTCATTGGCCCTGGCCGCCCTGGCCTCCTCTTCGGTATGTGTCTCTCTTCGTTTGTTGCCGAAGCGCTGCGACCTAGAAGCAATGGCCTCCAACCTAATAGCGATGGCCTTCAAATACAACGAGAAAAGAAAAACAAAATAAAATAGAGGGAAAAAAAGAAACTCAATAGTGATGGCCTCCAACCTAACAGAGGTTGAAAATTCGGCAGGATGCACTAATTTGTACATGATGGGTTCACACTGTTTCACATCCTTAGGTGGTCTTCAAACATGTCATGAGTTCAATCAGTTCAATCATTGTGGAGATTCCAATTGAATTCCGTCAGCTCTCAAGTTCTGCGTTCGGACCAATCGCCGCCGGCTCCCTGCATCTGGAAAACGGTGCCTCGGGAGACTATCCTACTAGCGATGGCCTCCAACCTAATAGCGATGGCCTCCATGGGCAATGAGCATGCAATGGGCCAGTTTTGTTCGTTTTTGCCAGCATTGAAACACGATCATTGACCAGGAAAAGCGACTAAAGGCTTTTAAAACATGTCGAACAACTGTTGTGCTGCCTTACATTGCTACACCAGGCGATCTCAAAGTCAAGACATCCGCATGTTCTTCTGCTTTGCCCGCCAAGATCGCTGCTCTTCTTCTGTTCTCCATACCGTTCACTATTCTCAGACCTGCAAGCACATGACGAGTCTGTAAAAGGATGTTCAGGCATCACACTTAGTGATCTAAGGAATGAAGGTTGCCGACTCCGGGTAGGAATTCAATTAAAATACTAAACAGACTAACGTAAGTGAGTGCCCCCTGTGATCGAAAAAACTTTCTTGCAAGGACTCATCAAAAAGTTTTCTTTAGACCTGGAGGCCATCGCTAGTATGTTGGAGGGCACCGTCATTCGGCACAAAACTTCACTGTCAGCTCCTTCCACGAAAAGGGCCTGTACAGCAAGTAAGATTGTAAGTAAACATAGTGGCATGGGCAGCAGCTAAGCCACCTAAGCCTTTGCCAAAGGAGCAAGGACGCTACTAGCAGCTCCTTCATGTTTCACTTTGTCGCCAGGTCCTGAGGGAAGGACTTTCCTCCCTTGCCATCGTGGCCCTTGCCCTCGAAGCCTCAAATGGTAGATGGTCAGGGCCAGCTATGGCAGCTTTTGGCACTGAAATTCCAATATCCACTATGTCACTTATGTCTATCCATGCGTCTTTACAAAAATGGAACAAGAAGAAGTGAAGGAATTGCATGTTTCAAAAACATCAAGGAGCGTTCCACCTTCGTTTGACTCCTGCCCTAAACTTTTCCAATGTCGACGCTGCCACTGGGAGCAAGGCTACTGCCGTCCCTGTCCCTTGGGTAACCTGGAACCAGCATTCGAAGACAAGGGAACCTACTAGCGATGGCCTCCACCCTAATAGCGCTCCACCCTAATAGCAATGAGCAAAGCTTTGGGGACTCGGAATTTCATAAAGCTACTAGGAACAAGTGCATCGCTTCTAGGAACAAGTGCCTTACTAGTAGTAACAAGTGCATTTACCACATGTTAAAAGGTTCCTCCAGCAATTCCGACATTTCTGCTCAGTCCGCCTCCACCTCCCTTGCCGCGCCTCAAACAAAGTCGAGTCAATTTGGCCACAAGCCAATGGGTAGCGTCTATTCCAAAAAAGCAGTCAAAAAATGCAGGGGCTTAGTATGGCCTAGCAGGGTCTGCGAAGAAAAGAATCTAGGAAGAATAGTAAGCTTCCCTAAAATCAAAAATGAATCAATCATGCGAGTGCGGAACACATGTCCACTTGTGGCGAATACCTTATAGTGTCCATGTTGTGGCCATGGCAAGGCTTGCGAAATGGACCCCAAGTAGCTGACGCTACCTTTTGTAATGGAAATGTAATTACCAGGAACAAGAAGCTAGTAGGGGCTCCTGGGAGCAAGGAGGCTACTAGGGGCTCCTGGCATCACTATTAGTAAAAAGAAGCTACTAAGTTGCTAGGGGCACTCCTGGCATTACTACTACAATACACCGCTTTAGACCTCAACGAGATTGTGTCTGACTGTGCATTCTGGACTTGGTTCCCAGCTCAGAGCGTCCACTCGCCTGGAACCCCATGTGCCGTCTGAGAACTGTCCTAGAATTGTTCCTTTTCGTTCTTCCTCCAATAGTAGCGTCCTTGCTCCTGGTAGCGATGCCAGGAGCCCCTAATAGCTTCTTGTTCCTAGTAGTAAGGCCAGGAGCCCCTAGTAGCGATCTTGCTCCTAGTAGCGATGCCCTTTGCTCCTAGTCGCGTTCTTTCACTTGCAGTGTTTCAGACCTTTCCATTTTAGACCTTTCGTGCTTTCCTCTCTTTCTGACCTCACTTGCCTCTTTCTGTCTTCCAGAAATATATTATGTCAAAAACGTGTTGGCCCGCTTTGGCGTATCCTACCGTATCGACGATAATGTCTTCTGAACCATCTAGGCTTCCCCGGCATTTCGATCAGCCTCTGGCGCGGACCCCGCCGTGCCGTTCCGCTGGTGTGGAGGGACCTCGGGCATAGTAACAAGGTTCGCTACTAGTAACAGGTGCCACGCTAGTAGTAACAGGTGCCTTACTAGTAGTAACAAGAAGCTACTAGGAACAAAATGCTTAAAATACAATGCTCTACTAATGCTCTATGCTCTATCCTCTTGAGGTCCGTGTCACAAGCCCGGAGACTCAGTCTGATCTAGTGCAATTTTAAAAAATGCGAAAGAAAAGTTTAGACATAGTGAGCCCCATTTTACTTTGCAGCATTCTTGTCAGCTCCAGCCTCGAGCAACACCTGCACCACTTCCAAGTGGCCATCGTGAGCTGCAAACATCAAGGCGGTTGCCCCATCTTGCATTGCAGCATTCTTGTCGGCTCCAGCCTCGAGCAAAACCCGCACCACTTCCAAGTGGCCATTCTGAGCTGCAAGAATCAAGGCGGTTGCCTCGTCTTGCATTGCAGCATTCTTGTCAGCTCCGGCCTCGAGCAACAGCCGTACCACTTCCAAATAGCCCTGTGCCGCCGCAGAAGACATGGGCAACACAGGTGGGGGGCCCGTGCCTCTGCTATTGGGATCCAGTGGTTTCTGAAGCAACTGTTCAACTTCAACAACTCGATTGTTCTGACGCGCAAGGAGTAGCGCCTCCGAGTTCGCCTCCTCAGGTGCACAGAAGTCCAAGATTACCAACTGCAAACTTGGTAGCTTTCTGACAGGCATATCATCCTGTAGCTCGCCCATCTCCTCACTGAAGAGTCTTTGTCGAAATCTCGAGTATCCAACCTCTCCGGCGAGGAGCCTTTTCAGATCCTTTACAGATTGTCCACTCTCCGCCATGCAGAGTAGATCCTCCTGATGAAGCTGGGAAACTGTGGCACCAGAGAGTGCTTGAATCTCCATGCCTTGAGCGAAAATGCCTGCCTCAGCTTTCTCCAAGGAAACCCAATCGAACCATATAGTCCATGTACTCTAGCGGCTTGAGCCAAATTGGCTTGATCCAAAACGGCTGCGGTATTTAACAGTATTCAACCCCCAAGTAGCCTCGGGAACTCACCTTCCTAAAAATGCCGTGGTGAAGGCTGTCACGGAGCTGTTGCTTCATTCGACAATCTGAGAACGCCCGCGTACTTGCTTACCATCAAAGCTTTTTTCCCACCTCAGAGGAGGACTCAAGCAGCAGGGAAGCGCACGTACAAAAGGCATTCCAATTGTTGGCCATCTGCTTTTGGCTAGAGAAAAGATAAACAAGGAACAGGGAACAGTCTACAGGTCTAAATACAAAGTCAAAAGAATGAAAACAACACAAAAAGGAAAGGTCTAAAGGTCTCCAGGCAACAACGGAGTGCGGATTCAGTGTGAAGGTTCCAATTGCAAAGCGTCTCTTTTTTGTAGCAAATCTGGTCACCGTCAAAAAACAACAACACAAGTTTCTTTGCAGCTGAGTAGCGCTTTTTCTACTTTTGCTTCAGCAAACAGCTGAGCAAATGAAATGGCCCCGGGCAGTACAAGCAAAAAGGACGACAGCATGCACCTATCACATAAGTAATCGCACATAAATACACAGCCCCGACAATGCCCAGTTTGACAAGTTATTGTAACTGAAGGGGAAACGTCTTTTTTGTTGGGGAGCCACTCTGCCCCCCTACTTAATTGAGTAGGCGCCTACTTAATTAAGGGCAGGATCCACTGGCTGGACGCAGCATAGCTCACGCTTCTTCAAGGAAGATCTCCGCCCTAAAGGCGAAGGTGGGGAGCTTTCTTGAAATCTAAGAAGAAATGTTCCTAATAGCTTCTTGTTACTACTAGTAAGGCACTTGTTACTAGTAGCGTGGCACTTGTTACTAATAGCTTCTTGTTGCTACTAAATATAGTAGTAATGCCAAGAGCTACTAATAGCGTCCTTGCTCCTAGTAGCGATGACAGGAGCCCCTAGTAGCGTCCTTGCTCCTAGTAGTAAGGCCTGAAGCCCCTTAGTACCTTCTTGTTCCTCATGATTTGGTTACTAGATCTTCAGGAAAACCAATAGCGATGGCCTCCACCCTAAGAGCGATGGCCTCCAACCTAGAAGCAATTTCGTTCCTAGATTCATGTCTAAGAAAAACTCGTCGTTGACTGCACGTTGAAGTTCGTCGCTGTAAGTTTGGCACAAATCCCATGCTGCATGTTCAAACTCGGGTCGTTGGTCACTTGACATCAAAGAACGATGCGAAAAACAAGGAGCAAACATTGCTGATTCCCAATGACCCACGAGAGCTATTCCAAACAATGCTTGGATGATTACTGTATGCAGGACATTCGCATTCGGCCTTCAAAGAAGCTATGAACAGTCTCTTCTATTGCTTAAAGCACCTTTGTTTGTCGCATGGGTTGTCCTCTTTTCACCCACAATAGAAACATGCTGAGCATTCTTTTCCTCATCAGCCCACATAGGCGGGTGACTGTGCCATATTGGCAGTCACTAGCCATTTCTATCGTCTGCAATCTGGGAGGGATCGCCTTATGAATGAATAGAGGGTTTCCACACTAGACGATGATGTCACGATGTCCTGCAAGAAACTCGTTGTCCTCAAGAACTCTCAAACACTTGCATTCTGATTCAAACATGTTGTCTATTGTCAGTGGTTCGACCCTTGTTCCACCCTGCCTGTCACAGCTGATAAATTAGCGTGCAGGCGGTCACAAGTTCACGGAGATGTGCGTCGCCAGGTTGGTCACAAAAATATTCCAGCCTAGTAGCTTCTTGTTACTAGTAGCTACTTGCTCCTAGTAGTACGGCCAGGAGCCCCTAGTAGCGTCCTTGCTCCTAGTAGTACGGACAGGAGCCCCTAGTAGCTTCTTGCTACTATTCGGTTGGAGCGGGCTTTCAAAAAATGTCTTGTTACTAGTAGTAATGGCCTCCACCCTGATGATAGCGATGGCCTCCAACCTGGTAGCTTCTTGCTACTAGTAGCAATGGGGATCATGAGGCTCGACTAGGTCTTGACGCAGTTTACCCTTCGCTATTAACAAGCATGGTTTCTGTACCGCTGCCTTTCTACTAGTAGCGATGGCCTCCACCCTAGGAGGTCTTAAGTTTCAACTAGACATTGGTACTAACAAAATTACTTCGACTGGAATGATTCGATTGGAATGATCCAAGGCACCCCAAGACAATCCGTCCATCTCATCCATGAACTCACGCACTCGCCTGAACAGTTGGTATGCGCTAAACCTTTTTAGTACTTCACCAAACAAATCTGAGGTGTTTACTATTTCTGCCTTGTGGGTGCTGGGCGCTAGTAGCCACTAGTACTTTCATTTGGGGTTGTGGCCTGCAATTCGGTGGGCGGGTTCTTGGATTAAAACGCGGAGAAAGGTGGTAGAAACCAAGACAGACATAAGGCCTTCTGACGCCGCTAAGAATACGGTTTTGTTCAACGTAAATATTGAAAACATGTCATGTAAAGATTTACAACCCTGGGCCTAACAGTGGAAACAATCATTTGATGCTTACTAGGTTGGAGGCCACCGCTACCAGGGTGGAGGCAAAGCGAACGGGTGAGTACAAAACACAGTGACAAACGTACGTCAATGGGCCAGCCGCATCATTGACGATTTGTGGACATGTTTTTCGGCTGGTGTGGTTCCGAAACTCCACATACTTGCACCACCGATTTTGGCAACGTTTAAAGACATCAGTGTGACATGATATTCAAAAACTGACACCCCCATGCGCCTCAAGCAGACTTCGTTGGGCAGGTCATTGTGGCCTCAGGGTCACGCAATTTCGCCAGGTTCCACCAACCAACTGCCTTGCCAAATTCCATATTCACTGCCCACGTTGCCACGGGACTTGCGCCGAAACAGTGCCTTTCTACTTGAATGAAAGTGTGCGAATGTTGCAGTCCTTACATGAAGTTCCTTGTAATTGTAGGGATGTCCAAATCAAGTTTTGCACTCGAGCAAACAAGGGCTATGTATGGCTATGTTACGCCCATCAGTTGTTCATGACTGTAAGTGCAATTACGCCACCATACCCCAGATAGCACAAGATACATGTGCGCAGCCCTTAACTGTTTTTCATTCGACGTAGACGGGATCTGGCAAGGGCACCTTGCAGCGGCACCGGAATCCAAGCTCCGACGCCAACACGGCCATGCATATCTGGCACCAGCATCCTGCAGCCACATCCTGCAGCAGCACCAACACCCAAACTCCAAAGAGCACACACCCACTCCCCGCCAGCACCCTGCAACGGCACCCACTCACTGGCTGCAGTGGCGCCAGCTTGCAGGTTCCAATCCGCACGCCGCCATAGACATCCAGCATCCAAGCTCCAAAGCACACACAGCCATAGACATGGCAGGTGCACCAAGCTACAAAGCAGACACTGTCACACACATGGCAACGGCACCCTGCAGCGGCACCAGCGCCCAGGTTCCAAAGCGCACACAGACAACTCTTCGTATACTTGAACACTTGAATCACTTGAAGTAAAAGCCCCAAAAAGTTTCGCTATCCGTGGAAAAACGCGCCGCGGTCATGAATAGGTTTGTTCTGACACCCCCATCACCGAGCTACACGACCGTGTCGTCATCCAGGTGGCCTGCTGTTTGCACGCGGTCCGTCCATGTCATTTAGCGCCCGCTTTCACGATACACCGCTCCGCGAAATAGAACCAAAAGGCAACCCCAATGGGGCGCCGTGTCAGAGAACTCAACGCAAAACATGCGGAACCACTTCAGGAATCTTTGTGAAGTTTTCAAGCTTCTCAAGGTGCATTTCCCCATGGGACGCCGGTGTTGAACATGCTGGCGAACTCATTCCCAAAACTGGTGGGAAAAACAAGTTCGCATGGGACGCTGAATGAAGTGGCTGCGGGCACTGCAGCTGAGAAGACGATAAAACAAACATGGTTCCATTTGCTTTGGAAGCCAAAAATCCTCCCAGCCACAATCGCCTTTCTCTTAAACTCTTCTTCTTCCACACAGCCTGTGGCCCTTGTTGGAACAGCTGCGCGAGAAGTTCTGCCTCCCAGCCTTTGTCTTCAACAGCGGCATGGATATGAGTTAAGGCGCCATCACGGCGCTCTATTTCCACGCCATCACGGCGTGACGCACAGTGACACCATCACGGCAATATCGAATTTTAGGCGCCATCACGGCGCCTGCTATAATTCCACGCCATCACGGCGTGACACACCGTGACACCATCACGGCGTCATTTGAATTTAGGCACCACGGCGCCTTTCAATTGCACGCCATCACGGCGTCATTTGAAATCAACGCGCCATCACGGCACCTTTTCCTTCCACGCCATCAAGGCGTGAATCATGACACCATCACGGCGTCGTTCGAGTTTATAAGGCGACTTCACGGCCCCCTGTCAACGCCACGCCATCACGGTGCGATACGGCACGGCGTCACTTGAGCTTAGGGCGCCATCACGGCGCTTTCTAATTCCCTGTCAGCACGGCATGACGCATCATGACACCATCACGGCATCACTTGAACTTAAGGCGCCATCATGCCATCACGGCATCGATTGAATTTTACTGCGTCGCCACGCCACCTTTTCATTGCACGCCAACACGCCGCGACGCGTCGTGACACCATCACGGCATCAGTTGAATTTAAGGCGCCATCATGGCACCTGCCTTCACGGCATGACACATCATTCGCGACACCATCACAGCATCCATCACAGCACGCATCATGACACCATCACGGCGCCAGAGAGCGCATGTTGTTCACAGAAGGTCCTCTCCTCTCCAGCCATCTTAGGATATCACAAAGAGGCTCCATTTGGACAAAACGAAACCCAATCCAGGTTCCTGAACACCAAGCTCAACGAATCAACCCATGACCAAAAGACATGTAAAACACCAGAGGGGCACAGTTTGCGCCGACTTCGAGGGAATCATTCCTGCAAGGGATGAACTAAACAATTTCCACCACATCGACCTTCACAGTTGGGAGTAGCGCTTGACTGATGTCTGTCACATTTTTGTTCTGGTTTTGCTTCACAATAACAGCGTGGAAGCCGTCAAAGGATACAACTTTTCTTCAGCGCGGATGTATCTCCAGGAGATGCAGTACAGACCGAGCAGGAGTTGGAATTGTGGTCTCGAAGGACATGAAGCTTTTTATCCATGATGTGAAACTAGCGCAGACTCATGTCTATCGTTCTTCGATCAGCTGCACGGAAGTGATGACATGTTCGTTTTATCGGCTCACGTCTTCTGCACCCCATCCTGGTCGAAACTCCAAACTACTATTCCGCGTACGCACATCAAGAAATCCGGCTCCGGCTTTACTTACGTTGTCCAGTAGGGCCTGAGTACCCCTGCCAACTCACATGAACCATACAGTTGGATATACTTGGGACATCTCACCAGGCGCTTGAGCTGCATAGCTGAGACGACACCTCTCCTTCCGTCCAGTGCCTTGCCTGACTCCCTCAGCCCCCCATCCAAAATACAGGTTATATATTTTACCTTTTCCACCTGCTGGATTTCAAAAATGGTTGCAACGTTATCTGCTGAGTGGGTAGGTTGCTCAATACCGACCGCAGAACACATGAACGGCGGTTGAGCAGCAGTTGTGTCTGCGACGGTGGCACTGAAACTCTGACAAGCCGGTTGAAGCATCCAGGCTTGCTCTGAATCGAGGGATTCGAAGGAACTGTCTCTTTGACGGCCCTGACAAACGTCCCAGCTAGTCATCTCCACCTTGTCTTCCAAGCCTATCTCACACTGAGCTGCTTGTAAAGCACGCGCCTGGAACCAATCTGCTGGCGAAGTTGTCCTTTGCTGCTGAGCGGCCTCTCTCATGCCCTTGGCGCCAGTGTCTGTGGAGCTCCTGCTCCCTTCTTTTTGGCTTCCTTGCTTGGAGTCGTTGGAGACTCCTGGATCCGAAGAATTGAGATCATGAAAAGCAAGCGGACGTCCAAATAAATCTTTTCACTCAAGCAAAATGGGGCATGTTAAGCGCATCAGTGCCTCTTGTTACAGCTTTTTGCAAGAACATGCAATGTTGATGAGTCATGCGCAGGCTTCTTTCTTGGCATTGCAGCTACAAGCTAGGCAAACAAACAATGAAGGAAACGCCCACAATTGGCTGTGGCTAAGCTTGAAAAAGACCAGTACAGGTGCTGCAAACCATTGATTGTGATTATACAAGGATGTCCAACAACTGATACTTTAAACATTCCATCAAAGACACAAGGCGCCAAGATTGCAGGCTGGGCTACCAGCCGTAGCCCTCCAACCACAGTGGTTCCACGGCGTTTTGACATGCCTGTGGAAACACATCAAGAGCATCCTGGGAATTGGGCGTACCAAGGGGACATCATTGAGTGGTGCCTTTTTTCCAGTGTTTTGGTGCAGCTCTGCATTGTTCATGTTGCATTTGGTACCATGATAGAAAGGCCAAAAACCACCAGCAACACAAGTCAAAAGCGTCAAGGCTCCATCTTAGCAAGCTGTTTGTGAAGAATCTGGAAGTGATGCTTGAATTCACTCTTCTACAAGAATCAACGGTTTTCAGCATTGGAAACTCCCAGTGTCAGTTCCAACCTCGTGGATCGAGAAGCCATTTTCGATGGGGACGATGTCATCATCGGTCCCGTGCATGACAAGAACCGGACATCGAACCTAGCAGAGGAAGAAACCTAATAGCAATGGCCTCCAACCTATATGGAATGGCCTCCCTACTAGCGATGGCCTCCAACCTAGCAGAGGAAGATCATTGATATGGACAGCTGAAGGCAAAAGGAAAAGAAACTCTGCTTCAGTTCAGCCCATACAAGGGAAATCCCAATCTGCCTGGTCCATCTTCTCGTAGTTCCGAAAGAGATCCATCCTGTCCGGATTCATCTACACAAAGTAGCGTCCTCTTGTCCCTAGTAGTAAGGCCAGGAGCTACAACATGTCACAATGCATCTTAGGCCAAGGTTGATGGTTCATTCAATTTGGCACGCTCGTCCAGGTCATTCCACCCAATATACGACCAAAGCTCTTTGGCAGAGAGGTGGTCTTGGACAAACCCTTCTTATAACAAGAAAGTGTTTGATAAGCCTTAGGTCTCGCACGCAAGGCCACCAGCAGGCCAAAGGAGTAATTAGCCAAGTAGGTAAGCGGTAAGTAGCTAGTTACTAAGCTCAAGTGGCTGCTACGGAAGGGATAGGGTTTAGGCTTAATCATTTGATTCCGAGATTACTAATAATCTGACTCCGACACTTTGTTTCCTCTTAGACCTTTTGTTCTTCCTCCAAGAAGCCTTGGGCCTGCAATATCAAGAATGCCGTCGCCTTTGGTTCTTGGTTTTGAAGTACTACTGTCGTAGCGTTCTTAACTTCCCCAAAATCCAAAGCAAGAACGCTACGAATCTTGGGAGCGAGGAGAGCGCTTGAAGCTCTCGCAATCCATTATCGTGAACGTTGCGTCCGGAGACTAGTAGCTACTTAAGCTGCTACTTACTCCTTGCTACTAGCTACTTAAGCGTTCCTCGGCCTACCGCCCATAAACCCAAAAAGACTTGAAAGAAACATAGATATTTTAAAACATATATATATATATACTCTATAAATAGATGCTCTCTTGTTCAATAACCATCTATTATAAATGATGCTTCATGAAAGCCTCGGAAATGTTTCGACTATGCGAAGGGCTCTTCGAGGAAGCTGGATTGCCTTAAAGAATCAGAGCTCTCCTCGGCCCTAGCTTCCATCCTAAGCTAGCTACCTTCTACTTCCTAACCATTCCTGAGAATTGTAAAACATCATCAACGGTATGTATGTTCCTTTATAGAAGTTATTCTTGATGCCAACTGATTCTGCAACTCTGACCGACTCTGACCTGTAGCCAAGCCAGCTGGCCGCTGTCCCAAACACCACGCGGCCTAACCAAGTGCAAATCCAGCCATTTGCACAAGGAAGTGTATATGGGAAGCACAGCTCTTCAGCTAGCAGTTTTCATGTAGGAAAAATTCTTCAGCGTCTTCACGTCGTTGAAAGCTGCGATATAAGATATAAAATCACAATGCTAAAGACCAAACGACAGGAAGAGGAAGAGGACAGGACAGGAAGAGGACCGAAAGAGGACAGGAAAAGGCCTATTGAAAGGTTGGTTACTGGGACAACATCCACCCGTGGTCTCCGCAAGGGCGGGGGCCTATTTAAAAGGTTGGTTACTGCCTCACGATCATCTATGGCCATTCTTCAATATATCGATTAAGTATATACATTTTACAACAGACTTAGCATCGAAGTGTCGATATGGGTCAAAAAAAGGTAAAAAGTTGATTGAGTGAAGTTTTCTAAACTAATATCATAGCAGTATAACAAGTCAATTTTTTCAAAAACAACATAATAGTCCAAAAAGTCAGTATAAATATTGTTGATTGCTTCATTTTCTCAACAATATCAAAACATAATCGCAACAATGCTCTCCAAATAGGTCTGGGCATCAGTCTCATTCCTACTGGCAGCTTTTTGCACCGCTGCCCAAAAACTGTTTGTTCCGCCCGCGTCAACACGAGGAGGTAGACCACGTAGCTTCACTGAACGCGGTGGATTTCTTGTTGTCTCTGTTGTCAAAAAGCATGCAACCACACTTGCCCAAAGGACAAATGCGAGTGCACCACGCCATTTGCGGGAGCAGGACATTTCATGAAATGTAGTCAAGAGTATTCAAATAACTTGAAAAGGTTCATCAAATTGCAACAAATCATTTGAAAGGTTGGCCATGCAAAATCTCTGAGCGTCTACACACATCTCTGTGCACGTATGGGGAACTAAGGTTGATATTACTGACTGAGTTCATATCACTGATAGTTTGAACACTAAGTTCCATGACTACAATGAGGTTTAACGAGAAGCAAATTCCAGCGTGCCCGAAAATCGTGAACATTGTAGTGTCCAAAGTTTGCAGTTGTCAGCGGAGAAATTCTAACACTTGCAGTGGCTTGAAGAGACAGGACGACACAGGCAGAAATACAAAACGCGTGACAATATTTAAAGAAAAAAACAACTTGTTTGGGTACAAAATCCACAGGGTTTGGAAATGATATCATGAAACCCATGCAGTCTGAAAATGAAATCCACCGGCTTAGGAGATTGCATCCAAAGGCTTGGAAACTAAATCCATCCTTGAAAATGACACCAAGCAAATGTGTTCAAGCGAGTGAACATCATCTTAGTCCAGTTTTGCTGTTCTCTTCCAAATTATGTTGTTTCATTCGGATGTGGGGCGCGCTGAAAGCTACTAAGTGAGCTATCCTGCGTCCTAAGTAGTAGCTACTTGCAGGTAGTAGCTACCTCTCCCTACTAGCTACCTCACCTCTACTAGCAGCCTACTAGTACCCCCCCTCTAAAAAAAGGAAGAAAGGTCAACCTTTTAGGCCAACCTTTGACACTGGAGGCTCGGCTAAGGGCCTGGCCACAGCTTTCAATTGGGCTTTGAAGGACCATGCCTAATCCATCACACGTCGACGAGTTTAAGACCTGTCTTCCTTGTTTTGTCTTTGTTCTGTCCGTCCCAATAGCCATGGCCTCCACCCTAGTAGCGATGGCCTCCAACCTCGCGATCTAAAAAGAAATAAGATTAAATGGACTTGGACATCTCACTAGCGTTCTGGTCCCTTGTGAATTCCCAAGCTTCTCCTGATATGATGTCTTCTCTTGTATGTCATTCTGGAGGGCCTCGGATCTCAGGATGCCGCAAGGCCAGCTCCACAGTTGGTCCTTTCATGCAAAACTGGTTACTGGTGGTGACTGGTTACTGTTTACTTCAGCAGCATTTTTGAACGGAAACCACTACAACATCTTCCAAGGAAGAACAAAGAAAAAGAAGTGTCATCTAATGGTCTAGTCTAAAGTTTAAAGGTTTCAAAATATAGATAAGAGCCTATAAGTCGTCAATATAAAGTGAATAAACTAAATGAAAACAATACCGTACATAAATGCATTCTCACTGGTCTGTTGGATGTGTTTCTTTTTTGGGGGTTGAGACCGGTGGAGAAGAACATCCAGAGATCGCCGTCAACCCCATCGGTTGGGTGCAAAAGCCCTCACGAGAAGGCCCATGTTATATTGGATTTGCTGTATATTCAAGCACATGGCACCTGTTTGCATGTTGCACTTCGGCATCGGTGTTTTCGCTGGCTTCAAGAATCTGTAGTCTCAGCGTCAAGCTATGTCTTAGGAACATAATTTGGTAGCACTTGCACTCAAGCAACATCATCTTCGATAAAATACAGCGAAAAGGGGAAACAGCCATCTAGTTGTGTTGGCGCTTGCACTTGCAAGTTGGCTAGTAGGTTGGAGGCCATCGAAAGGGTGCCGGTCAATCCATGCTTCATGCGCATTGTGGACAGCGGGGGTATCCTACTAGCGATGGCCGCCGGCCTCCAATCTGGAAGCAAAAGAAACCTAATAGCGATGGCCTCCATCCGACTCCAACCTACTTGCGATGGCCTCCAAGGAATGGCTGCCACCTTGCTTTCTGATATGGAGGGCATCGGCTACATGATGCAGTATGCAAACGTGGGAGCCACAAAGACTAGCATCGCTTTGGGTTCCAACCAAACGATTTGCTCTGTCAAACTTTCATGGTAGGTGTTGATTCAACTCTTGGATGAGGAATCTTAACATCTGATTGACTGGAAATCAGGTGCAGGTTTGAAGCACTGTGTCCCCGAATGGTGCCATCATCAGCAAGCCTGCCACAGTTGTGGCCAGTATTCTTCAGCCATTAAACTCCAACTTAATAGCGATGGAGGCTACCAGCGATGGTCTCCACACTGTAGACTTGCCTTGCCGCCATAGAAATGGCTTGTGATCTTCTCTGCTGACACCAATGGCCAACCCGGGACTTGGCTTCATAGTAGTGTGGCGAAGTTGCGGTAAGGTACATATTGTTGTAGTGGATGATGGTGAAAAAACACAAAATCAGAAAGAGAGGAGTAAGCAAAGAAAGTAGAAAGAATATCGTTTCTGTGGACAATCAGGCCGCGAAAACTGGGTACTACGAAATGCGTCTGTCCTCCAGGCATCAAAGTTGAAATTGAAGTAGTAACAAGTGCCTTACTAGTAGTAACAAGAAGCTACTAGGAACAAGTGCCTTACTAGTAGTAACAAGAAGCTACTAGGAACAAGTGCCTTACTAGTAGTAACAAGAAGCTACTAGGAACAAGTTGCTGTTGTTGTTGCTGTTGTTGCTGTTGCTGTAAGAAACAGGGGATACGAACAACAAACTCCCTTAACGTCTGTACACGTCATTCAATACAGTCTCTTGCTCCATTTCATGTGAAAATAGACAGGCCCACCCGTACGTCCTCCACAATTCAATGTCGAATCAACCATGAGAGCCAATAACTTTGTCAGGTCCCCTCTATGAGCCTCTTCAAAACGGAGGGACTTGACTAAACATCCGCAACAAAAATGCCCAACCAGAAAGTACTACTAGGGGCACTCCTGGCATTAGTACTAGTAGCTAATGTGCTAATAGTAGCAAGAATGCTACTAGTAGTAATGCCAGGAGCTACTAGTAGCGATGCCCTTGTTACTACTAGTAACAAGGGTGAGTGGTTGCCCTAAAGCCCGTTTAGGCCCTGGCCGTAAGTGTAAAGTGTAACGGTGTAACGGTGTATCTCTACAAAACGACCTGAAAAAGACACGTGCCCTTGCTTCAAAACATGCATGTTTGAGGTCATAAACGGAAAGCTATAAATGAATGCTTCGCTGCCAATCAGTTGATGCCTGAGCCAGTGTCTCAAAATGCTTCGGTTGGACAATGAGAATCTGATCGAGTTCAACAGATATGCAGCGATTCACGAAACAAGTGCCTTACTAGCAGTAACAAGAAGATACTAGAAACTAGTGCATCGCTACTAGGAACAATTGCATCGCTAGTAGTAACAAGGCGATTTGGAGCGAACCGTGAGGATTCAGATGCAGTCCTGTTCCAATGGAGCGCCCAAAGAGGATGATGCGGTTAGGCGCAAACTGTTGACGCAAGTACGCCTTGGCGGTGGCCAACGTCGGATAGCGTCCTTGCTCCTAGTAGGGATGCCAGGAGCCCCTAGTAGCTTCTTGCTCCTAGTAGCCATGCCAGGAGCCCCTAGTAGCTTCTTGTTCCTAGTAGTAAGGCCAGGAGCCCGTAGTAGCGTCCTTGCTCCTACTAGCAATGGCCTCTGTGTTTCTTGTTCCTAATAGCTTCTTGCTCCTAGTAGTAAGGCCCTTGCTCCCAGTAGCGATGCCCTTTGCTCCTAGTAGCGTCCTTGCTCTAAGGCCTTTGTAAAGGCCTCTTTGTTTATTTAATAAACGCTCTGTACGAGAACAGTCTTTTCAAGGCTAAAGAGGTTCCCTTGGGTTTTCACACGTGGTTTTCAGGCACTGACATAAGCGGCCTCAATGGACTCATTGCAGGTCTCCTGAAAAACACATCGAGACGAACGAGGAGACGTATGTATGGAGACCAGGAGAGCCATGGCTTTGCCCAGGCATCGCTGATTTTTCAACACGATCCTCTGTTAGCAGATTGTGTCCAGAGCATAAGGTTGACCCCGAAGAAGTAATCAGACCGTTGTCAGGAAACACAGCTGCATGTGCAGCGCTTGACAGCACTGTATACCCGTAGCTGCCAAGGATCAATTGATGGTAGTGTTGGTGCACTTATGCTGTAGTCTCCTACTTTCACCTTCCAAGCCAGCCATTCTGTACCTTTTGTTTGCATGTTTCAGGAAATGAGTGCATTCGCATTCCAGGTCTGGACACCCATTGTAAGCCCTATTTCGGACTGCGGTTTCTGCCAAACTCTTGTTTGCTAATGGATCTGCCAAAATTGATTGACTTGAAACACCACAACCCTGAAGCGCCTCTGTTGGAGTACCTTCACTGAAGCCATAGCCACAATAGTCATAGGCTAAGACGTCTGAAGCGCCTTGGGTTCATGAACCAGGAAACCTCTAGAGGCGCAGAGAATCACTCGTGAGTTCGCACGGTTCCCTGCAAAAAGGACGTTAAGGCTCTTACCTTCTTGTCTTTAGACATGTTTTGTCTTGTGTCCTTTATTGGCACTTTTTTTTAAAATGTGTTTCAGAAGAATTGTTCGCCATGTTCTTTGTTTTTTGAGACCACGTGTGTCTTTCTTTTGTTTGACGTTTTTTTCTGTTGTGTGTTTTCTAGGACGTGTTGTTGTTTTTTAAACACTCTGTTTGTTCTTCTTTGAACAATTTGTCTTTTTTGTTTCCTGCAACCTGTGTATTTTGGTCGTTTCTTATGATTCAGGGAGCCATCCGAACTCTGCAAGCCACGAACTGTGTTTAGCTTTCCCAGCGGAACCCAACTGACAGAGGTCCCGATTAGTACATTAGTCGACCCAGACCTGGCAACTGTGCTAACCTCAAGATATGTCAAGATATCCAAGTGTTTGGTCATATTGGTGTGTGTGTGGGTGCGCGCCACCCCTGTCCCTAAGTGAATTTGTCCTTAATTTTAGGCATGCAGCGGGCAAGGCAGCTGTTTCCCTAGGCCTGCCAACGAAGCTACGGGATTCAGCCGGAAGGGACGTACCTGCTTTGTTGAACTGCTTTTCAACCTGTGACTCCAACCTTCCCGTAAAGTGCTAAGGAGTGATGTCCAACATTTCAAACCTGACCCATCACCTTGACCTTGAATCAGCCAAGGTCTATTGCAGTAACCTAATGGGCTACTGCATTGGTGATTCAGTCTCTGAAGAAATGTTCATTCAGTTGAGCAATCAATCTAGGTGTGGGTGTCTGTGCGCGCGTGTGCCCGCGTGCGCGCGCGCTGCGCGCGCTTTTTGAAATTCATGTGTTCATTAGAATTCAATTGGAGTTCAATTGGACAAAGATAATACAATATATATATAAGAAAAGAACAGATAACAAAAGAGAAGGAGAAGACAATAAAAGAGAAGATATAACAAACTACAAGAAAAGTGAGGGTCACAAAAACGGATAAGATAATAAAACGGACAAGAGACGATAAGAAAAGGAAGGAGAAGAGAAGACTAATATAAATATTTTTGTGTTTTAGTTTTAAAAAAATGAAAAATATAGTATACATAATATGGTTTCAATTTTAAAATATGGTTCACTTTTTCAATATTGTATAAAACCTATTACCAGTAACAGTGGATGATGATGGTTAGTAAACGCCTTGTTCAAAACAGTGATAATTGTTTACTGGCTGTTTCAGGTAATGGAACAGACCCTATACAAAACCATAAAGAGTTAGATATGTTTCGAATGTGCAGAGAACAAACTAGGGTGTAGAGTTTAATGTCAAATCATATCAATTGAATATGTTTCATCTATTATTGCTGTGTTTAATTAGAACTCAATTCGTATTTAATTGGGAAAAAGGGAAGACAATATTGTTAAAAAGGAATAAACAAGGGTGTAAAATTAAATGTAAAATAATACCAATTTAAAACGTCTCATCTACTTTTGACATGCATTTAGAAAAATAGAATTCAATTGGAATTCAACTGAGCAAAGAGAAGACGAGATATTTAAACACAAATTATATATAAAGAAAAGATAAACATTGCAAAAGAAAAGGAGAAGACACGAAAAGAGAAAAGAACAGAGATAAGAGAAGAGAAGGACCAAAAATGATGTCAAGAAAGAAGAAAAGAAAAAAGGGAAACGCAAAGTAAAGAAATGAAAGAAACGAGAAGAATATATAAGAGAAGCAAACAAAAGAAAAGATACAACTAGTTAAAAGAAAAGTGAAGAAGAAAAAATGAGACACAAAAAGAGATAGCAAAAGAGAAACGAGAAGACAAGAAAAGATAAGAGAAAACAGACAAAGAGAAGAGAAGAAAAACACAGAGAACTAACAAGAGAAGAGAAAAGAGAAAACAGAAGAGAAGAGAGAAGCCGTAGTGCCATAGTGATAGTCATAAACTTTCACAGTTATTTTATTGGTGCCTGCGGTTGCAGCAAGGGTTGTGTATAGTATAGACCTTATGAGCGGACAACAGGGCGCCAGGTTCTTGGCTGCATTGCCCAGGAAAGTGATCTATTTAGGAGATCTACTCCACTGCCAGTAGCAGTGGATTTTGATGGTTAGGTTGTAGGCCTTTCTCTAAAATTAGTGGTAGTTGTTTACTCACTATTACAGGTAATAGGACAGACCTCGTGAAGACATGACATGAGCTGAAAATGCTTCTTGCAAAGATCTAAGAGAGCAAGTTGACCCGTAGATATCCTCATCCATGGCTTGTGCCAAAACTCGGAGGGATCTGAATCTCATTCCCCTTTTACTCCTGGCCCACATCGTGAAAGGGGTGGATGCCAGGGGGTCCAACCACATTCTGAGGTGGTTGGAGCTTTAGGGATTATACTGTCATCCAAAAAAATAGCTGCACTGAGGGCCGCAAACTCTGGATTGAACAGAACACATGCCTTCCATAGAGCAACTTTTGCACAAATGTGGACAAATGATTCACGAAGCCCCCCTACTAGCCTACCTAGGTGATCCAACATCTTCAGTCAACATGATTGACCTGCGACCCGGCACCAGTTCGGACATGTTGAAGCCAATCATAGATGTTCTCCTAGGTGATTCAACAGAGAAGAGAGAAGAAAAAAGAAGAGAAGAGAACAAAAATGAAAGGATATGAATATGTAAAATGAAAAACACACACATAAGAGAATCAAAAGAGAAAAGAGAAGACAAGAAAAGAGAAGAGAAAACACAAAAGAAAAGAAAAGATAAAGGAAAAACAACAGAGAACAAACAAGAGAAGATAAAAAGAGAAGAGAGAAGAAATGATAAGGAAAGAGAAGAAAAGAAAAGATTCTAAGATAGTACAAGAAAAGACAATATAAAACAACACAAAAAAATAGATTGCAACTGGGCTAAGCTGAGAACCCAGCATGTGGACCATTTGTTCAATCGACAGTGTCATCTGCCCAACCTATACCTTTAGGCTGTGGACTGCGCTCCTGTACTCACCAACCGTGTGTGCGTGCGTGTGTTTATCCACGGACGTGTTGGATGATCCAACCTTACTAGTAGCTTCTTGTTACTACTAGTAAGGCACTTGTTACTAGAAGCGATGCACTTGTTACTAGTAGCTTCTTGTTCCTAGTAGTACGGCCAGGAGCCCCTAGTGGCCTCCTTGTTCCTAGGCATGTGTCTGTCCGTCCCCATCACATCAAGGCGCAAAGCTGCGACATCAGATCCAAATAGTTCAGCCTTTGCCCCACGTCCTCCAGCCGCAATGTTTGATTGAACCCAAGTGGAAAGGCGGAAGACAACCCCAAAAGGAACCCAAAAGCAGCCTCCAACCTAGCGAGCGAGGCTGGATTCTTGATTCTTGATGCCCCGAAAGCAACAGCCCCGGAATGCCAAGCAGCCCATACTGCGATGGGACCTTTACGACGCCTTGGGTCCGGACCTTTACTACGCTAAGGCTTCTAAGGTGCGTTCCGCGCCTTTGCTACCAGAGTAAGAGCAGTGTTGTAAGGACGGTGTCAGCAACAAAAGTATCTCTGACAATGCTTTCTCGATTGGGGTCTGGAAATCCTTGACAAGCAAGACGAAAAAGAATAGGCCTTCACGCTAGTAGCAATGGCCTCCAACCTAATAGCGTCCACCATTTTGAGTGGCCAAAAACCAAACATTTCAAAAGCTCATGTCGTGGAAGGCGTGCCGAGTCTCTAGATCTGCTCCTCTGCGTTCCCGTGGGAGTACCTTCTGCGAAAAGGAAGCACTGTCTTGTTGATGGACTGTTCATTGGTTGTCTGGTCGAGTACTGTTTAG
This sequence comes from Durusdinium trenchii, assembly GCA_963970005.1. Taxonomy (NCBI): domain Eukaryota; class Dinophyceae; order Suessiales; family Symbiodiniaceae; genus Durusdinium; species Durusdinium trenchii. The sequence goes on along the minus strand of CAXAMN010001781.1, from coordinate 174,616 downwards.
AGTTCAGATGGAGAGAGAAGGAAACAGAACGAAAAAGAAGTGAGGAAGGGAACAAGGGCAACAAGTGCTGTGTGCCTTCCGTTCGTTTCCTTGCCTCCCTCACGTCTTTCCTCATATTCCCAGAGAAGTAGACCAAATTCCCGAAGGAATGATCAATTCCTCACCAGATAATCAAATAGGTGTCCATTTCCTCTTTGTTCGAGGTGGGTCACGGATAACCTTTCGCGTGATTGATTTCGTTCCTAGATCCTGTGAGAAAAACGTAAACTTCATGACCTTTCATGACCTTCCTATCTTCCTTTCCTTACATTTCCATCATATAATATTCCAAGCATGCACCTTGTGAAGAAAATAGCCGTTGATCATACCAAGACACAGAATGACGCGGTCTGTGCCACGAACACCGCGACGGATATGAACTGCAGCGATTTGGTCCTGCATTCGCGTAGCTACTAGGAAGCTACTAGGAACAAGTGCATCGCTTCTAGTAACAAGTGCCTTACTAGTAGTAACAAGAAGCTACTAGGAACAAGTGCATCGCTTCTAGTAACTCACAACATCTCTGGTTGGAGGCCATCACTACTAGCAAGAAGCTATTAGGTTGGAGGCCATTGCTAAAGTCGGTCTAGACTGACAGGAAGTGTAACGTCTCCTCGCTCTCGGTCTCCAAGTACAGAAGGTCAGGCCGTTTTCGCAGGGCCTAGGAGCGACGCTACGAATGGGGCTCCTGGCCATACTAGGAACAAGGGCATCGCTACTAGGAGCAAGGATGCTACTAGTAGCTCTTGGCATTACTACTAGCAACAAGAAGCTACTAGTAACAAGTGCCACGCTACTAGTAACAAGTGCCTTACTGGTAGTAACAAGAAGCTAGTAGCAACAAGAAGCTACTAGTAGCTAGAAGCTACTAGGAGCAAGGACGGATTTACTGGTCCGTCATCGTCCGTGTTGTCAGTGCCTTACATGGTCGAATACATCGCACCAAACATGTAGGGCCTGTGAACCTTTTTTTCTCTTGAGTGTTAGGCTGTTAGGCCAGTCTTTCTTTCCTTGCTGGCTTTCCTCCTTTCTAGCAACATGACTTCAAAAACACTGAGTACTAGAAGGATGGACACGCATGTGTCCTTAAAGGTTGGCCTTGGACCATATCTGTTTTTTCCAACAAGGGCATTTCTATTGGTAGCTAGAAGCTCCTAGTCTACTAGTAGCAAAGGGCATCGCTACTAGGAGCAAGGACGCTACTACTAAGAAGGGCATCGCTACTTAGGAGAGTGGAGGCCATTGCTCTTGGAAGCACTGCTGTGTAAAGCTCGGGGGCCTCTGCAAATCGATGTTTGGGCGGCACTGGAAAGGCCAGCTGCGCCACAGCCGCACCCATGGCCTGTCCATTCGGAAGGTTGAGTTTCAATGTCAAAAAGCAAAGGTCAAAGGAAAAATAACAAAATGCTAAAACATTGTTTTTCAAGAGACGGCAACAAAATCAGATTCTTCAAGGGCTCGGCATCTGTCACCTAGTCGCGAACTAGCTAATAGTAACTACTAGTAACTAGTATCTGGTAGCACAGCAAGGTAACAACTTACCTCTTCTTCTTCCTAGCATTACGTTTTCCCATTGCCTACACTGTCACACAACCTCCTCCAAAAAAACAACTAAGATATATGACTATATGAAATGGATTTGTTTGTCAAAGATTGATAGAACGAAATCCAGCAAAGGGTCCTCAAAACACGTCTTTTCTCGTGATTTCAGAGTGCCCTCTCAGGCATTGAGCAGAAAAACCGTCAAGATGAAACCATGTTTGGGGAACACGCCGTGATCAGCAAAACTGTATACCAAAATCATGGACAGCACGCTGCTTTCAAACAGCTTCATTGTGTACATGTATTAGTTACTTAATTTCTCCTTGGTAAACATCACGGACTAGTTGTTCTTTTCAAAACTTCTTGGTTCCTGTGCGCACATGCAACAGAGTGTTTTCAGAAAAGAAATAGACTTGCAAAATTGGTTTCAAAATAGACGAGCTCTTCAAAATCTATCAACACATGGACGGTACATTGGTCCTTCTGGTGTCAAACATTTTACCCAAAAACGATGGCCTCCAACCTACTAGCAAACTGTAGTTTATATTAAACCGTTCTTCCTTTTCTGTGCTCTTTTCTATGTATGTTTCAATCAGTTTCTCTTTGCGTCACAAGCCGATGTTGTCTGAATCCTGGATATTTGTTTGTTCTCAAACAGCTTTGCACGCAAGGACGTGCGTTTTCGTTGTGAGCACCATTTTACTTGAAAGTATAAGCGTGGAAAATGTCATGGTCAAAGGACGCTACGAGGCGCTCCTGGCCATACTACTAGGAACAAGAAGCTACTAGTAACAAGTGCATCGCTTCTAGTAACAAGTGCCTTACTAGTAGTAACAAGGACGCTACTAGCAACAAAGTCTCTCTGAAACAGACCCTGCAGGGCCGCATTTGTGCTCAGAGTAACAAAAGAGCTCTTGCAGCCACAGCAGGAATTCTTTACGTTTCTGAGAAACATATGTTGCAAAACAGCCATAAAGTGGGTTGAACTCCCGCAACACATGTGAGCTACCCTTCAGAGGGGTCCCTTTCGATGTCTCTTGGTTTCTTTTCGATGTATTGGGATGCTGAAAACACAAGGCCCAGAACCTAAGAGCGATGGCCTCCAACATACAATTAAAAGAACAATGTAGTTGAAAGCATTCAGCAATAAATTATTGTTCTCCAAGTTCATCGACTCGACCAAATGTCTCGTCTGAATTGCTAAGGCCGACGTGCCTATGCAACTGCGGCATCCAATCGGAGCCTTCCTCTTCTAAGCATTCTAAGCTTGTCAAATCCACAAGGAATCAAAGTGATTCACACTTGACTGTGCAATTCAATGAGCAATTGTTTGCTGGGTGTGCAGCTGAGAAGAAAATACTTGGGGGGTTTTGCATGCTGATGCTCTGGAAAAGCGTGCCTGAGTTGCACTCTGCGTCTTTATATCGTTCATCTTTTGCAATTCAATTGTCACGTGGCCGACTTGTGTCTTGTGCCTATAAGCTGCACATCCTGAATCTGCGGACACCTCTTGGTCAGACTAAAGTGTGATGCTCTTGTGAAAAGACTGTGTGGGGTGCTCTGGACTCTTTCTGAGCGAGACATCTTGTTACTAGTAGCTTCTTGTTCCTAGTAGCGATGGCCTCCAACCTACTTGCGATGGCCTCCACCTAAGAGGCCACCTAAGACCGTCCTTGCTCCTAGTAGCGATGCCAGGAGCCCCTAGTAGCGTCCTTGCTCCTGCATTTTGATTCATGTCGCATGCGCAAGATCACTTGCCGCACATGACGATCCCCGAAGCCGCATGTGGCACTGTGTGATGTTGCCGCGCCATTCGCGATCAAATCGTAAAGTTTGGGAGAGATTCAGGAGATCTACCAATCTGTACACTCTTGTATTTCATATGCCACAATCTTGCTGTAGGTTGGAGGCCATTCCTATCAAGTTGGAGGCCATCGCTAGTAGTTTGGAGGCCATGGCTAGTATGGGTTGGAGGGCATGGCTAGTATGGGTAGGTTGGAGGCCATCGCTAGTAGGTTGGAGGCCATGGCTAGCAGTCTGGAGGCCATGGCTAGTATGGGTTGGAGGCCATCGCTAGTAGGTTGGAGGCCATGGCTTGTAGGTTGGAGGTCATCGCTATTAACATGTACAGTATATTCTCTGTAAAACCGTCAACATTCAGCTGTTCTCGGTCGTAATTCATGTCCAGGTCTGCACGGGGGTTTCATCGGGTCTGCACCAGGCGGCAGAAGAAGGTGCTTCTATCTTCGTCGTGAGCAGCATTCTGGGATCAAAGCGGCGACCGAAAAAAATGAACGCTTGACGTCAGGGCATCAGAGAAAGCATGAGAAAGCGTCCACCTTTGCTGTACATTCAAGACATTTAAGTAACTAATTCGATTTGTTAAGAAGCTAGTAACAAGAAGCTAGTAGTAACAAGTGCCTTACTAGTAGTAACAAGAAGCTAATAGTAACAAGTGCCACGCTAGTAGTAACAGGTGCCTTAATAGTAGTAACAAGAAGCAACCATTCCCCCCGGTGCTTCTGTGACCACAAACGGCCCTTTCGGTCTATTTGTCCAATAAGATGCACTTAATTTCATCCGAAGAAAGGACCGTTGTCTTCTGCTTACAACGGATGGTTCCTTTGAAAGTCTAAGACCCTTAGTCACTTCAGACTGATCAGACCTCACGAAGTGCTGTCATTGATCGAGTCAAATCGGACTCTCACTGCGTGAGTTGAAATGAAACAATGGCCTCCAACCTAATATTACATACAAAAAGCACTGAATGATTTGGACTTCAAATTTGGACTCATTTACTTTCTTTGTTGAAACGCATTTGATGCTCTTCTCTGTGGCCCAGGTGAGGACCCTTGTGGCATCTTTCTCCACTAAGGGCAGTGAAACAGCACTGAATTGGGCAAAAGGGGAAACGTTGGACAAATCCAGACATTCAGAGTAGTCCAAAGTGCTTGAGGTATTGCTTATCCTGCTGCTTACGCCACCCACAGGGGATGTATTATGAGAGGATGCTCATCAAACAACTATTAACATGTGCATCCCTGCAGACTTTACCCAAAAACGGCATTGACAGCAAACAATGAATGTGCATATATTGTACGGCATAGACAGCAGCAGTTTGTATATATATATGCATATATACTATACATATGCATTATACATATATGTCGCCCTTATATCAAATGAAATACCCTCTCTGCTAGCCAAAAAACTTCACTGCTCTACAACTAAAACATGTCATTCTTGTGGGGCCTAGCATTCAAATCATTTGGATTGTCACCTCTCGTTTTCATGTCTCATTCTAATCTGTCTTCTGATTTGATCACGTGCGCAGCCTCACAAGAGCTTTCCAGCCTGTGAGAACAATAAACACTCAAAGCATTCCTTCAGTGTCAGCAGGGTGTTTCACTTTTTTCATGTTGCTTCTGGCTTTTGCGGCTTTCAAAAACTGGCACAGCACCATCTAACTTCTGCCTCTTCGTGTTCAATCTCTCCCCAACTCTTTTGCCTCAGTGAACCGCTAGCCTTGCCTGGTTTTCAGCGCGCTGCAGGAATGCACGGATCTGGTCAATGGTGATTCTTGGTGGCTTCACTTCGCCATCCTCCAAAATCATGTTTGTGTTCAACCAAAAAGCTTCCCAGAAAGCGTTTTTCTTAGCGGCACTGAAGGGTCAAGCATTCCACCGATTTGTCCTTTTTGTGAAATATATATCCATGAAACCTGTGACAAATGGATTAGATCAAACATCTGAATTATTTTCAATTGTTGAGTTGTTTACTTCCCAGCATCTTGGCATTCTGTCCTTGATGTCATTGTTGGCCACTGCTTCATCCCACCTAGCTCCATGCTGAACAAAAAGATGGATGATTTGCAGCAAGCTGGTGGCGAATTGGGCATTGAAGAATCAATGACTGATATGAGATGTTTTGAGATGTTTTGAGCTTGAGGTCGCCACTGGCGCTCCAAGATCTTGTTGAGATAGGTCTCAATCTCCCAATCAGACTTGCCGGAGGACCTCAACAGCTTGGCCTCACAGCAAAACATGACAAATCTGCACATACTTCCAGGATGTTTTAAGTCGAGAATGGTTCCTAGAACAGTTTATACAGGTCTGAAATTTCAAACTAGGAGCAAGGACGCTACTACGGGCTCCTGGCATCGCTAGTAGTAACAAGAAGCTACGAACGGGGCTCCTGGCCGTACTACTAGGAGCAAGGACGCTACGAACGTAACAAGCGGTATAGTTTCCAAAATTTCTCACAAAGTCAAGGCTTAAGACTGTACGTCAACACCGCGTCGTAGGTGAAGGAGCGTGGTTAATCCCTATCAGCATCGGCCACGAATTCGCCACAATTCTGGGGAGAACTGCCAAAGGTGCAATAGCGGCTGTACCAGCCAAGAAAGCGTTTGTCGTATGTAACATCTCCCCATATGTCCCCATGTCTTTTTGCAACTCCCCATATCCGTATAGAGACCATTCAGCAGCATTAAACACATGGATAGCGCAGTGAGAGCCACATTCGTTGCGCTAAAGACCCACAGTCGAGTTGAAAAGGGAAATGCCAAAAATGTGGAACGTTTCGCGTCAAAAAGTCCAAGGTTGTAAAAACATGTCCCCAAAAGAAATAAACAGGAATGATAAACAAAAAGGTGCTTTACCTCAAGCAAGCCCCACCCTGGCAGGCGATTTGAATCAAGGCAGTCTGGCATCAAGTCCCCTGTGTGTTTTGACACGTCTTTTAGCATAAAGGCTCGGATACGTCCTGGAATGCGTTCTGGCATGTGTTGTGACAGCTGCTCATTCGGCGCGGCATGGCATGCTCCAATATGGAGTAGCGCGCGTTGGAATTTTATGGGCTCCAACAGTGGAGCACGTTAGCTTTTAGGAGCAAGGATGCTACTAGGGGCTCCTGGCCTTACTACTAGGAGCAAGGACGCTACTAGGGGATCCTGGCATCGCTACTAGAAGCAAATTGCTTTTATGGGTTCGGAAGGCGGAGTGGAGCGCGTTGGCGCCTTGCGACATGTCTTCTGACATGTAATTGGCATGCGGCCTCACACCCGTTCTGCCACATGTGGCGGTTGCCCGGTGTTCCTTGTTACTACTAGCGTCCTTGTTACTACAAAAGCCCATCCGAACCCGGTAGAAGCTCAGCACGCTCCACTCTGCCGTCCGAAGGAGGGTGATGAAGGAGGAGGCGGGAGGAAGAGGAGGAAGTAGCGATGGCCTCCAACCTACTAGCTTCTTGCTACTAATAGCGATGCCAGGAGCGCCCCTAGTAGCACCCTTGCTCCTAGTAGCGATGCCCTTTGCTACTAGTAGCGTCCTCTTGCTACCAGCCATGGAGGCCAGCGGCATAAAATCTGTGGACTTGGACCGAAAAAGAAAGCCAGTGGAAAACCGGAAAACCCTTTCTTGCAGGCCCACATAGTCAGTGCTCTGGGCAACCAATGGGAATCAACTGATCCATGAATGCGCTCTACCTACGAACCAAATGAACTATTCAGCTGCGACTGTTCATCCACAGTCGACTTTGGGCTGTGAGGAGGTTCAACGTGGTTCAACGCAAGCATGTGGTTTGCTTGTTTACACACGCAGTGGGAGAAAACGGGTTCAACTGTTACGCTCATCGGTTGTGCCTTCAAAGTCGCTCCAGGGAGACAGTTCTGCATCAATGTTCCTAGTAGCGTCCTTGCTTCTAGTAGCGATGCCCTTTGCTCCTAGTAGCTTCTTGTTACTACTAGTAAGGCACTTGTTACTAGAAGCGATGCACTTGTTCCTAGTAGCGTCCTTGCTTCTAGTAGCGATGCCCTTTGCTCCTAGTAGCTTCTTGTTACTACTAGTAAGGCACTTGTTACTAGAAGCGATGCACTTGTTCCTAGTAGCGTCCTTGCTTCTAGTAGCGATGCCCTTTGCTACTAGTAGCTTCTTGTTACTACTAGTAAGGCACTTGTTACTAGAAGCGATGCACTTGTTCCTAGTAGCGTCCTTGCTTCTAGTAGTATGGCCAGGAGCCCCTTAGTAGCTTCTTGTTACTAGTAGCGATGCCAGGAGCCCCTAGTAGCGTCCTTGCCCGTATTTGATTTAAAAAAACTCTGATTTTTTGTTTCGGATTATACATTGCCCATCGCTTTCGCTTGACAGCGTCAATCGTGGATTCACCTCCGCCTGCACTTTGGAAGGTGCCTAAGCACTGCTAAATGTTGCGATATTCAATCAAGCCCTAAGCATCAGATTCATTGCAGGAGGGCGCTGCAGATGCTTCGGTCACACAAGGCTTTACATCACGCAGCGAAGTCCAATGTAGCACAGATCCATGCATGGTTGCATTGGCGGGCTTACAAGGATTCAAGCTCAACAGGCTAGATTGAAGAGCCGTCAGTGTTCACTATAGACTGTAGCTCTTTTCAAGTAGAGAGAAGTCTGCAATGCGAGAAGAGTGAAGACGCAGATCCGTCCGGCTGTGGCTCCAAGAGACGGCTGAAAAGCGTCGTGGACGCACAAGATTTGACCGAGAATCTCAAGCAACTATCAATCAAAGAGATTAAACTATAGCTTCTTGCTCCTAGTAGTAAGGCACTTGTTCCTAGTAGCGTGGCACTTGTTACTAGTAGCTTCCTGTAATATCAATCAAAGAGTTCATCCGATGGTTCAACCCATCGGATGGCTGAAAAGGCGAGAAAAGGCGAGAGATCGAGCAAAACAGATTGGAAGAGGGACTGGGTTAGAGGATCTCGCCTTGACCTAGATTGCAGTCTTAGGAGCGCATGTGTCATTCAAGCAGTCGACCCGTGCTGCTTTTCTGTCAGCACGGTGCCTCCAGTCTGCACAAAGCCTGATGGATAGAACCATGTCTTGCTTCGACCAGGAAGCATTTCTATCCCTCAGCTACATGCATCAGTGGTCTGCATTGCAGTTTTCAGCCTCCATGTTGAGCCCCCCCAAGTTATCCCTGACTTAGAGCGCAGTTGGAGCATTTGCTTAGGTAAGACTTTTGCATTTTCCCAGGTCTCGTCTTCATTATGATGCTTCACAAGTCTTGACGTGTTTGAAAAACGTCCCCTCTTCTGGCACCTGTGGAAGGATGCCTTTGTGTCGCTCATGCGTCTGATCATCAATCTTTGGAGCTCGTGGTGCTAAGAGTACCTCGATTGAAGCGGCAAAGTGCATAAAAGCTACTAAGAACAAAGGGCATCGCTACTAGGAGCAAGAAGCTACTAGTAGCTCCTGGCCATACTACTAGTAACAAGAAGCTGCTAGTAGCAATGTATTCTGATGTCTTGGATCAAGAACATGAATCCGGATGAAAATGAATGTCTTGGACTAGCAGCAATGCATCTAGCCTATCAGCCACTTGCTTCTTGTGCACGCCTATTGCACACTGTACCTTGCTAAAATATCCAGGAACCAAAACACTGACGATCGGGTAAATAGAAAGCTACTTGTTTGCTTAGTAGCTACTACTTGAGCCTCCTCACAGCATACACCCACTCGGCAAAAATAAGAAACTCAATTTTACAGGAAGAAGTTATAACTGCCTCCAGAGTCAAAGCGTGACAGCCTTGCATGTGGACCCTCACTTTGTGGTTTGGTTCCTGTATTCAACCTCTCTGTCAGCATGAGAAGGATGTAAAGCAGCAGGAACTTGCTGCCCCCGATGCAGTCACAAGTGAGTCCATAAGAGTCAAGAAGTCACAAGTCTACTAGCTTGCTCCTAGTAGCGATGCCAGGAGCCCCTAGTAGCGTCCTTGCTCCTAGTAGTAAGGCCAGGAGCCCCTAGTAGCTTCTTGTTCCTAATAGCCATGGCCTCCGACCTAATTGCTGAATGAAGATTCAACTTCCGATTTGGCGCACATCTGCTTTGTCTAATTCTTTGACTTGAGGTTTGGCGTCGGGATCATCCTCGCTCTTTGAGGGCCTCATGCACAGATTGCAGTAGCTAAGGAAGATTGGAAGCTAAAATTGGACTCTCTTTGCCAACCTTAGCTACTGCACTGCCGTACTGCACAACTACGCAGTGTGAGATTCTTCATTCTTCATGAGCGTTTAACCTCACTCAAATAGTTGTTCAAGTGTTCTATCACTCAGATCCGCGCGGTGGATACACCCACTTGACAACACTAAACTTGTTTGGATCCTCCTTGCCTTGCCAAGCGAAGAACTTTGGCTGAATGAAGACTCGAGAAAACACATGAATGTTGTGCACGTCATCACAGAGTAAAATCTTGATACAGAAACCACATTCCAGACCTCTGCCAAGGACTGCGGGGCGCCACTCTGAGGTGGAAGAATCATCCTGGAAAATACACTGGTACCAAGAAGGTGGCCGTTTGAAGAATGAGCCCAAAATCTGTGAGCCACTTTGACCCTTTGATTGATGTCCCTAGTCTAAAAGCTTCATCTCGGAGGAACCAAATCAGGCGAAGGGCTCTTCAAAGAAGCTCAGGCAAGGGGGAGCTTCTTTAAAGAAATTTGTATTTCTCTGCAAAAATTGTGCCTCATGAAAATACTTGGCCCATCCGAAGCACTTGTCATTGTCATTGAGGTCCTGAGAAACGACAAACATGTAAAGCAGAACAAATAAGTAAATGTAAACAACAAATGCACTAGCACATTGTTTATTGAGGAAGGAATAGTGCCCAAGCTTACCTAAGTGTAACATGCTTGTTACATGCTTGTTAAGCTTCTTTCAGACCCACATCACACATACGAAGACAAGTCTTCACATGAATCTAAACCTTCGGAGTAGCGCGCTATGCGGTGATGCGGGATATCTAGAATAATAGTCCAACAAACTAATAGCTTCTTGTTACTACTAGTGTCATGTAGTGTCCAAAGACCTCCTACTAGCGTCCTTGCTTCTAGCAGCAATCAAAGACCGTTCCCAATTGCTTCTTGTTACTACTAGTAAGGCACTTGTTCCTAGTAGCGTGGCACTTGTTACTAGTAGCTTCTTGTTACTACAGGTGAAACAATTCCCCAAGCTCCTGCAGCGCAGGTTGGCGCTTATCCTCAATCCATTTCTTGTACCGCAGATTGACGGCCTGCGATAAGGCGTTCCTTTTACGAGCGACGACAGCTTGGCCTACCCGCTTTCTTAAATGAATAAAGAAGGAAAAGCAATGCAAGAGAAGAGGATGAAAATAGGAACAGATTGTAAAAAGCTTCTTGTTACTACTAGTAAGGCACTTGTTTCTAATAGCGAGGCACTTGTTTCTAGTAGCTTCTTGTTACGGCTTAAAGCAAAGCATAGGCGTAAAAAGCACTGGTACCAGGTCGCACCTTGTAAGCCTCTGTGGCTTCCACCACCTTCAAGACGGCCCGCTGCTGACCAAATCCAAACTCAGCAGGGCAAAGTCTGCGAGAAAAGAAGAGCAAATAGGAACAAGTGCCACGCTACTAGTAACAAGGGCATCGCTACTAGGGGCTCCTGGCATCGCT
>CAXAMN010001781.1:126715-159553 GCA_963970005.1 Durusdinium trenchii | reverse complement strand
TAGTAGTAGTAGTAGTAGTAGTAGTAGTAGTAGTAGTAGTAGTAGTAAGACACCTTGCTACTAGTAGCTTCTTGTTACTAGTAGTAATGCCCTTGTTACTACGAGTAGTGATGCCCTTGTTACTAGTAGCTTCCAGCTACTACTGTTTGTTGGACCTCTTTTTCTTTGTCTTTTTTCGCTGTCTTCTCCTTATGGTGCATTCTGCATAAGCCAATCCCCAGGCTTCCAAGCCCCAAAACGGCGCACCGCCGCAAGCTGCCTGAGAGACAATCGCACCCATGTCTGATCAGGACAACAGAGTGAAAAAGCCGACAGGCTCTTGGAAAAAAGTACTAGTAGCAATGGCCTCCAACCTAGTCGCAATGGGATTCTAGTAACAACTTGTTGCAAGACGATACTCTGATAATCATATTCGTGCTTAGCAAACATCACCAGCTCTGGGGATGGTGACGCATCTTCTTGGCGCTTGCGCGTCCGACTTCGGGTGGAAAGCATCTGTCCAGCCTGCGGAAAGTGGCGGAACATCCCGCGGCCGCCCTGATCAATCAAACTATCCTTTTTTGAGTTACTAATAGCGATGGCCTCCAACCTACTAGCGATGGCCTCCAACCTAAAAGCGATGGCCTCCAACCTAGAAGAAATGGCCTTCAACTTAATAGGAATGGCCTCCAACCTAATAGGAATGGCCTCCAACCTAAGAGCAATGGCCTCCAACCTAATAGCAATGGCAAAGCAAAGCAATTGCTGAAAACTTCTTGCTCTGCACTCATGTTGCTCAATACCTTGTTCGTTTCTTTAGACCTTAATAAAGCATGCTCTATTTGGACGTCAGCACGCACCTTCGCGCCCCATCCATGAGGTGGGTCTTTCATCTCGGCCTCGCAGAATTGGGTCAGCTACGGTCAGCCTCTTCGCAAACTGATTCAAACGTCAACGGAAGAAAGAACACAAATACAAAACAAAGGTGTGAAGGACCAAAAGGAAAAGGAACCAAAGAGGAAAGTCCTCAACCATCCTTGAATGGTTGAGGCCAAGAAGGGCAACTTCAGTAGCAGTCGCCTTCTTGGAATAGCCCACCCAAAACAGCAGGAGCTCGTTTCTCCACGGACATTCTTGCGCGGTGTAGCAAGGGGTCCCCAAACGCCAAGACCTAAGGGGTGTTGCAAGTAGTGGCCTCCAACCTAGAAGCAATGACCTCCAACCTAATAACAGGAATGGCCTCCAACCTAGAAGCGATGGCCTCCAACCTAGTGGCGTTTCTTCCGTGTTTTTCATGTTGTTCTTTTTCAACAATGTATATAATTACGTAATCAGTTCTAGTTTCTATTGTTGAACATCCACGCAATCTAGGCCCTCTGTCGAATCGTTTTTTGCGCAAAAAGCGCCTCAAAGGCACCAGAGAAAACCCGCTTGGTCTCTTGGTGATTCCACCTCGGAGGGAAGCAAATTGACTTTCTATCTTTCTGGACCAGAAAAGAAATGCTTCTGAAGCCCATCGCTGTTAGGTTGGAGGCCATTGCTTGTAGGTTGGAGACATGTTTCGTCAATGTACTGTACAAGGGAAACAAAAAAAAACAATCTTGGGTCACAAGCTGCAAATTTCACACAGCAAATGCTTTAGATTCCATCGCCAACTCAAGCTGGGCTCAAATGCACTGGATTCCTGTCATTGGAGATCCTTCCGGACTGCATCAGCGGCTTCTGGCCAAGGTCGAACATACAAGAAGATTCAGGTGGCGTGAGAATCGAAGAAGATTCGGATCTGATGGCCTCCAACCCAGTAGCTTCTAGCTACTAGTAGCTTCTTTGCTCCTAGTAGCGATGCCAGGAGCCCCTTAGTAGCGTCCTTGCTCCTAGTTTGAAGTTTGTTGAGTTGTAAGATTTGGATCTGATCAAAAGAACCAATGTTGAATCAAAAGCAGCAAATCAACATTGATCTGATCAATTGGTCCTTTTGGAGGGGTCAAGCTTTTGACGCTTTGACACGACGTGAGTGAGCGGGTCTGTGACCCAGTAGCTAACATAGTGGCCTTTGTTTGGATTTGAATATAGAAGCAAATAGAATGGCAATGGCCTCAAACCTACTAGCGATGGCCTCCAAATGAGGAAATTTCAAATACGAGGAGGCCTTTTTTCATCTCTTGCTTTTTATCTTATTTGTTTCTTTGTTTGGCTAGCCAAGACTACTGCCATCCTTGAAGCAACATCTTGAGTCTGCAAATGTCTTCCCCTCGGGCCTTGTGCCACGCCTGTTTAGCATCATTGCGAACCTGGCATACTCCGCTCCTTCCCCAGCTACTCAACACAGCTTGAGTTCAAAAAGAAGCTTCTCCCGAAAGAACAAATGAAGGCGTACGCAAACCATTCAGAGAAACAGTTCCCGTTTGAGGTCTTTAATGACTCTTGCATCTTCCCTCTCAGAGTAGATACCGAAAACAGAGTGGTTTGAAGGTAAGTCTCGAGCCACAAAGGACAATTCTCAACTGCCATAAGAAAGAAAGGTCTAATATAGTTTGCTAGTAGGAGCAAGGACGCTACTTACTTGGGGCTCCTGGCATCGCTACTAGGAGCGATCGGACGCTAGTAGGTTGGAGAAAGGTCTAAAGGTCCAAAGACTTTTTTCACTTTCTCGCTGTGACCGGGGCCGCTAGCGAAGTGAACGGTAGCAATGCTAATAAGAAAAGAAAGCATCTAACCTAATAGCGGTGGCCTCCAACCTAAGAGCGAACCTCCAACCTGAGAAAAGAAGGAAATGGTCTAAAGCTCAACTGGCCAGTGTGGCCCAAATATAGACTTTCGGGTCGCAGTCCCTCATCTTCCGTGCATCCGCGCGTCGCAAGCGTTCGGCCTGCGGAGCAGCTCTCAGATTGCTAAAGCAGTTAGCTTCTTGTTCCTAGTAGTAAGAAGCTACTAGTAACAAGTGCCTTACTACTAGTAACAAGAAGCTAGTAGAAACAAGAATTAGAATTAGAATTAATAGCTTCTTGTTCCTAGTAGCAAACATTGTTACTAGTAGTACGGCCAGGAGCGCCTAGTAGCTTCTTGCTCCTAGTAGCGATGCCGGGAGCCCCTAGTAGCTTCTTGTTACTAATAGCTTCTTGTTCCTAGTAGTAATGGCCTCCAACCTAATAGCGATGGCCTCCACCTAGTAGCTGCTTGTTGCTAGTAGCCAGAATGCTACTAGTAGTAATGCCAGGAGCTACTACTAGCTTCTTGTTCCTAGTAGCAAATTAGCTACTAATAGCAATGCCCTTGTTACTAGTAGTTTCTTGTTATTACTAGTCATAATTGTTCTTTATGTTGAGTATAAAGTAAGTTACAATTGGAAAGAATATGTCTATTGCTCTGTCTTTATACCTTCAGACCTCATTTGGTGTTCTTCCTTCTTTTGCTGGCTGGGTAAACATGTGCACCAAAGAGTCAGAATTGAAGAAGGGAAGTCGGTGCAAGGCCTTCGTTGCTAGTAGCTTCTTGTTACTACTAGTAAGGCACTTGTTACTAGTAGCGATGCACTTGTTTCTAATAGCAAACATTGTTACTACTGGAGTCTGTTCGCAAAAAGAGACATTGCGTTGCTGCGTTTCCGCAGACCCTCTCGATCTTGATGGTCAGCATGCCAGAATGCTTCTGCTCCTGCAACGCTTTGGGGTGCGCTGAACGCTGTCCACCGGTCAAGTCTCACTAAACAATAACAAAACGATAAAGGCTTCTTTAATAAGGCCTACAATCCTACAAACAGTTAGTCTATCTTCATGTTGTTTCTATGTGGTCTTTCTTTTACTTTCTTACATCACCCCTGTGACCCTCATTGACCATCCTTCATCAAAGATTTGAAGGGCAGCCGGGAAGGTGTTGGCTGAAACTGATGGGCAAAGCCTCCTGCTGTTCTTGAAGGATTTGTGTGGCATTCAAACACACAATTTCTGGGGTGCTTGCCAAGGCAGCATCTCCTTCCATAAACAAAATTGGCATGCATACTTGCGCGGGCCCACGGGCCAGACTAGATCAAAGGCATGAATACTGAAATCCCCGGCCTCTCCTCTTGCTAGTCCCGGAAGGACTTCGGCTAATTGCAAACAATCAAGCATACTAATTACAATTGATTGGTTTGCTTGTTCCGTCAAAATGACATCTCGCATAGATCGAACACCACGATTCCTTGAGATGCCTTAGAAGCAAACTGTTGAGGACCCTTTCTCCTAAAAGCAATGGCCTCCAACCTAAGCGATGGCCTCAAACCTAATAGCGATGGCCTTCCGTAGAAGCAACCTGTTGAGAACCCTATCTTCTTTTCGAACCCCAGACCCAGTTGCAAGGCTCTCGAATCGCCTGTCCTGCTGGTGAGCTCGTGCTTTGAGGTCTTCTGCACTTGCATCCTGCGACTTGCTAAGCACAAAGCAACTTCTGCGTCGGAAAATCTGGTCAGAAAGGCCTTGCTCTAAACCCGCAAGTTGCTTTTTGACTCAAAACGTCAAAGCTTTCAAGTGTGCAACACGGTTCAAATAGTTACCTGTTTTGCCGTGTACAATTTCTTCATGGCTGAATACATGTCCTATTTGTCTCTGGAAGAGAAAATCAGAATTTCTGCCATCCCACCAAGCCCTAAATATTACAATAATTTCCGATGCCTCCTCCCAAGCTGAATCAGTCCTTGAAAAATTTCTTCAAGATGTCTTTCAACCTTTTGTCTGTGATCTTCAACCTCAGAATGCAACACGCTTGCATCCCAAGGTTGGTTGATTCATTTTTGAACAGTGTGTCGGACGTCAGATTCCGACACGAAGCCGCTTGGTTGGAGGTTTGACAAAGTTGGGTGCTCTGTGGAACAATCTCCTTCATGCAAGACACTCTGTGAAGAAGTCCTCTTTCAAAACACCCTCTCGTGTCACCTGAACACGCAAGGCGATGCCAAGTCATACCAAGTAATAAGTGCTTTGCTGCAAGTAATAAGGAAAGGAATACCAGAATATGCCAGCTCAATAGACACAAAACCCTATGGTTCTTTTGCTTCGCCACTGATCTGTTCTGTGGCGCCAGATGGAAGGAACCGTTTCAGAACCGTCCCTTTGCCTGCTGCTCGCGGATAGCTCGAACTGTGCGGTACTTGTTGAGAATCTCATCCTGGCTTAGTGCGGCAGGATTGAAAACATCTTGGACATTAAGCGTTTGTCAAAAGAAGAAGCAAAAGGAACCTAAGTGCAATGGCCTCCAACCTAGAAGCGATGGCCTCCATCCTAGTGGCAAAAGGAGCCTAAAGTGAAGTATAGCGTATAGCAAAAGAAAGATAAGGTGTCTCGAGTGCCGGGGGAGGCATGGTTTGCCAAAGTGTAGAAGTGCATACTGACAATTTACTTCTAGTTACTTTTAATCCCATTCTAATTCTTGTTTCTAATAGCAAACATTGCTCCTAGTAGCAAGGCCAGGAGCCCCGATCGTAGCGTCCATGCTCAAACTCAAGAGTCCAAAGAGGCGGGGCACTCGTTCTTCAGAGTTTGAAAAAGAATTGCAATACAGGGCCTCTTTAATAAGGCAGAAGGGGGCTCTAGAAAGAGCTTCTCTTCTTGTTGTCATATATGTTTTGGGTGGGTGAAGTAAGTGCATTAATTCCTGTAGTTGACGGCGTAAAATAGAGGTCTAGAGTGTGAGGCAAAATGCAAGGAAACTGGCAAGCAAACCGGCGACCCAGAACCTCCCATCCGAGATCCATCTGCTTCAGAGCGAAACTGCAGGGAGTGAGTTCAAGTGAACCTAGCTGAGTCCGCAAGAGAGTGAGATGACTTCGTGAGCCGGTGGAGTGAACCAAAGTGAGCGAAAGTGCAAAGCAAAGCTACTAGGAACAAGTGCATCGCTTCTAGTAACAAGTGCCTTACTAGTAGTAACAAGAAGCTAGTATATTTAATTCAATTTTAAGTCAATTCTAATAGCTTTTTGTTACTAGTAAGGCACTTGTTACTAGTAAGGGAGGAGGAAGAAGACGGATGGGATGCAGAGTAGTAAGAACCCCACACAAAAATGTGGAGAATAGAGCGGACAAAATAAGTGTCTTAAGCTTCAGAGAGAAAAGCTTCTTGTTACTACTAGTAAGGCACCTGTTACTACTAGCGTGGCACTTGTTACTACTAGTAACAATAAGCAAAGAAGAAAATTGAAAAGGACAAAGACCTGTTGAAACATACTTGCTTGGGTATGTGTAGCGCCCCACCGTTCGTAGTAGTGACTTCAATGATGTTGCTTGTAAAGTAGAAATGGGAGGAACTGCAAACTAGCGATATTAATCCTGGCTAACTAGCAATCCCCTATACTATGCTCTCTTACCTGCCTGGTATTTCCTCAGCTTGCCGTCATCTATCCTCAGCCAAAGAATTGTTGTTTGAGATGCATCCGTCATGATGGCAGAATTAGACATGCCGGATGCTGACACAAGCACGAAAGCTATAAAGGCATCAAATGTTGGGTGTGGAAAGAATGCCGAGCTGCTCAGAGTGATCAACGTTTCTGCTCGAACAACATCTACAATTTGTCCATTCGCAGTCCGGAAAGGTGTCGGTCATGCAACAAAGTATGGCTCCTAGTTTGCAGGTATTGTCCAGTTGCAAACAGGTTGGAGGCTATTACAATTGGGTTCCCATTGCTATTAGGTTTGCATGTACCGCATCCAAGTACTGAGCCTGACTAAGTGTGAGCAACTGTTCACAATGAAGAACCTCTGTACGCACACATCAGAGGTTTCAGGCAAGGAGCTTGTTCTTCGTCTCCAGGTGCTTTAGCCACGTGTCGACATCAATATCCAAACCTGCAACTAACTTCCACCCCAGAACCACTCTCACCACAAGTGATTCAAGTCTGCTCGTGGCTAGTTGAAAGCTCTCGCATGTTGTCCCTTGGTCTTTGAACCCAAAAAGTTGCTCTGTTGCTCTGTTGCATGAGGCAAGGTTTGAACAGCCAAGTTCTTGCACATTCCAAGGCCTCTCCCCTCAATTGTAGGATAGACCCATGTCACACTCAAGAAGATCTCACCGGTTACCTGACAGCTGGCTCATGTGCATGCTACAAAAATCCCGGCAATTCCCTTTCCGTGCGCTGACTTCAATCAATCCATCTTGAGATTCTGTGACATAGTGTAAAATCTGCGTTCACAGCAAACCTGGACCGAGTCTGATTGCTTCGCTAAAAGGATTCCAGGTGTTTGAGCGGTCATTCTTGAGTTAAAAGCCTTCTCAGAAACCTTTTCCGGCTTCAACTGTTGCCCAGAAGGCCTTCTGATTGGGGTCCAGTTTTTCATCCTTGAGGTTCTTCTTGGAATCCTGTCGAGATGACCTCAGCGCAGACGCTCTTCCACATCCAATCCGTAACTTCAAACGTGAATCACAGGTAACGGTAGCTACTGAGAAGGTGTCTTATAGCGATGGCCTCCACATAAAATGGCACCGGTCTCCACTAACAGAGACCACCTTTGTTCTACTTTTGACCGGCGTCGATACCTGCGTCTCGATTTGGCATCGTCAACATACTCTCTCTCTCTCTCTCTCAGCTTGGGAGGGTTGGATGCCACCGCTCTTAGGTTGGAGGCGATCACTCTTAGATTGGAGGCCATCGCTACTCTCTCTCTCTCTCTCTCGCTTCCATTAAAGCTCCTGTGGCTGCCCAGCCCAAATTCGGCTTCTGGTCGGAAGTCTGCAGGCTGCAAAGGCAACACGATATCCTGGTGAAGCGGCAAAGTGCAAAGTGCAAAGTACTGTAAATTATTTCTACTAGCTTCTTGCTCCTAGTAGTAAGGCACTTGTTACTAGTAGCGATGCACTTGTTCCTACTAGCTTCTATAACACAAAATTACATTAACACAAATTCAGGGTGGAAGGCGGGTGGGCGAATAGAATACGTAAGCCAGAAGCTTATGTAGCTAACAAATTGCAATGAAGCTAGTAGGCTAGTTCGTTGGTGGTTCGGGTTCGCATGATTGATTTGGTCCTAGACGTTGAAGGGTTGAACGATCCCCACCTATCCAAAGTGAACGCAAAGAATGTGCGCATTGTTTGGTATTAAATAGAATTTTTATAACGTTAGCTGGCAGATCGTTTTCTTTGTTATCGCTCTCTTTGCACATCCAGAATGAAACCAAAACTACAAGGTAACAAACCTTCGAAGTATGACTGTCATGCTACCGTACACGGACAGTATCTTAACCCTTCAGTTGCATCTTACAAAACTGTCTCATGGCATCTGTCAAAGTCGCTCTCCTTCGCCACGACTGCCAGACAAACCGAGTAAACAAATTCGTGCACTACATGCATGCCTCTTGCTTCCCAATACAAGGTCAGAAGACCGAAAAAGGTAAGGCTGCTGTAACAGCAAGTGCATGAGTACATATTGTACATGAAGACCTCAGGAACAAAGCCGCTACGAGTCTGGCATAAGACCCCGAGCCACTGAAGAAGGCAAGTACAAGCACAAATGGACTAGGAGCAAGAAGCTACTAGGGGCTCCTGGCATCGCTACTAGGAGCAAGGACGCTATTAGGGACTCCTGGCCGTACTACTAGGAACAAGAAGCTAGTTCTTCTGCAGTACTGCCTTGCACTCACGCACTCGTCTCAGTTGCGCGGCTTCACCCAGCAGTCTCACTCAAAGTGGCAAATGGAGCAGTATGGACTGACATCAAACAGCCAGCTGGTTGGGAATCAAGTCGTCACCACCCTACAATCCGACACTTGTCCTTATATCTGTTCTCTGCCACTTGTTCTGGCATCCATTCTGGTATAAATGTGTTTTGACATATTATCTACAAAGGCTGCCAAATGTGGCAGTCTTGACATGTGTCCTGACGCCAAATCTGACACGTGTTCTGACATATCTCCTGGCATCTGTTCGGACAGTGTTCTGTTAACTTGCGTCGTGATGTGTGCACCTGCCAAGGGCATTGCTATTAGGAACAAGAAGCTACTAGGGGCTCCTGGCCTTACTACTAGGAGCAAGTGGGTGCGCACCACTCCAGCCCGCACGTTGTGATGGCAGAACTCCAGCGGAACAGAATCAAGGCGGCAAGGAATGCAAGATGTAAAGCGGCACAGCGGCGGGTGGCACGGCGGTCGGGCAGCGGCGTGCAGCATTGACATGAAATCTAGAGACCCTCATCTGCGAAGGGAATAAAGAGGATAGAGCAAAGCGATGGCCTCTAACCTACTAGCGATGAAGGTAAGGCCGCCCCTTTGCTTCGTTCAGCTCATTGTGTATCTGTCCTTGGGCCTTGGTCCAAATTCGGAGAGGGGCGGAAGCCAGGCCTGCATCTTCGCTTCAAATCCGACCGCGCCAAGAGAGACGACTTTGTGACTTTGTGTGTTTACTCGTCAATCAAAGTCCTGAATGCAACTTCAGCATAATGTATCCATGTATCCGCTAACCCAAGATGACAAAGCCTGCCAAAATCCAAGTAAAATGAACATGTATTCAATCAAGGTTCAAGACATGTCGTAAACTCAACAATTACTTTGTTGATCTCTCAGTATTGCCCATCTCACCATACAAAGGGGCAACAGCTGCAGCTTTCTTCCCTGGAAAAAGGGGAAGCACTTCTTGGATACTAAATCCACATCTCTCCACCCGCCAGCTTTCAGTCGGCGCCTCACCCAAGAAATCCATGCCCAAGAAATCGGAATCCCACACCTTCAGATCGGGGCCGATAGCGGTCTGTGACATTCATGGCCTCCAACCTAGTAGCGTCCTTGCTCCTAGTAGCAGTTTGATGACCTGATGCCAATTTTTGCAATAGCCACGACTGCAACAGAGGTGCAGCCTGTTCTTTACCAACTTAACTCCTAGACTAGACACGTCTGCCACAGATTTCATTTACTTGTGAGCCAAATTGTGTCAAATTGTATAACGCTACTAGGGGCTCCTGGCCTTACTACTAGGAGCAAGGACGCTACTAGGGGCTCCCCATCAATATATTATATAATCGGGTTCTAGTGCGGCCTTGCTCATGATTTCAATGCATGTTCTTGATCGTGGATGAGCCATGCGGCCATGCCATGCGGCCATTACTACTCGCAACTTAAAAAGTTCCTGTGAGAACTTTGGCGCCTCAACTAGGATCGACTGCTGAAGGTTGATTGACTCCTCAGTCATCAGAATCGGTGCGTTCTCATCTTTCGCATGCCAAATCTTTTACTAGTAACAAGGGCACTTCTACTAGTAGCTAGAAGCATTTTCCCTAGAAGCCTAGGAATGGCCTCCAACCTATAGCGTGCTGCTCAAGTTTCCATAAATCTAGGAACCAAATGATTAGTGCGAGTGCTATCCTGCGACCACATGTAGTAGCTTAAGTGACTAGTAGCGAACTGCTCCCTTACTTAATTAAGTAGGTGCGTACTTAATTGAAGAGATTCTATTGGAGTCTGTCTATCAAGTTCAGCTTCAAGTCCAAGAAATGCAAACCCTTGCAAACAAGCTCCTTTGCTTCACGAAACTTACACTGTTCAAACAACCAAGTGCATTCCTTTCTTCGTGCCAAGTTACATCCAAATCTTGGAAAATGTCATCTTGCTGAGGATCCATGATTGTGACCTGTCCGAAAGCGGGCACTGCTCTTGGCCCAGCAAGCAGCTCGACATTCTGAAGATTCTGCTCGTGTTTTGCTCCATCACTCGACTTTTGGATCTATTTTCCCTTTGGTCTATAGTGCTATTTCCCTGCAAGTGCAGCTACGACTGTTATTGGGCAGGTGCATTCATTGATGAGTCATAGCGTCATAGTTCCCAACAAGCAGTGGAATTGAAGGCAGTGCTTCAAACAGGCAACAATACCTGACATGTTGCAATCAAGAACCCAAGAATGTTTGGAGCGTATTCCATCCAACCTCTGAACACGCTCCAAACCGGATACGACGCGTGCTTTTCCCCGCAACGGCGGCCGGCCTCCAAGGGGATAGGCAGTGCTCGGTGCAGCGTGGCATCGCAAGATGCCAAACGGCGAAGAGATTCTGACAGCAACGGACTGCTGGTGAAGCAGGCCTTGGACCCCGGAAATGCAAATGATCACAAGAACATCCAACCCGAGATGCTAAGCACCCATGCATGTTCTTCCATGTTTGTTTCATACTCTGGGATGTGTCGGTTTACCTGATACGCTTGAATAGAAAATGGGATGGAGCCTGGCCAAAACCTAGCAGCAAACAGTGGTGCCCTGATCTAGAGCCAACATGATATCCTTACAAGTCTCATGTGGACATGGTCCTCGATGTCCAGAAATTGGGTGCTTGAGGGACGACCCAATACCAGCAAAAGGCCAGACATGCTGCACTGTATTAAGCAAATACGAGCAAGCACTGTTACTACTAGTAAGGCACTTGCTACTACTAGCGATGCACTTGTTACTAGTAGCGATGCGGCGATGCACCTGTTCCTAGCAGCTTCCTCAAGTGCAAATACCAGCAATGCTTGGGGAATAATTCCTAAAAATGATTTGTCACAGGCAAACAAGCATTGCTTTCTGTTGTGAGGAATGTAATAGTTTTTGGAGTGATGGCAAGCCGTGGCGAGCCTTAGAATGTTGAGTCCATTCGGGTTCGTTCCATTCCTCGCAGGCTGAGGGTTTGCCTAAACGCATGCCTCTGCCATGGCCCTCTGAGACCACGAACAACGAACTCCTCTTTGGTGACTCTGCTCATCGCCCAGCTGCCCTAGGAGCTTAAGGGCATCGCTACGAACGGAGCGATCGGACGCTACGAACGGGGCTCCTGGCCTTACTAGGAGCAAGATGCTACTAGTAACAAGTGCATCGCTTCTAGTAACAAGTGCCTTACTAGTAGTAACAAGAAGCTACGTTTGGGGCTCCTGGCCTTACTACGAACGGAGCAAGATGCTACGTACTAGTAACAAGGGCAAAAGATGCATGAGGTGATCTCTCAACAAGCCAATCAGCAGTGACGCCCAGGGCGGTCATGCTGTGCCCGGAGTTAACAAAGGACAACAACCATCGACACAAGCTCCAAGAGCTTGTGTCTTCGGGTGCAAGCCATGCACCAAAACGAACAGCAAACTAAAATTCACACATAAGACTTTGTAAACGATATTGATTTTGTGTTTATTTATACGTGTTTTCAACTTTTTTTTCACAGGCCCATCCATTCCCCCAGCCCCGCACCGGATTGTCTTTGCTCAGGGCATCCATGTGCACTTCCGTGTGGGAAGCTTCGATGTCACCATTCTCCTCAATGTGGATGGCCTCAGCGCAGGCGCTTCTGGCATCGCTACTAGGAGCAAGGGCGCTACTAGGGGCTCCTGGCATCGCTACTAGGAACAAGAAGCTACTAGATTTAGCTCTCGACCAATATTTGTCCACTCTGCTTTCGACATGAAAAGACTGGTTACCGCTGCATCTTGAATTACAGGCGTTGCTGCTAAATCAGCCCTTCAAACACAGGCCTCGGTGCAGCGTTCTCCATCTCCACCACGAACAAAGCGGACATATAAGGTCTGCAACAAAGGAGGGCGTGGTGTGGAGGTTCTTTGATTCGTTTATTCTTTTGTCTTTCTAAATCTTTTCCTTTCAGCTTTGGTTCCATCCTATCCTACAGTGTTAAAAGCTGAAAAAACTGGAGACAAGAGGTACAAAACTCCAGCCGGCGCACAAAGCTTTATGGCTTTGGTGACATCACGTAGCTTAGTCAGGTGAGAATTCTGTTTAGCTTGCGCAGAGCGCGCAACAAATTGGAGAGACAGACCCGCCGAGCTATGTTGAAACATGTTGTACTGCTTGGTTATTGTCCAGCGCGAAGCACGCAGAACATGTTTCTGTGTTCCTTGTAGGATAAATTTTGAAAAGAGCGATTTTCTGGCAGACTGAAGAGAGATAGGAAGCGTTTATTTTATATTCTTTACATTCTTATACATTCTTGCATTTTTGGATTCGCAACTGTGGATCGCATGTTTGATCACCGTGTTTCGCAATTTACATCTTTGCGTCGCATTTATTGGAAATGTTAGTAAGAACTCTACTAGGGACTTAGCTCTACTAGATTGCACCGAAGACACTGTTTTTCTACCCATCGATGTGCGTGGCCCGAAGGCCCCTTGAAGAATCTCCCGTACGGCGGCTCTGCCCGATTTGCATTTTTGGGACGAACTGTATAAAAGCAAACAAGAAGCTACTAGTAACAAGTGCATCGCTACTAGTAACAAGTGCCTTACTAGTAGTAACAAAAAGCTACTAGTAGCAGGAGCGCTACTAGTAGCTCCTGGCCTTACTACTAGTAACAAGAAGCTATACTAGGTTGGAGGCCATCGCGGCCATCGCTACTAGGGTGACGCTAGTAGTTGCGGTGTTGTTGGTCTTGTGCATGTTGGTTCATTTGTTCGGGTAAAGCGAGAGAAAATGAACGGGACTCCTGTCGAGCTGTCCACAGAAAGTAGGGAAGAGTATGAAAAAAGAACTCAAACCCCGAAGCCGAGCCCGCAAATTCTCCTTTAAAAAACACACACAAAATAAATCCCAAGAAACCAGACCCTCATAGCAAGGGCAATGATTGAAAGACAGAGTCCGAGCCTTTCTCTGCTTCGGGTAGGGGTCAGAAATGCCCAAGGTGAGCAGGTTCAGCCTCTCCGTGCATTGGTGACAGCTTTCACCAGAAATGCAGCGACTCAATTCAGAGGACGCAATACAAGCAACTTGCACCAATTAGACTTGAAGTTGACAAGCAAGGAAGAAAAAAGCAAACTCAAGAAAAGGTCAGGGCCAGGTCTCTATCTGTTCGCTGGTCAAACATTCAAAACCCTTCATCAGTTGCATCCAGGTGTCTTTTCCATCATGTAGCTGGGAGAAAAAAGATTCACCAATCCACCTCAGCAGGAGGTTCCTTTTGCTATTAGGTTGGAGGCCATCGCTATTAGCTTGGAGGCCATCGCTAGTAGGTTGGTTTGCGAACATGGCAGAACACCATGAGTCGAGTGAACCTTTAATGGTGTCAAAGTCACCATTCACCGTGCACTGCCGCTCATGCTCGAAGACAATCTCGCGGGTTACATCCACGTAGGGCTTCTTTTTGCTCTGGCCGGCACGAAACAAGAGTTTGGATCGAGCTACTAGGAGCAAGAACGCTACTAGGAGCAAAGGGCAACGCTACTAGGAACAAGGGCCTTACTACTAGTAACAAGAAGCTAGTAGAAACAAGAATGAGTAATTGGAATTAAGTTTCTTGGTATGTCATTTGGTCCGTCAAGTCCCTATCCTTCAAGAATGACCGATGGACAATCTCGACGAGACCCAGTCACACCTCGAAGTCTTCCAAAATGTCGGTCAAGCTGTATTTGCAACTCCCACTGGCAGCAGCAAGTGACATCAAACCGCTTCAAATGATGTCAACACGAAAAGGCAATTGTCTTTGTGTCTGAAAAGCCTGTTCTAGGCGCCTTGAGTCGAGGCAACACACGACGTTCGTTTCTCATGTCCTTTCTCATGTTCAGCGATGCCCCTTGCTCCTAGTAGCTTCTTGTTACCAGTAGTATGGCCAGGAGAGGCCCTAGTAGCGTCCTTGCTCCTACATCTTCGGTACACGGTACACTCAACATGTTCGGTGTTCGCACCTGTGCTCCGTCCCTGCGGCCAAGACGGCCTGACAAATGCCTGGCACCACCTGCCGCCAGCGTCACAAATTGACCCGTGAAATAGTAGCTACTTGTTAATAGTAGTAGTGGCCTCCAACCTAATAGCCATGGCCTCCACCTAGTAGCTTCTTGCTACTAGTAGCGATGCCCTTGTTCCTGGTAATGCCAGGAGCTACTAGTAGCGTCCTTGCTACTATTTTGGAAGCCTTTGAAAAAACACAACTGTCTATTGTTACTTAAATATTGTAGGTGTCGAACAAGAATGCTACTTGTAATTTGGCTCTAATATGCCATAACCCTGTGGTTCTACTTCCTCTATTGCATTAGGTCTCCAATACCTTAGTTCAGAATCCAGCAAAAATGCTTGAGGGCTTACGGGTGACATGTTACGTGAACGTACACGGATCCCAATCGTGCGGCCGGGCGCGCCCCTGCGCGGTTGAAGATGCTGTCAGCCACCATCACGGCTTG
This sequence comes from Durusdinium trenchii, assembly GCA_963970005.1. Taxonomy (NCBI): domain Eukaryota; class Dinophyceae; order Suessiales; family Symbiodiniaceae; genus Durusdinium; species Durusdinium trenchii. Next base: position 144,486 of record CAXAMN010001781.1, on the reverse strand, counting down.
CCGGTTGGACATGTTCAACATGCACCTGCCAGTTTCGGGCCAAGTTGGCAGAGGGAAAGCTGGGCGGAATATAGATGCACTAGGACAACAGAAAGAAACAAATCTAGAATATTCTTAAGAATTGATCTTCTGGAAAAGTGTTTTGAGATACTCGGAGGTAATGTTTAGAGAGATCGGCTGGGTGAGTTGTGGTGTGAAGTGTAGTGCCATAATATGACATGGTGTTTTCTTTTTGACCTTTTCCATTGCGTTCTCCTTTCTTTCAACTATGTCCTTTGCTGTGCGTTCCTATTCTTAATGTTTTCTGTCCATTGTTTTGTATGATTTGCGGTGAGGCGTGTGGCAAAGTGCAACGCGATGTCCGTCATGTATGATGTGATGTGATGAAGCCGGGTGACTTTGGCCGAGGTGCCGGGTGATCGGTGACAGAACCTCTCCATGTGACCTCTGCGATTCTCCATCTGGATGATGGTACGATGCAGTGTGCCAAATTGCGATGTGCTTTGGAAAACCAAACAAAGAGGAAAGGACAGAAGCAATCAAATGATGGCTAGAAAAAAGAGGAAAAACACATATAGTCATGCCACTAGGAGCAAGGACGCTACTAGGAGCAAAGGGGCATCGCTACTAGGAACAAGAAGCTACTAGGGGCTCCTGGCCTTACTTCTAGGAACAAGAAGCCACTAGGAGCAAGGGGGGCATCGCTTGGATTGGCCACAATATGTGCTTGGATTTGAGATGTGGTGGAGTGGCCACAAGCTTTGGGGGTCGGTTGGCCAGACTTTCGGCGGGCATACTGCTTGAGTCTGGTCACCAGCTAACGGGCAGGAAGGAGTACAAAGAAACAAGCAATGGCCTCCAACCTAAAAGCGATCGCATCCAACCTACTAGTACATAAAATACATGGACCCCAACTTTGCGGCCTTACAGGTCAAAAAGAAGGCAACAAGCTTTAATTCTAATTTGCTCCTAGTAGCGTTCTTGCTCCTAGTTGTAGGGCCAGGAGCCCCTAGTAGCTTTTCGAGATTTTACGGATCGTATCATTCTACATCACTCATCCCATGTCCAAACATTGGTCTTTGGCAATCTCTGAGGCTTTCTTCAAGCCTTTCCGTTGGAGCGTTCAGAACAACATGGGCTAACAATTCAACCCTGAGACTTACATGCATTTCAACTCCAAAAGCAAAGAGTGTTCACTAGGTTGGAGGCCATCACTGTTAGTAACGAGTTTTCACATGCATTCAACGTCAGGCCTCTGTAGCACTTGAGTGACCAACAGTCTGACTCCCATCAGATCGATGATGTTGCGTCGGGAGCTGTGTTGGACATAGTCCTCACCAACCTGGATGTCCACTACACTGCAACTCCATCACCACATCACCACTTGCAATTTACAAAATCTCGTTCTTTACAAAGGTTTGCAGCTCGCCCGCGCTTGCCCTCGCCATTTGCAACTGCTCTGGTGTTGCTGAAGACTTATTCCAATGTAGTTTCACCGAAAGCCCTCCGTGTTCAAACCAAGAAGTAGCTGGCTAAGCGGCTTATGTAAAGAAAACAGAAACCCAGAGGCCATCGCTAGTAGCTTGGATGCCATCGCTACTAGGTTTTTCACCTACAGTCTTGATGGGAAGGTCGGAACTTGTTTCAAACGTGGATTCAAATCTAATGATGCTTTCCTAGGAAAGTTGACTTAACTACCCCTGCTTACAAAGAATGTCTTGTTTTACAAACAATAAAATGTTTCTTTATGATCTTTATATGTGTCCTCTGTGTTCCTTCCTTCTTTATCAATTTCTCACTTTCGCACGGTCTTTCTCTCCTTCCCTCTTAAGACCTTTCTTGCTGTCTTCTTTCCCTTTTTGATGTTATTTTTTCTTGCGTTAGAGAGGTATTTACTGTATAGATTCTTTATCAGTTTGCTCTTCCTTTCCTTCAAGGTTCGGCAAAAGAGCACATTCGTTGTGAGACTTGCCTCCAAATCCTTGATGGACGACTGCCTGCCCCAGACCTCATCGCAGTGCACATGTCGTGACAAATCACTCACTCAAAGTACGTCTCAGATAATAGTACCTATGCAAAAGAAACCCAATAGCGATGGCCTCCAACCTACTAGCGATGGCCTCCAAATCCATCAATACATATAAATGCCTTTCTTACCTGTCCTTTGCTCACAATCAATACCATTCCTTTCGTTTTTTGGCTATCTGATCCGCAACCCGGCCGTGAGAAGAGGTAAGAAGAGAAGTAAGAAGGATTAAGCTGTCATAGGTTTGCTTCTAATTGCCAACAAGATGCTACTAGGCGACAGGGAAGCAAAACAATTTAGTTCCTACATCTTTGGGGAAGCTTAACCATTAGACCGTTTCTGTTGTTCTTCTGTTCGTGTCTTTTCATTGCCCTACATCTATCCTTCTTTTGCTTGAGACCTGTTCCGTCATTGAAGTTGACCTATTCCAGGCTTTCAAGTCGAAAATGCTCTGGAAGTCGTATTAGAACGAGATAACAAACTACAGCAAGGTGAATCGCCGATTTCAAATCTGCAGAAAAGTGCTGGCAAATCACAGAGATGGCCAAGTTGAAAGAATGCGGTGCCCATTCCTTCTGGTCGCCATAAGCGGGTACACCCATGGTACACCATGCTATATACTCCAATGCTACCAGTGGCAATGGCTTCCAACCTAATAGGAATGGCCTCCAAAATCTGTGGGTCCCTTCCCAGTCCCAAGATTACCAAGCTCGGCACGTCATTCCACTCCCAATGTCCAGTTGTCTGCGGTGAGAGAGCAACGGGGCATTGCAAATTACACCACCACCACCACCACCACCACCACCACCACCACCAACCTCATCATTCTAAAGAAATTGCTTGGTGTTTGTTATGTACAGTCTTCCTTTATTTCTTCTCTGGATCTTTAGGCCTCCTTTAGAACCTGACGGTTTCAGATGGAAACGAATGCAAGACTGATTTCTTTTGGGCGTTCCTAGACTGCTGCTGTTCGGGTGCTTTAGCTTTGATTCGGTCTCTAGAATCTCAAAGCTTTACAAATCATCTTGCTGTATTAATGAAAAAAACAATCATAATCCATCCCAACCTTTTGGCGCAATATCACATCCAGCAGTGATTCTATACTCTTCTTCAGTCAACCCGCCATCCAGCTGCTGTCAGGAAAAGAATGTCTGGCATCAAACCTTCAATGCCCTTTCAATGCACCTTCTTCTCTGACGATGCAGGCACCCAACCCTGGTTGCCGTACTGCACCCATTGCCCCAGCACACCGCCGCCACCAACCCTCAGCAAAGAAAGGCTGAAATTAATCGGAGCGTGCATTCGTTCACAGATGAAAAATTAAAGGAGAAAGAGTTGCCACCCTCCATGAAAATGTGCAATGCAAAAGTTGGCATCCAAATTGAAAGCATCTGAGGAAGGAAACTCAAAGTGTCCGTTTCGGAGCCAGGCTTTGAAAGTTTATGGGCATATGCAACACATATGATCAGTGTTGCAAATAGGAACATGACATGGGGGAGGTGTTCTTCGCTTCGTTTGAATTCTGAACAGGTGTCCGTTTCGTCCAAAGAACAAACACTCCGAACGAGCTACGTTCGTAGCGTCCTTGCTTCTAGTTGTGATGCCAGGAGCCCCGTTCGTAGCGTCTTTGCTCCTGTTTTCTGGGTTCTCCGGACGCCCTTGTCCTCATGGTTGGGTCAAACTTGATGTGACCTCCGTAGGGTCCACGTTGCGTCCTCAGCGGAACTTTCGTCAAAAAATGTTCCTATGAGACACTTGTGTTACTAGTAGCTTCTTGTTACTACTAGTAAGGCACTTGTTACTAGTAGTAAGGCACTTGTTACTAGTAGCTTCTTGTTACTACTAGTAAGGCACCTGTTACTACTAGCGTGGCACTTGTTCCTAGTAGCGTCAAAAAGTGTTGTCTCCAGCGCGTCATGTGATCGCTTCATCAATCCGAAAACAGACCTCTGCGGACCCCAACTAGACGAATCGGCTGACGAGATGCGCTGAATGGAGAGGTTTTGACTCGGAAAGTGAGATATGGACGGGGGTGGTACCTTCATTATCTTTTTCTTTGGAGCTGGCGACTGTGGTAATACACCGTTTTTTCTTGCTTCTCATATTCCTCTACCTCATCATATCTTTACAATATAGAATCTCTATGAATTTGTCTATCATATCTATTATCTGTTATTCATTGTTCCGTTCTTTGGGGAGATAGGGCAGGGGTATAGAGGCCCTGAGGTGAGCTTGTAGCTAGGTAAGAGGCAAGAAGCTACCATGCGAACAAAGGAAGCTTCCTAGGCCGGAAAGCTCGCGCAACTCATAACTCACACTCTTCAAACCGGTGTTCTATTTTTTAAGACCGGGGTGGGGGGGGTAGGCCGCTGGAGGTAGGTTAGCTAGGTAGCTGACCATAGCCTACAAGTAAGCTACTACATATGGACGCAGGATAGCTGACGCGTCTTCCAGGAAACTCTGAAGAAGCGCTCTCACTAATGATTTGGTTCCTAGATGTTTAGGGAAACTTTGCCCTGGAGCACTCTGGGATTGATCATTCATGGTGGTTTCCTCCTAGACTCTTTTTCGGATGTGTTTGGATTCCGGTCGACGTTCTTGTCGGTGCATCTGTGGGGTTTATGTGGCATGAGTTTGACTAGTCTCACGTTTCTGTCTGCTTTCAAACGCAAGACATCGAAGCCTGGATGGTTTGGGACAGGTTTTGGGTTAGACCGTCGACCGGTTAACGCAAGGCTTGTCAAGGCATTGAAGATGTGGCGGATGGAAGAGTTTGCATGCACAAACAGGGATAGATGTGCAGTTGCTGTTTCACAGGGCTTTTACAGCTCCGATGTTCCTCAACCGTGCTTTTTGAGGGCCTCTGACAAAAAATGTTCGACAAGGCCTTGCCCATCAGACCTTCATCAGACCTCGATCAGATTTGTGGGCGTTCACAAAATCCTGAAGACAGCAAGTTCATTCTTGTGGGAGTACGCTGTACACGCTTTCCAGATACAAGTTCACATGCAGTGTCATTCATTCGTAGCAGCACGACCTCGACTGGGGTCTTCAGCGATGTGGGTGCCTTTGGCAACCCACAGAAGCGGACGGAGCAACCAAGACCTTTGGAGGCCATCGCTACTAGGAGCAAGGACGCTACTAGTAACAGGTTGGACCGATTACGCGGTTGCAAAGTGGCACCGGAAAAGTCGGCCTCGCCATCGTCCTTTTTAACCGACGGCGCACCGCCGGGCACTGCCACGGTGCGCACGAAAAGAAGCGGACGAACCGAGGCAAAGGAAAGGCAAGTGGCTTGAGCTGAGGCGCTGAGCTTGCAAAGCTCTACCAAAACAGTAGCTTCTTCTTACTAGTAGTAAGGATGCTCCTAGTAGCGATGCCAGGAGCCCCTAGTAGCGGCAGCGTCCTTCCTCCTAGTAGTAAGGCCAGGAGCCCCTAGTAGCTTCTTGTTTCCTAACAGCTTCCAACATAAAAGTGACTGCCTCCATCCTAATAGCTACGGCCTCAACCCTAGTAGCGATGGCCTCCAGCTACGGCAACGTCAACCACACGTTTTGTGCATCTCAACCGTACAGAGCACCGCGTCCTCTCAGTCCTCTGACTCTTTCTAGTAACAAGTGCATCGCTTCTAGTAACAAGTGCCTTACTAGTAGTAACAAGAAGCTATTGGAAACAATATTGTCAAACAATGACTCTTTCTTTGGCCGAGGCCCTGACACGGCCACGTTGTCCCGTTGAGCATTCACCGCCAGGCCACGAGGGTCCCAGCGTTTGACTTCGGCCCATTTGCGACTGTCGCCGCCCTGAAGCGATGAAGCATCACTTCCTTTCCTGTTCCTTCTTACTGATTCTTGTTCCAGATAGCAAGCAAGTCCTTTCTTGCACTTTCTTGCTACTAGTCGCACTGACGTAGTGACCAGGAGTGGAGAAAAAACTACAGCAAACTTGAAACCATCCGATTCTAGGAACAAGAAGCTACTAGGAGCTTAAGGGCATCACTACTAGGAGCAAGGACGCTACTAGGGGCTCCTGGCCTTACTAGGAACAAGAAGCTAGTAGGAACAACAAGTAAATAGACGATTCAAGTTTGGGGCCGGCCTTTCACCGGTCTTTTCATGGTCTTTCTCGTTCAATACGCTGAGGCATCCTAACCATCCTAACCATCTGAGGCATCCTACACATTTATTTCCTTCGATCGGGAGGCAACAGTTGCCACTGAAGGAATGAGTCGGAAGAGTGCCAAAGAGTTGTTCTTTTCTTTCCTTTTGCCGGTTTGTTCTTTTCTGTTCTCGTAGCCCTTATGCCCTGTCTTTCTTCTTTGCTCCTTGTAGACCTGTCTTCTCTTTTTCAACTTCATGTACATTCCTTTTGGGAACAGCCAGGCTGTGTAAAGCCTGTGCCGCCAACTCAAAAGACACAAGGCTTCGAGCCACTCCCGATGCAGGGGCTCCCAGCAGCAGCTTTGTCCGGTACGCTCATGGTGACCGTGATCCAAGGGTTGATGTTGAAGGGCTCCAGAATGTAAAACTCATGGAACCTCACCACAAGGAGCAACCGAAATAGATGCATGAAATTGGCATGAAAAAGACATTATATATTGTAAGCAGTGAAGTCGAATGAAGTCCACGTTCTTAAGCAAGACTAGCACAACTAGTACGGAGCACACCGGAGAATTTCGCTCCAAGGCTTGCTGATACGGTTGATATCAAGATGACTTCTTTTCATGATTTCCAGTTGGCTTGTGATACAAAGACAGCATCACATTACAATGAGGTTGGCCATCGCTACTAGGGTGGAGGCCATACAAAAACGGCATGGTGATTTTGGCCGCCTTTGGCCTTCACCCCCTTCGCTGTGGTGTTTCACTCAGTGCCCGACTTCACGTGTTTCACCTGAATGGACAGCTGCCCCTTCGACAAATTCTGGTAGCTCCTGCATACACGTCATACACCCAGCAGCTGCCCATGGTGGCAAACATTCTGGTGGCAAACGCTTAGACTTGTTGTTTGTACCTCCCTTTTGACCGGAATCCATGAAGAATTCTCAAACCAAACAGGTAACCTCGTAGTCGTAGCGATCGCCTCCAACCTAATTAACATTTCTGCACTTACCTTCAAGTTTAATGCATTTGCCTTCTGGCTCAACAATGAAACTCGTGCTCCAACCAACTCAACTGAGAGTACCCAATCTGAGTACTGAAACTTTGGAGAATGCTCGGATCCAAATTTCTCTCCGGCCCACCTCGTTCACACCCTATCACTGCCGGGGCCACCAACAAAGGGACCCCGACTCATTGGATACCATTTCATACCCTTTCTATCCTTTACATTATGTCGCTCCTTCGTTCCTTCTCTGCTTTTCTTTGTTGTCTTGTTCGGTTCTTTCTTTTGACCTCAACACCATTGTTTGCTTCCTTTCCCTTCTTGTTCCTTGTGCTGTACAATTATGTGGAAAAAAGCTGGAGAAGAAACCCCACATGACATAATGCTTGGTTTAGGATTAGATTGGATGATAGTCGGATTGGTGAGCAAAGCTTGCAATGTGGCCTTTCGGATTCTCCAATATTCACAGATTCTCAAAGTCCAACCGATGAAGTCTCGGGGGGCAGAAGACGCCAATGCACCTCTCTTGCACTCAGAAGATCCTTAGACCCTACTAGCGATGGCCTCCAACCTGGTAGCGATGGCCTACACCTCACACCTTCTGACCCATCGGTCCTTGGCTGCCATTGGATGGCCATGAAGATCTCACCCAAACAGACCATCTTTTCGCCAGTGCCGCCACCAATGTTGTTGTTCGACATCGTGTTGCTGTTGTTCCCGGCACCACCCCTGACCGCCATGCTTCACAGCACTCTTCACAAAATGTATAGAGCCACGTAAGACATGTGTTGGCTCGTTTGAATTAAAAATGGCCTCCAACCTGCTAGCGGTACTAGCGATGGCCAACAAACACTGTTATCAGTAATTGTGTCTTTTTGTATAGTTATTTTATTGTCATTGGTCCCAATTTGCTGGGAAAGGGACTGTCCAACAAGGCCCTTCCATCACCCTCCATGAAGTATGTGAGAGTGGTGCATGACATAAATTGTTGCCACAAAGCTCTGTTGTTTGCATTTGTCCAGATTCCGAATGTTGACACAAAGCCGTCAGAAGGCCCTCTGCGCCTTCCAGCCTGTTTGCCCCAAATGTTGTAGCTCTTCAGCACAGGTGCACTAGCACCTAAAGCAGCTTACAGCAGCGGATTTCGAGCGTTCGCAAGAGGCTCCGCGAGGCTCCGCAAGGTCTAGCGATGGCCTCCAACCTAGTAGCGTCCTTGCTACTAGTAGTAATGCCCTGGCTACTAGTAGCGTTCTTGCTACTAGCCCTTGTTACTAATAGCAATGGCCTCCAACCTAAAGTCTAAAGAAAGAATAAAAAAGCCTCTGCAAGGCTCCGGCTGATGTAAGGCGACAGTGATGGAATCAAGACATCACCGAGGACACCTTCTTTGGGGTAGCTGGTCATGACCTGATCGCAATGAGAGCTGTCCCAACGTCTCGGGGAAAAATGCATTTAACTAACAAACAAGATGAGTCATGTCCTTTGATTAAGAACAACACGTCTTTTAACTCCAAGAAATAGACAATGAACTCACTTCCTTGAACTGGACGTGTTAAATCCTCATCCCAAACAGAACACAAACTCTACCGGTCCAACCCAGATTTCTACCTGAAGTTAGAGAGGTCACAACCCACAGGTGCTGCAGGCCCCGACCGTGAAGCGTAGCACATTGTCCCGCTTGGACTCATCTGAATCTGGGTCTGACCTGGAGCTGCTTATACTTCTAGCTACTGGTACCTTCTTGTTTCTAGTAGTAAGGCCAGGAGCCCCTAGTAGCGTTCTTGTTCCTTGCAGCATGTTGAACAGTATGTTCCTTCTTTCCGGGGCAAAGTGGCCGTACCCACGCATGTCTCATGGAGTTGCAAAAAACTTTGGTGGAAAGGCCTTCATGGTCAGCGATTTAAGCTTAGTTCCGAGTCCAGTTTCCGCTTTCCACTCTCCAATGCAAGAAAAGCTCGGTATCTGTTGGGATGTCAAGAAACGATGAAGCCCTCGGTGAAAACGTAACGAAAAGAATCTTCCATTTATCTTCCATATTCGTATGCCATTCATATGCCATATGCAATACCCTCTCGGTGGCCCTGCGGTGCCAGGATGCGGCTCATCTCTGCCGCCGCTTCCATGGCATGTGCTGTCGTGGACTTCGCGATGTTGTTGCTCTTGGTCTGATGCACCAGGTCCGACTCCCGGCCTAAGGGCATCGCTGCTAGGGGCTCCTGGCCATACTACTAGGAACAAAGAAGCTACTAACAAATAAATAGACATTAAAATAGAATTAAGTCATTAGAATTAGAATTTAATTTGAATTGAAACAAGAAGCTACTAGGACCTTTTCGCGCGCGCACGCGCCACGCGGGGGGGTAGGAACTAGAAGCCACTAGGAACAAAGGGCATTGCTACTAGGAACAATGTTCGCTATTAAAAACAAGAAGCTACTGGGCTGGGTTGGAGGCCATCGCTAGTAAGTTGAAGGCCATTACTTGTAGTAACAAGGAAGCTACTAGTAACAAGCACCATTCCAAAACAACAAGAGGTGTTTAAAGGGAACCTCATTAAGCAAGGGTGTCAAAAAAGGGGCCACGTCAGTTGAGAAGAATCCCAAAGGACGTAAGATAGAAAGACCCAAGGCCTTCCGGTCACGTTTCTTGTGAAAATTAGGAAGAATATCGGTTGTAAACAAACAAAAAACAAATAGTATCATGAATTAGCATGAATTATGTGTATAGGGGGTAGGTCATGAAGGCCATGAAGGCCGGAGAGGTAGCTAGTTGCAAGCCACTAGCGGCTGGGACGCAAGAAGGCTCGGGGGGAGCTTTCGTCAAAAACCCTGCGCACGATTGTAGCGTTCTTGCTCCTAGTCGCGATGCCAGGAGCCCCTAGTAGCTTCTTGTTCCTAGTAGTAATGCCAGGTGCTACCAGAAGCGTCCTTGCTCCTTGATTCGCTTCCTATGTCTTTTCGGGGAAAGGTGAGCTTTAGAAACGTCAAACCGTTCTTTCTTCCTTCCCTCCCACTTTTTCTTTTGCCAAACTGATGCAACATGATGCAAACTAGAAAAGTAAGAAACTGGATTCGATGCCTCGTGGGTCACTGTAAGCGTAGAGATCGAAGAGAGCAGCTGCCTTCCGCAATGAAAAATCCCAAACGAGTGCAAGTGCCAAAGAGATTCGAGGTGTCTTTCCATTTGCAGGACAGATGTCCCAAGTTGTTTTGGGAGGCAAAGTGAAGTTGTTTGCTCTCAAGTGATTGTCAGACTGCCTGCCACCAAAGGAGAAACTGGAGAGAGCATAGTCTCTGTGACAGTGAGAGCAAGAAAAAGCACTCTGTCAAAAGTTTCAACTGCAAGGAGCGATTGTGGCGGCTCCGGCTAAGATCTATTGACATGGCCAACCTAATAGCGATGGTCTCCACCCTAGTAGCAAATCAAGCAAAGCACCTGTCCTGTATAGGATTAGTCAATCTGCATCTTAGGCGACTGAGAAGATGCTTCTGTGCATCTGATTTAAGCAGGAGCCTTCCTAAAAAGGGAATCGCAAGAGCGACAAAAATGATCAGAAGAAAAGAATAATGAAAAGGAAAAGGATGTCCAAAGGATCTCAAAGCGAAAAGCTATTAGAAACAAGTGCCACGCTAGTAGTAACAAGTGCCACGCTAGTAGTAACAGGTGCCTTACTAGTAGTAACAAGATCTCAAGAGAGAAACCGCGTGCCTTGGCTGCCACCGTCCCACGGGAGCAGCAGATCAGCGCTCCGAAGAGCTCGTTGAGGCTGAGGCTCTCAGGGAAGGTGCCTGGACGTTTCAGCGTATGCATCGCAAAAGAACGAGAAGGTCTAAAGGTTTCTAAGGGTCTAAAGGAAAATAAAGGAAAGAAAGAAACGGTCCGGAGTCTAAAGAAACCAAGAAAGAGCGGCAAAAGGATCCAAAAGCCCAAAGACTCCTGGGAGCGTTCACTCTTGCATGGTGCCTTCCTAAGATTGCTACAAGAACGCTTGAACAAGGCCATAGGCCAACAAATTGCCAAGTACCCCGCATTCAAACACATGATCTTGTCTTGAGTGCGAGTCAGTGCAAGTGGTAAGGTAATGACCTAAAAAGGTGTTTCCTACCCCGAAAGGAAAAGGAATGCTGAACACAGCTGAAATAATATCGTTAGGTGGAGGTTATTGTTTCTAGGTGGAGGCCATCGCTAGTAGGTTGGAGGCCATAGTATGTTGGAAGAATGGTCTAATATATTTTGCAAATATCGTTGCGTTTGTCCCTGTCGCCTTCTGCAGTCTTCTGCGGTTGGGTCTTGATGACGTTGGGATCATCGCTGGGTTTCATGCCCAAAATGCCACCCATCTGGCCAGCGCGAACAATCGAAAGGCTGGAGGATCTCAACAGACCAACCTGAGACTACAAAAAAATATGTTGAGTTACTACTAGCCATGGCCTTCAACAGCATCAAGTGTCCTATCATGTGCAAGAAATGTTACAAGCGTCCTAGCTTGGTCTCGGGGCTCTATGTGATGATTGACTGGACCTGTGTGTGGCTACGAGCAGCCACAAATCTGTATCCAATCAATCTTTTGGGGAATATAGTCGTTGGGGATGTTTTTGCATAAATCGTTGCATGCTTGGATGCCTTTGGCCTTTAGCAGTTCCAGCAACCTATTTGTTTAAAGCTAAGTTTCCCTAAAAATCTAGGAACCAAATGCCAAATGATGAGTGCGAGCGCTTCTTCAAGGAAGCTTCACACGAAGCAATTTTACTCAGCTGCTGGCCACTTTCTGCACCGCGGACTGCCGCACCGCTGAATGTGGATACAACTCAGTGAATTTGCATTCAGATTTTTCCCGGCGATGGATGGAATTGATTCAATAGTTAGTGCTTGCCCATTCTATCAAGGACTGAGAGGATGGAAAAGTGCGCCAGACTTTGCTTTTCTCATCGATCTCAAGTTCTAGCTCACAAGCCGAAAAGAGTTCAAATGTCACCACCCTTGAGCAGGACTGGCTGGGGTTCTCACGGCTTGTGGTCGGTTCGAAAAGTACTGCCACAGTTGCGATGCATATGACGACCAGCCTGGCTTCAAACACACCGCGAGCAACCTCCAAGATAGGTACAGGGCGTGAGAGGAAATGCTGTCAGTTGTTGAGCACCATCGCTCGTCTTCAACTCGAAATTGAAGAAAAAGAAGGATTCACTGGATTCCAAGACCTCTTTGCATGTGTCTACACATGTGTGTCTGACAATTATACATATTGCCCGCAATGGACACCGATGAGTTGGCTGGGCCTCTATCGGATCTCAGGTTATGGCATCTCAACCAACATGTATTTGGGTGGCCCCTATCGACTTCAGGTTTTCTCATATGAGTGTCGGATAACATCGTAGTAGTAGTAGTAGTAGTAGTAGTAGTAGTAGTAGTTGCAGCAGCAGCAGCAGTAGCAGCTGTGGCTGAAGCTGAAGCTAAAGCTGAATCTGAAGCAGTAGTAAGTAGTGGAGAAAGGGTATGTTTTCCGGCCGCAGTGTCCCATAAACTATCAAAAGGTAAATGCTAAAAAGGCTGGAGTTCGCGTGGGGGGCTGCCTACCCCGGCCACCAGAACTATCAGTCGGGTATCGGTCGGGGGTATCGGTAAAGCCCCACTCAAATCCCCAAGAAATGCAAAGACAATACTGACAATACCCTCTCAAATATACATACTAATGCCATCACCCATGTTCGAGGGTATCGGTTTTGGGTGGGCCCCTATCAGTCCTGCAGTCAAATCATCTCTTTCAAAACACGATGTCCAGCCGAAGACTGCTGTTTACTTCTGGTAATTCTGTCGTGTACTCATGTCACGTAAGCATCGCTAGTAGGTTGGAGGCCATCGCTATTGTGGAGGCCATCGCTAGTAGGTTGGAAGCATGTAGACAAGTAGGTTGCCATGATTTCTCATACTTCTGGTACTCATGTGCTATTTGGGGTTGTACGAGCTTCTAGGCCTGGTGCATGGCGTTGGATCACCGAGATCAAATCCTAGGCATGCGGTGATTGCGAGCGCCATTCTGTCACGTTTCTGTTTGTGTTCTTGACGTACTCCGGCTGCAAGCACCCTTGCAGTCATCTGGCTAAAGCGTTCATGCATGACATATACAAAATCAATGCAAGAATTCATTCAAAACTGGCTTCAGGGTTGTCTGGAAGGACACTCTCTCGATAAGAATACCTTTGGAGGCCAGTACTTCAACAACAAGTCAGCTTCTCAAAACTGGGTCGGATCGGCAGTCGTCGTCACATCCATAGGCTCCATGCCAGGCCACTTGCGCCCCTGAAGCAAATCATTCATCTACAAGGATCCACCAGGAGTCAATGACTTCCGGCTGAATTGGTCCAGGGTAAAAAATGGTGAAAGTGAAGAAACATCCTTAAACTGAAACAAGAAGCTACTAGGAGCAAAGGGCATCGCTACTAGGAGCAAGGACGCTACTAGGGGCTCCTGGCCGTACTACTAGGAGCAACGACGCTACTAGTAATTTTGCTTGCAGTTCTTCGTGTTCGGGGACATGTTCATCCATTTTCATCCATTTTCTGAGTTCCCGGCGGTGTTGGGTGGTCCCACCATGAAGGGAATCATCCTGAATTTAACCCAACAATGCATCCCTCACCCTTTCTGCAAGTGCAACCTCTTCTGAACATCAGCTTTCGGAAGTGCAGAGATTTGAACATGAAGCGATGGCCTCCAACCTACTAGCAATGGCCTCCAAACTACTTGTAATGGGAATCTCATAGAGATTTGAACGAAAAGCTATTAATTTAATTCAAATTTAAATTTAATTCTAATAGCTTCTTGTTACTACTAGTAAGGCACTTGTTACTACTAGCGTGGCACTTGTAATGGCTTCTTTCGGAGATTCTGAGCTTTCAGACGGCACATGCGGCGTCGTGATGCTGCTGGCAGAGAAGAGACTCCAAGCCTCCCAGTGACAAACTAGCGACGGTCGTGATCAGACACTGCATCTTTCAGCGATAATTTGTTTGAAGAGTAAGAAGCATAATCAAGCTGAAATTTCTGGAAACCCAGCGCTGGTGCCCTTCAACACACATTCTTTGATGATTATTGTCATTGCTATTGTCATCAGAGAGAAGTCTGTGGATTGGCTCTCATCACTTGTCCGCTTGTGACCTTTTCCTAAATCAAGTTCGACACGAGAGCGCATTCGCTCCGATTAGGAAATCAATTTGGATGTCACAACATCAGGTGCAGTGGCAAGGCTGTGGCAACTGGAAGGCTTTCAAGATTGGTTCTTTGGCATGTTGAGTCCTTTTTTAGTAACAAGAAGCTACTAGAAACAAGTGCATCGCTACTAGGAACAAGTGCCTTACTAGTAGTAACAAGAAGCTATTGAGTCCTTTTTTGTTGTGGCTTTGCCGCTGACAACACATCTCGGCATGTTTGAGCTGTGCACGATTCATTGGTGTTTGTCTTATCTTGTTCTTGTTCCTAGTAGTAAGGCCAGGAGCCCCTAGTAGCGATGCACTTGTTTCTAGTAGCTTCTTGTTCCTTTACACCTCATGTTTCTTGACACCTTCTTTGTTTCGTTCCTTCCTCATAGCATATACTTCTCCGTTTACATAGAGTCTGCTCTTTTCTACCTAGGCAAAGCATAACGAAGCACGGAGGCTGTGGGGACGTGCGTCAAAGTGGCCTTGTCGGAAGAAGTCTGTAACATATTGCGTGAGGTGAGGGGCATTGGACGATGCATGGCCTTGGCCAGGTTGAGATGCAACAGAATTATGAGTCATCGCATCGCTTGCATCGCCAGTTGGTTTGACAAGCATGTCATAAGACTTCATAAGACTTCAAAAATGTATTCCCAGTGTTCAAACTGAAAGTTCTTGGGCGCCCATACCCAATGGCGCGCTCGGTCTCGAGAGCGCAGGCCTTCGATGTTGATCTGCAGGATCGGAATCACCTCCAATGAGCGACAGCGGAGCGGGAGCGCTACTAGGAGCGACGCTACTAGGGGCTCCTGGCCTTACTACTAGTAACAAAGGGCATCGCTACTAGTAACAAGTGCCATACTAGTAGTAACAAGAAGTTACTAGGAACAAGTGCATTACTAGTAGTAGCTAGAAACTACTAGTAACAAAGGGCATCGCTACTAGGAACAAGAACGCTCTTAGGTTGGAGGCCCGAACGTCTGAGACTTGGAGGATCTGGAAAGAATGTGAAGCTACTTGTGAAGTCATGAGATCATGTGGGTAGCTATGAGTCAAAGCAATAGATCTACAAACAATGCAAAACAAAAACATCTCCCGAAAGGCCTTAGGTTAAAGACCTCAGGTCCTCTTAGGTTCAATCCATGGTTTTGTCGTTGTTTTGCGAATAAATGTGAATAGGCCAAATAGCCTTCCTTCCTGCCCGGTTCCGAAAAGAACTCGGCCACTCGGCCTATAGGACCTAAAAGAACACGCCAAACAGCTGAGCATCAGTTGGGCGGACCTCTTTTGTCAGCTGCTTCGTGGTGATGCCAGGAAGCTGTTGTTCCTCAAGTTTAGCAATTCCATCCCGACAAGCCTTGAAGCTTAGATGTCAAAAACATAGCAGAGTTAGTTACAATTTGGTTCGAATCCTTGTATAAGCAAAACAAAGTGTGCATGTGGCAAGCAAGCATTGGTTCTGTTGCATCGAGTGATTTCGTTTGTAGACTGAACATCCTGCATCTGTGCACATAGGCTCTTGGGTTGCGGCGGTTGGATGGTTCGCAGGCCTATGAGAAACATGTAAGAACCACACAACTAGGAGCAAGTAGCTACTAGGGGCTCCTGGCATCGCTACTAGGAGCAAGGACGCTATTAGGGGCGCTCCTGGCCTTACTAGGAGCAAGGACGCTACGAACGGGGCTCCTAGGACTGGGTCAGAACATCCTTGCCTGGCTTGCCCTTCAAATGCGATCTTCTGCAGGATCTGATTCTGGTACTTTGTGATCTGATTGACACCTGTCGTATGGGCAAAAGAAGTAGCTAGAAGCTACTAGAAAAGGATTCAAAAGAACGGAATGGAATGAATTAGAACTGCTAGTAGAAACAAGTGCCTTACTAGTAGTAACAGGTGCCTTACTAGTAGTAACAAAATAGCTATTAGAATGTTATTAAAGTTTAAAAAAATATTTAGTAGTAACAAAATAGCTTTTTGTTACTACCAGTAAGGCACTTGTTACTACTAGCGATGCACTTGTTCCTAGTAGGATTGTGTGAAGATCTCAAATACACATGGGTCTTTGATATATGGTTTTTTTTCGCCTGGCGGATTCGGCTTGAACATGTATGTCCTGTCATCCAAACCCGGAAGTACTGAGAATCCCAGACTCTTGGGTGTTCAAACTGGGTGTCCCGACTCTTGAAGATCTCATCTCGCTGTGTCCAAAGGTAGGAAACTTTGCCACTGCTGAAGCCAGCACCACCCCAAAGGTACAAATCGGCTGCATGGACGAGGTCTATCACAGTGGTCGTGTCATACCTCAAATAGGCACTTGTTGCTGAAGCGAAGACATGCACTTTGCCCCACGGTTCAAACGTGTTGAAAGCCTTGAGATGTTGAAAGCCATACATGCATCTATGAGGATGAGATTGTTCCAGGATGTTTCAGGACAACAGCAAGGATGAAGTGTGGATAATGGATGAGACTCATTTTGAGGGGAATGTGCCTTGTATCTAGCTGAATAGGCCTTATCAATTTGATATTTTGTTAATAGGAACCAGTTCAATGAAAAAGATCTGGGAAAAGGCACAGGCTGTGTTCAATTGAAATCAAAATAGCGGCCTGTGTAAGCAGGATAGACTGTTGTAAGCGGATGCAAGCGGAGGCTTTCTACATGAGGCGCTTTGTATGACAAAGGAAGACTTTAGAAAGGGCGGCAAGAGGAAAGTTTTATGAAGGATACTAACTATAAGACTAGGAAAGCTTTATGTAAGTTGCCTCACGAAGAAAGACTGTTCACCCGCACTTCAAGCTAAACTCAACACCGTGAAATGCATGAAGCACTGCATGAGATTGAAAAGTGACTTTAAACAAATTATAAACTGTTGAAGGGAGCTCAGAGCCTCTTGCAAAGCAAGAACTTGGGGACGGACAAAGCTTTGGAAAGGAAATATCCGTGAAGGAGAACCGTTTATGGAGAATGGCACAAGAGTATAAGAGCGACGGCCTCCAACCTAGTATCAATGGCCTCCAACCTAAGAGAGATCTTGCGTATACGGTATACGCATTTATTTCCAGCTCACTAGTAGTAGGTGCTGCAACATTTCTATACAGTATCCGCCGACCCCGGCTGAAGGCGGGGGAGCGCGCGAGGGATTACAGGTGCGGGAGCCTTGCGCTTCTTCGTCTCAGCACGAACCTGCAGGCAACAGACGCTTCCACTGCTCGATGCTGCTCGAACACATGCATCACTGGAGCCGCAACCTATTGCGCTTCTTCGTCGCAGCACGAACCTGCAGGCAACAGACGCTTCCACTGCTCCATGCTGCTCGAACACATGCATCAGTGGAACCGCAAGCTACAGCAACATACGAACCCCTCTGGCGGTGGCTCACAATGTCGCGGTCGTGCTCCCTGAGGCCCTCACCGAGCCGGAAGCAGGGGTGGGCACCGAAAGTGTGACCATGGGAGGCT
>CAXAMN010001781.1:86063-106715 GCA_963970005.1 Durusdinium trenchii | reverse complement strand
CTACTAGGAGCAAGGACGCGACTAGGGGCTCCTGGCATCGCTACTAGGAGCAAGGACGCGACTAGGGGCTATTGGCTTATTGTTTCTAATAGCTTCTTGTTACTACTAGTAAGGCACCTGTTACTACTAGCGTGGCACTTGTTACTATCCACATGAACGGAAGCACCGTAGACACTGAATTATCTGAGCGCTGCACAAAGATCCAAGGAAGCCCAAGACCACGCTCTTCCTCGTTCGGGACTCGACTTCGCGCGCTAACCAACAAGTCTCAAAACCAAGTCTAAAGCTGGAAAAATTGTCATTTGGGCCTTGAAAGAAATAAGCGTAAGACTAAGTGACTAAGAAAAAAGGAAAAAAAACATGTGTTCTTCCGATGTGTCTTCATAGTTGTTCTTTTCTTCAAAATCTTGAGAACCTCTGCGCTACCGCTGCCGCCCGGCGTCATTTCTGCGGCGCTCTCACACTCCATCAGCTCGTTGCGCTTGGCTCGTAGCGTCGCAAAGGCCAGGTCGATCAAGTAATCGCGGCCACCCTGTGGAAGACAAAGGGCATCGCTACTGGGAGCAAGGACGCTACTGGGGTGGAGGCCATCACTACTAGGAACAAGAAGCTACTAGGAGCTTTTATGGTTTTCTGCGCAAGAATCTTGGTGGATGGCCAAGTGTCACAAAGTGTAGACATTTGTTCATGAAATTCTATGGATGAACGTCCTGCGGGTGTGTAATGAAGCTTGCAATCTTGTCGATAAACTATCTGTTCACCCTATCGGCACCACGCACTCAAGCAAGGTCAGCAAGGCCATGGCACACCAACAAACTTTGACAGAGCTTGCTTATCCAAATCCTTAGGTCCTTAACAGGTCCGGATCCACAAAAGGACCTCTTGCTAGTGGAGGCCATCGCAATTAGGTTGGAGGCGCTATTAGGTTAGAAATCTCTTGCTAGGAAGACTGCCTTGGGCAAAGAGTTCCCCACTCACACTGACGACTTGCCCGGCCAGAGATTGCGTCTTCGGATTGGTGGACTGGAAGAGGAGCGCATCCCAGAAGCGGAAGACCGTGGCTGTCGGGATGAACGTCGCATACCACCTGTGTTCATTTCTCATGTCATTAGCTCGTCGGTAACGAGTTGCAAACAAAACGTGTCAATGGAATTCCATGTCAATTTCGAAAGAAAAGGATAGGAAAGAGTGTTTAACGGTGAGATGGTAAGCTTTGACCATCGGCAATTCTCATCAAAGGCAATGTACATCCATTAGAACGCTACTAGGGGCTCCTGGCATCGCTACTAGGAGCAAGGACGCTACTAGGATAGCGATAAGCCTACTTCGGCTTATTTTACATACACATCGCCGGCAACCGCTTCACCACGCTCACAGCTACAAGGTGTTACTAGTAGAGATGCCGTTGCTACTAGTAGCGTCCTTGCTCCTAGTAGCGATGCACCTTGTTCCTAGTAGCTTCTTGTTACTAGCAGTAAGGCCAGGAGCCCCTAGTAGCGTCCTTGTTCCTAGTAGCGATGCACCTGAGTCTTGAACATTTCACAAAAAGTCGCTCATCAGCTTACTCGCCTCATGAAAGCTCCATAGAAAATGGTGGAGAGCTCAAATCCCAAAGCAGTCATACCTGGCCGTCATGGTAGCCAGCTCAAACCGTGAATGTGTTGAGCGCTAAATGATGTTAAATGAATGCACACTGGAGTTAACGAAAATAAGTGTTCGCCAAAATGTACCGAATATTGCAATCATTTCAATCTTCTTGGTTCATGGTTCACACGATTCACTATTTGCTTTTCCTGATCTTCCAATCCGAGGAACGGAAATAGAGATCTCGCTCATGGTAAGCCATGCAGCACTCCAGGAGATTCACATCCTCGAAACAGCTTCTCATTACCAATGGCTTCCAACCTAATTGTATTGGGAACCTAATTGTAAAGGCCTCCAACCTAGAAGCTATGGCCTCCAACCTAATAACGACGGCCTCCCCCAATTCCACTTCTCTTTTCTGTTTTGCTGACAGCATGGACTCGTGCTTTGTTGGCTTCAAAATCCGTCACATACTTGCAAGCAAAATTGTTTCTTGTGGACAAAAGACATGCATTGGAACAACGTTTTGCATGCAAAAAGTAAGCGTCCAAAGGGAAGCTTCCCGACTTTTTTCTGTAGAACTGCATAAATTCATGTCATGGCCTGCATAGCGCCACTCCCGGCAAGGAGGCTCGGTGGCTCTGACTGCGACGTCAAGGGTTGCCTCAGCACACAGGAAGAAAGGCATGAACAGTTGTGAGCGTAGGCAGCCTTACAGGTAGTAAAGGCAACCTGAGACTTTGTAAAATTAGATCTTTAAAAGAAAACACACACACAATCTTCTTTTTAGTTACCAATAGCAATGGCCTCCCTAATAGCAACGGCCTCCAATCTAATAGCGATGGCCTCCAACCTAATAGGGGCCTCCAATCTAAAGGCGATGGCCTCCAACCTAATAGAAACATTAATCATTAATACTGTACTTGGTCATGTCATGATCCTTGTAACATTAAGGCCCAAGCCCATAGTACTCCCGGTACATGCCATTGACGCGAGTGCAGATTAGCGTGTATAGGAGCCTCAGCGGATCAGCACACTCACCACCGCAAAGGAAATGCATGTCTCATCCCAAGGATGCTATAAAGCCTAAAAGCGATGGCCTCCAACCTACTAGCAATGTCTCATCCCAAGGATGCTTCATTCCGTTTGGCAATGAACTAGGACCCTAGGCACCAGCAATTCAAGTCGAAACGAGGGTTGAAAAGAACGGACAATATTCAGTCTGTCACTCTAATCAGAAAGGTGTTTGTCGGTCGTGTGACGAATATAGAAAGGCGTAAAGAGGCACGGTACGGGCGCAATGAGGGTGCCCTATTGAAGGGACCCTTACTTTCTTTACTTTCTCTTTATATGTTGCATCTACAGCAGCATCTAGTAGTAACAGGTGCCTTACTAGTAGTAACAAGAAGCTACTAGGAACAGTTTAAGAATTCTGCCCAGTCACCAAAACACGGAGCTCTCCGCTGGCTGCACCAAACCCTCCCCAGTGCCGCTCACCGAGGAGGCCTCGCGCATGTACAACTGCTCCACTCAATGCTCATGGTTTATCGTTGCTCGTGCAAAATGATCAGGTCGAAAGTGGAATTATCACGCCAAATCGTGCAAATGACGTTCAATCCCACGCCCAGAGTGGCTTGCCGTTAAGGAAAAAATGAAAAAAGGTCAAAAGAACAAAGACAAAAAGGTCTTAAGAAAAAGATGAAACAAAAACAAAATGTCCAAAGAAAAAAGAATACAGGTCTAAATAGAAAAGGAAAAAAATGTCTGAAGAAATGCAACTTAACGGTAAGCCTGCTTTCTAGGTCACAAATGTCTTTCAATCCCACGCCCCCCGATCTAGGGCCAGAACCTCCTTGCAGCCCTGGGGCAACAGCAGGAAAAATGCCAGCACCTCCCAATCAAGTACATTCAATGTGCAAAAAAACTCCGTGGGCTTTACATACCTGGAAGCTGTGTTCACCAGATCTTGGCCTTCGCTTATTGTTCTCTCCCAATCTTTTGTTTAAAGGTTGCCCCTGAGGGGCACCAGCAAGCTCTCACAGGAGGTGACGCCACCGTCTTCACAAGCCAGCAAAGCAGTCACGACCTCATTCCGATGAAAGCAGTCGAGGAATTCCAATTCGTTCAAAAAGAAAACATGTGTGTGGAGGCCATCGCTATTAGGGTGGAGGGCAGAGCGGCGGTGAGGCCGTGAGGTGAACTTAAGTAGTCGCCAAAGTAAGGAAGCTACTAGCAGCCATGCAGGCATGCTCAGGCTTCTTCAAGCAGCTCCCCCCACCTGAGGGTGGGGGCTGGCTTCCTTGAAGAAGCCTTCGCACTATTCAGTTGGATCCTAGATTTTGAGTGCAACTTAACTAATAGCGATGGCCTCCAACCTAGATTTTAAGTGCAACTGAACATCCAACTCTGTTGTCCTGTATCACTGGCACAGTTGCAAACAGTGGAAGTGCAGCTTGAGCAGAATGCGGCAACTGTCTGGGAGCCGTCCAGTGAGACTTGCTATGTGGAAGCATCAAATGGGCCCACCCAAGGGACACTGGATGGTTCAGAGTGTCATTTTTAAAGAAAAGAGAACTGAAAAAGGCATTGCCTTGTCTTGCATTGCTGATTTGCCCCAGGTCTAGCCACGTCATCGATAAGTAGTCCGCTTGTGCTTGGATCTTTGAGGACACAGCAGCAGCACGTCAATCGATAGTTTGTTCATTCTGCGTTTCTTTCTTCTTTAAACTTTAAACCTAGCCTTTAGACCTGTCTTTCCTCCTTTCTCAGGATGTTCCACATCTCAACAAGACCAACTCAGCTTGAGACGTTCTTGGCTTTCTTGATGCGCTTCAAGTGAAGCTCCAGCCTTGACTGCCATCCCCTTTCCTTGCTTTCCAACTTGAACGATACAGAGCCCAGAAAGAAATGTGTAGACCTTTCTGGCATTGGGGTCATCTTGGCGCTTTCCAAGGTCATACGCACTGCGCACCTACCATGATGGTCAGTGAAAGAAATGAGTTGTTCAAGACTCGTTTTGTTGGAGGAGAAACTCAATACGACCAAAACTAACAAACTCCAACAAATCCGGAGAAAAACGAAACAGCAGCCAAAGCGGTGAGGACCCACAACTCGACTCCATGGGGAAGAATTGCCGGTTTTACACTTGTCCGCCACTGCAACACTCAGAACAAATCGCTACTAGGAGCAAGGACGCAAGGGGGCTCCTGGCCTTACTACTAGTAACAAGGACGCTACTAGGGGCTCCCCATTTGGAGACACACGATCCTCCTCCTGTGGTGAGATTGCTAGCCTGTTTTGCAGTGCTCTCTTCGCTCACAAATCGACAACCCCAGCCTTACCTACCACCTGGCTTTCATATTTTTGTGGGAAGAGTTCGGAATCAGCTCAGGTGTTCGCTTCTAGTAACAAGTGCATCGCTTCTAGTAACAAGTGCCTTACTAGTAGTAACAAGAAGCTAGAAAGGCACTTGTTTCTACTAGCTTCTTGTTACTACTAGTAAGGCACTTGTTTCTACTAGCTTCTTGTTACTACTAGTAAGGCACCTGTTACTACTAGTAAGGCACTTGTTTCTACTAGCTTCTTGTTACTACTAGTAAGGCACCTGTTACTACTAGTAAGGCACTTGTTACTACTAGCTTTCATATTTGTGTGGGAAGAGTTCGGAATCAGCTCAGGTGTTCATATGTTTGGCTCCAAATCGCCATTCGAACGCCCAACTCTCACTCGACATCTGGGCTTCAAACGCTTCAGGCAGAGGTGGCGAGCTACTCTCCCACGCAGCCAGCAGCACGCTCTGGCAAATACGAGAGCTACTAGTAGCAAGGTGCATCGCTACTAGTAGGAAATAGCTACTAGCAACAAGGGCATCGGTACTAGCAGCTTCTTGTTATTACTAGTAGCTATTTGCAGAGACTCGGTATGACTCAGTGTCTGATGTTAGAAGCGTTCTTGTCAAAAACCTTTCTGGACATCTCAACTGCAACGCGAGCCCACTAGCATGAACTAGTCACTAGTCCGAAACGAAATGTGAAACACGAAACGATGGGTAAAGTAAGGTGATCATTGGCCCCTTCAAAGGTTCCTTCCCTTCCTTTTTCATCTTCTGTCAAGACCTTTCCACATCTTTAATTCTTGAAGTGGAGCCCCTAGGGCAACTCAAGTAAACAGAGGAGGCCGACCGAGGGCAGCCACAATAGTGCCATATAAGCAATCAGCTCAAAAACTGCATTCAATCTGAAAAAGAAAGGGTACACTATAGTGCACTTTGCCGTTTGGTACAAACATGACAGCTAAAAATGTGTGTGGAAGCTCTGGATGTGGAAAGTCAAGTTGTGTATTTTGCCAAATCTGCCAGAATCACATCCTCTTGCAGCTGATGCATCGCATCAGTGTTGAGCAAGGAGCCACGCGCAAGCAACGTCTGGTACTCCTGTGCTTCAAACGAAAACCTACCCACCTTTAAAGAGCTCCAACCTACTAGCGATGGCCTCCAATGCCACACTGCTACTGCTTCTGCTGCTACTGCTGCTGGCGCTGCGGTGCTGGCTTGGTGCTTGTGGCCTACAAAGACATGGATTTAAAAGCTCCTAGTAGCGTCCTTGTTCCTAGTAGTAAGGCCAGGAGCCCCTAGTAGCATCCTTGCTCCTAGTGGCGATGCCTTTTGTTCCTAGTAGCGTCCTTGCTTCTACTTGTATCACCTTTTTTGAACCCTGCTGAGATCTGGAAACAGGTGTGTGATTGATCCAGCATTGCTTGGTATCATGTGCCTCTACAAGGGTTGTACTTGTACAGCATGACAACCTTTCAAAGCACCTGTACTTCTGCCCCTGCTCCTGTACTTGGCGACCACCGAGTGTCAGATTACCGAGCGACCAACTGTGTTTTTTCCAACAAATACTACCGATTGACCGGAACATCCGATTGAGAACACCCAAAGACCGAAACAACCTGTATCACAGTGCTATCACAGTCCTTCTCTGCTGCTTGTGCCAGCTCCTCCTCCTTGCAAAGCTAACATGAAAACTCAAACAAAACGTCCCGCATCCGAATTTAGGAGAATGGAGAATGCCATTCTTTGTTCACTGGCCCAAGTTTGGCCTGGCTCAACCACCCTTGCCGAGTCGCATCTGCATAGTCACGAGTGGCACCAGCACCGTCTGTCGCCGACACCCGGCTGGCAAGAGTTATCCTGAACGCACGTTGCAGGGACATCGACATTACGACATGGACGTGTTCATTACGACATTACCAGGCTTTGCATATCATCAACACACACACTCACCTATGAATATACAATGTACAAGCGAGCGGCCAAACAAATTTATGAAAAAAAGGTTTCAGTGACAGCACGTCCATCCAACAAAAGGAAGAAGTCGTAGCGGATGGCTATCGGTTTGCTGTTTGAGTCGTTTCTGAAATCTAGGGCCCCTGCTCCGCCCAAACTTGCTGTCGCAGGGAACTTGGCACCTTGGTCAAGGTACAGGAGCAGGGGCAGAAGTACAGGTGCTTTGAAAGGTTGCTTTATGCTTTCTACCTGTCTTGCACAGTGTTTCCAAAATGCAATCCATTCCAAAGAATTGAACAAACCTATGGTGCTTGGGCCCGTTTCATAAGGCCCCCTTAGCGAGGGCCCTATTGAAGAGAGACAAGCACCTTGTTCATTTCTTTTTGTCTATCATTGTTGTGCTGTTAACACGTCTATGCATGCGTCTTTGTTTCGGATCTTTTCAGCATGGTTTTGCCGCAATGTTTTCGTTCTGCTCAATGATGCTTTCGTGCCCCTTTTAAGAAGCCCTCAAGCTCAGTGCACCTTTTCCTTTCACAATCCTACTAGCGATGGCCTCCAACCCAAAAGCGATGAATATCCCGTTGGCTCAAGCTAAGATGACTATCTATGACTTTGGCAATCAGATTCAATGTTTTGCATTGTGTCATGCTGTACAAGTACAACCCTTGCAGAGGCACATGATACCAAGCAATGCTGGATCAATCACACACCTGATTCTAGATCTCTTCAAAATAGGTGATAGAGCGACTGCGATAGCATGTGATAGCAAGACTTCTGAGTTCCTTGCGCCACGGAGGATAAGCGACTGCAACTTGTTGAGCATGGTCGAATCCTTTGCTGCGAGCAGACTTTAAAAGATCCTTGCTACACAGTCCAGGTGTTTAGGCCCAAGTAGGGTGGAGGCCATCGCTGTTAGGTTGGATCGCTAGTAGGGTCGGTAGAGTCCATTCCTATTAGGTTGCATCCCAAAGCTACCATTGTGAGGGCACAAAATCCTCACCCGACTCGTTTCATCGCTTCTTGTTACTAGTAGCGAACATTGCTCCTAGTAGTAAGGCCAGGAGCCCCTAGTAGCGTCCTTGTTACTACTAGTAAGGCACTTGTTACTACTAGTAGTAAGGCACTTGTTCCTAGTAGCTTCTTGCTCCTAGTAGTACGGCCAGGAGCCCCTAGTAGCGAACATTGTTCCTACGGTTCATAGGTTGCGCACGGTGACGAGTTTTGTACGGGGTGAAGTGTCCCCAAAAATCTAGAAACCACATGAATAGCGCGAGGCCTTCTTCAAGGAAGCCTGAGCTTTCTGTCCGGAGCCTAGGAAGCTTCCTTTAGCTTAGTAGCTTCTTGCCTCTTGCTTAATTACTACTTAAGCTTACTTAGCAACTTGTAAGCTACCACCTCCCACTTTAAAGAGCTCCAACCTACTAGCGATGGCCTCCATCCTTAAGTTTGCCTTAAAACCTATAGGAACCAAATGAATAGTGCGAGCGCTTCTTCACGGAAGCGTGAGCTATCCTGCGTCCAGTTACTAATAGCTTACTTGTAGCTACTAATTACTAGCTACCTCAGTTCCTACTTGCTACCTAGCCAACCTACCTATTACTAGCGGCCTACCCCCCGGGGCACAAAAAAAGTACACACTGCCTTGCTACTAATAGCTTCTTGCTAGTAGCAATGCCGTTACTTGGGCTCCCAGGCATCGACTTCTTGCCAGTGGAGGCGGAGTTCTCCAAGGCTTCGGTTCTCATAGCCCTTCTCTTGAAGCTCATTCTGGGCGAGAGGCGCGTGGCAGCTTCAATCCCATCTACAAACCAAATGCAATACACAATGCACAAGAAGGACTTGTCCTGGAAGAGGTTCCAAGCATTCATCTGGCGACGCTCAAGGCATTCCAGGTAGTGTACAGCATGGCTCAACTCCTCGAATTGCAACTATCACCCCTGCGAAACCATCACCAAACACTACGGCCTCCAACCTAATAGCTTCTAGCTACTAGTAGCTTCTTGTTCCTACTAGCGATGGCATCCAACCTAATAGAATTGTGTCGTTTGCACTACTGAATGCCGGAAAATTCAGCTTAGAATCTCGAGGTCCTGCGAAAAGAAAAGTCTCTCCAGCTAAGCAAAGCAGGTCACACAAAACTCAAACCATCCTGTGTCGATTGCACTATTTATTGATTTGTTGCCAGTCAGGGCATCACTACTAGTAACAAAGGGCATCGCTATTAGGAGCAAGAACGCTACTAGGGGCGCTCCTGGCCTTACTACTAGTAACAAGAAGCTACTAGTAACACCAGAATTGTGTCGATTGCACTATTTGTTGAGTTCCCCATCTCTCCTCCACGTGTCGACGGAAGTTGTCTTTGAAAGCTTCCGGCTGCCGCTTGGGTCCCTGGATGTAACAAGATATGGGAAGCCCAGGATCAGCTGAGAAAGGAAGGAAACCGCAACAAGTCACTCTTCTGCCTAAACGACCCTAACAAGTCACTTCTATCTCCGACCACTTGCAAAAGTGAACGGCAACCAGAACTGATCGCGGCACCTCTTTCTTGACTCTGACCATGTTTGGATTGTAGACCGAACGATGGTAGACAGCTTCTGTGTTGTAGACCGGCTCACGGATGCGCGACTGGCAGACCTGACGAATGAGCATATAGACGTTCAGTGGAAAGCGGCTTTGTACATGTACGGATCTGTGTTACTTTCTGATCACTTTTGAAGAGCAAAAGTAGACTTTGTTAATGTCTATACATCTATACTTTTTTACTGTGATGATACTGTTGCGCAAAAATATGTGACTTCTTGTCCAGTGCCTTGTGCCAAATGTCCTTCACAAACATTGACCTGGACAAGTGGAAAAGCAAGGAGCTACATGCAGCAATCGCACCGTCTCATGGACGAAACGAATGTTCCAGCCTCACGGAGAGCTGCATCTTCTCCTGACCATCTGAAAAGACCTGCAATGAGGACAAGAAGACTTTCTGCTGCTTTCTTCAATCAAAACGGGAAAAATGCGACTACTTTGATTTTTTTGAGTCACCATTGTCAACTGTTCCCCAAATGGAGTAAGCTTGCAGGTGGTTGAGGACTCAATGGTTGGAGGCCATCGCTACTAGAAAAAAGAAAAGCTCCTCACCTGCTTCATCTCTGCAGGAAGCCAACGAGTCATGACATGGATCTCTCCCGTGACATTGGGCGTTTCCGCGCCGTCCTGACACATTCCACCCAAGCGACTGGCCTTGGTGTGTATTTCAACCTTTAGTGAACGGTGGTGCATCGCTACTAGGAGCAAGTGCCATCGCTTCTAGTAACAAGTGCCTTACTAGCAGTAACAAGAAGCTACTAGGAACAAGTGCATTACTACTAGTAGCTAGAAGCTACTAGTAACAATGTTCGCTACTAGTAACAAGTGCATCGCTACTAGTAACAAAGGGCATCGCTACCAGGAGCAAGGATGCTACCTTTCTGGACCTTTCTTTCTTGTTCTTGGCCTTGGGTCTTGGATCTCCGAATAGATTGGAAGTGGTACAGAAAGAAAATTGTCCGTAGTTTTCTTGCTAAACTTAAGCTACTAGTGCTGCACTAGCGCTGCACTAGCGCTGCACTGGCTAAGAAGGAATAACGAAGAAGCCGTTCTCTAGTACTTCCCCTTTACTTCTCCTCACACATCTCTTGGGCCTTGGCATCAACTACGCTGTACCAGAATGCGTTTTCTTTCTGTTCCTCTTGAGCTGCCGAGCATGTCAAGCAGGCCTTGACCAGTGGTAGCCAAAGATTCTTGAACAGCTGGTCAGGGTTCGTGAGGAACTGCCTCAGTCAACCGAATCATGGCCCTTCAGCGAATTCATGGCCCTTCTGCGAATTGTGCTTGAAAAATGACGTGAAATCCTGTCCAAGAAGCCCTTCACAAAGATGCAAAGCGTGCTTTCCTGTTTGATTCATATTGATTCAGTATGAGACTGTATAAAGAGTTCTCTCCAATTCTGTATGCTTACGAAAAAGTTTCGCTATTAGCTGCAGGCCATCGCTATTCGGTTGGAGGCCATCGCTAGTAGGTAGAGGCCATTGCTAGCAGGTTGGAGATTGCTAGTAGGTTGGAGGCCATCGCGAATAGAAAAATAACAAAAATGAAAAACGGAAAAGGAAGAAATATCCGATGCTCTTGGACACCCGGCTCTTCTGTCACTGGAATGTGGATCGCGCCAATACGAGTCGCCGAAGGAATGCCAGCTTGCATCACCTCGGCGCCCGCCACAAAACGCTTTTGTAGGCCTAGGCCCTTCCTCCTTTAGAAAGAAAGAAAAGGTCTTAGAGATCTAAAGAAAGGAAAGAAAGAAAGAAAGAACAGGTTGAAAGGTCAACAGAAAAAAAGAGGAAAGAAAAGGACAACTGACCTAATTACTTTTGTGTAACTTTCAAGGAAGGCCTCGAACTCGATGAGCAGCTTGGGATACTTCTCTGGGTCGATGATCCCCGTTCGGAAGGTCCAGCCTGTGTCAGGAGAATGCCGATGCAACTGATGCAATGGCTTGTCCAATTGATTCTTATGAGCAATGTTTACATGTAAGTTGGAAGCCATCGCTAGTAGGTTTCAGGCCGTCGATAGTAGGTTGGAGACCATCGCTAGTAGGTTGGAGGTTGGAGGCCATCACCAGCAGGTTGGAGGTCGTCGCTACTAGTCTAGAGAAGTCTAAAGTGACATAAAAAGGAAAAACATGTTTCTACATGCAATTCCGGTCGCAACAATAGTAGGGTCTGTTCTTCCAGGAAGCTTCTCAAGTGGAATAAGCTCCGAAAGTCTAGTGATTGGTGCGAGAAACCAAATGATTAGTGCGACCGCTTCTTCAAGGAAGGCAGGAGGAGCTTCCTTGAAGAAGCGTGAGCTATCCTGCGTCCAGCTTCTACAAGCTAGCTAGTCACCCTGAGCTTACTCCCTTACTTAATGAAGTAGGCGCATACTTATATAATTCAGTAAGGAGGCAGGGCCACGGGCAAAAAAACTCTCGTGATCTCGCCTCCGACTTGCTCCAGCTCCGACAACTTCGCCCAGCAAGGTGAATCAGTGCCGTCAATGACCTCAAGGCGTCTTTGATGCCATTTAGAGCTGAATCAAAAGCTTGAAGCATCTTAATCCTTGGTTAAATATGCATATACAATGAATCAAGGAACGCGTTTCTTTACATGTCAGATGTTCGAGAAGAAACCTTTTGAACGTGGTGGTCTTTCCACGGAGTTCAAGTAAGAAAGCTTTGCGTTCCTTCTTTCCTTTGTTAATGCATTCGTTCTTGTCCCTTTTTCTACCTCATGCCACAACTTACCACAACTTGCTGCATGACGTTGTTAGTCCTAAGGAACACCTAGCTCCAAATTGAGATCCCAGGCTGGCGAGATCTGCACCTTCTGCCCACGAAAGGACACCACCTAGCCAAAAGAAAAAAGGCCTCTTCGATCGCTCCGAAAAAAAACAAGGAAAAAGAAATGGAGTAAAGGTCTACTAATTTCACGCGGATGCAAGTCCAAACCCAGTGCACTCAGTGCACAGCATCAAGAACAGAATGGTCTCAATGACATTCTATGACTCTATGCCTCTATGCTTACCTGCAGCTGTTTGAAAGAAACCCTTGCCTCTGGGGGGAGTGGCGGTGCACCAGGTGGCACCTACTTTAAACTGAACAGCAATCATCCTTTTCCAATTTACTTGAAGCGTGCAATGCAATTGTGTTTCGAACTTGCGTCTTTTTCTTCAGACATCTTCAAGGACGCTACTAGGAGCAAGGGCATCGCTACTAGGGGCTCCTGGCATTGCTACTAGGAGCATTCTTACTACTAACAATAATGCTACTACAAGGACGCTTCCAGTAACAAGTGCCTTACTAGTAGTAACAAGAAGCTAGTCATATGTTTCTACTACTAAGGCACTTGTTACTACTAAGCCGGTCACTACTAAGCCGGTTTTCGTTCTTCCGGACCCGGAAGACGGTCTCGTTCTTCCTCTTAAACTGGGAGGCCGCCCTTAGGGAGCTGTAAACAGCTGTGCCTCTCGGCGGTGAAGCATCCGGAAGTTCACAAAGGTGCTGATGGCACTGCCATTGGGCGTCTGCTTGACCATCTGTCCATCTGTGGTTCCCATGAGCTCGGGCCTCAAATGTTCGACTCAAGAACTGAGACTTGAGAGCTTCTTGTTACTACAAGTAAGGCACTTGTTACTAGAAGCGATGCACTTGCTCCTAGTAGCTTCTTGTTCCTAGTAGTAAGGCCAGGAGCCCCTAGTAGCATCCTTGCTCCTAGAAGAACAAAGACCAGGGCAGTATTGCAAAGCACTTCTCAAGACCTGTCCTTCTTCATGCCGATGTTGGCTAAGCTTTGGGCAAGTAGTTCGGATCCAGCATCTGATTGGATTGAGAGGGGTCCGCTTCGCTCCGCCCCTTGGACCACCTGAAATGCACAAGGATTGAAAAAGGATTCAAAGATTCTTCAAAAGGATTCTTCAAAAGTTTCGATTGTTTCTATTGTTTCCTACTAGCTTCTTGTTACTACTAGTAAGGCACTTGTTACTAGAAGCGATGCACTTGTTCCTAGTAGCTTCAAGAGTCTTCAAGTTCTTTGAATTCCCAAAAAGAATCCAATGTTCCTTGAAGAGCTTCTAAGCACCTCGAGTGAACCTCTCCCTAATTGAAAGTGAAGGGTCCGTAGTGGAAGAGGCACAGGGGCGTCACATAGAAGCGTTGCCTATCTAAAAGGCTAGGCCAGACCATCAAGACCTCTTACGGTCCAAATGTTGCAAGAAGTTGTGACGGAAGCTTGATAGAGCTAGGGCATTCGGAATTCATTCTTGTAAGAACCTCGTGAAACATGCGAGGGGGTCTTCAAGGAGAATTCTTTCTTGTCTTGTCTGTGCTGCTTGGTAGCTACTTTTGCATACTTAAGCTACTAGCTTCTTGGTGGCCTCCGCCTACCCCGGCACCCTCGCCTCTGGTGTGTACTCCCAGAATTTTGGTCAAAGGAAGACGTCCAAAGGAAGCGGAAACTAGAAACTTCTAAAGACAATAGGAAAAGCTATGGAAAAAAATATCGAAAGGTAACAAATACCAAAAAACTCGAAGACATAGCAAAAGAGTAGCGGCTATGAACTTGCTAGACCTTTTTAAAAGAGGAACTAGACTAGAGCTGTGTGTCCTTTTCCGCTCTTGTGGACCTTAAGACTTCTCGATTCATTTCAATGTCAGTTTGTTCTTTCATTTTCAACATTGAAGCGATGCACTTGTTCCTAGTAGCTTCTTGTTCCTACTAGTAAGGCACCTGTTACTACTAGCGTGGCACTTGTTTCTAGTAGCTTCTTGTTCCTTCATTTCATTCTTTCTTTGGGTGCCAGTCTAGGAACGACTCGTAGAGAGCGATGGGATCAGACTGCAGCACAGTGTTGAGGGCCGACTGGAGTGGCTTCAAGCGTCGTGCTTCCACCAGCACCACCTTGGAATTGTGACTAAGGCATGATTCAGGAGTCTCTACTATTTACCCTTCTGACTGAAAACAGAATTGCACGATTCTGTATTCCGCTTCAAGAACAAAAAGAGTGAAATCTCTGAGGACTCTGGGCAGCCTGACATCCAATTGGCCACCAGACTTGTAGACTTGCCGTTGCTGGACCGGAGTCGTCTGAGTACGCTTCTGGTACTCCGCCATCTTCAATGCCTGGAGGCCATCATGGGGGCTTAGCCATGACGATCCTTGCTACTTGTGGCCCAGAGGGGGGTGGCGAAAGCTAGCTGGGGCTCTTTAGGCAGCAAAAGCCTGGCCGGGAGTCGCAACATGCCATGGCCAAGGGAAAAGGAGAGTGCCAACAGCGCCCCCCCAATACGACCCCAACACAGCCAACACATGGCAACACACAACCACCCCAGCAACCGCCACAGCAGCAGCAGCAACAGCCACAACAACAATATAGTAACTGTAACCAGCAGCGGCAGCGGCAGCAAGCAGAAGCAGCAGCAGAAGCAGCAGCAGGAGTAGCTAGCAAGCAACAGCAGCACCAGCTACCAAGCAGCAGCAGCAGCAGCAGCAGCAGGAGCAGCTAGCAAGCAGCAGCAGCAGCAGCAGCAGCTACCAAGCAGCAGCAGCAGCAGCAGGTACCAAGCAGCAGCAGCAGCAGCAGCAGCAGCTACCAAGCAACAGCAGCATCAGCTACCAAGCAGCAGCAGCATCACCAGGAGCCACCAAGCAGCAGCAGCAGCAGCAGCAGCTACCAAGCAGCAGCAGCAGCAGCAGCAGCAGCACCAGCAGCAGCAGGAGCCAAGCAGCAGCAGCAGCAGCAAATCAGCAGCAAAGCAGCAGCAAAGCAGCAGCAGCAAAGCAGCAGCAGCAGCAAAGGCAGCAGCAGCAGCAAAGGCAGCAGCAGCAGCAAAGGCAGCAGCTACCAAGCAGCAGCTGCCAAGCAGCAGCTACCAAGCAGCAGCAGCAGCAGCAGCAGCAGCAGCAGCAGCTACCAAGCAGCAGCAGCGTCAACAGCAGCTACCAAGCAGCAGCAGCAGCAGCAGCTACCAAGCAGCAGCAGCATCAACAGCAGCTACCAAGCAGCAGCAGCAGCAGCTACCAAGCAGCAGCAGCAGCAGCAGCAGCTACCAAGCAGCAGCAGCAGCAGCAGCAGGAGCAGCTACCAAGCAGCAGCAGCAGCAGCAGCAGGGAAAGAGTGAGCTTTCCTTAGAGCCTTTCGCGCCCCAACATTTGGTCTTGAACAATAGCACATAGAGGTGCTGCCTGAGTAATTGTAGAAGGGCGACGTGGAAAGACAAATATATCTGATATATATATTTTTTTTTCTCCACGAAGAAATGCTGACGATGCAGCCCGCAGCGGTGTGCATGATTGACATCTAGGTTGCATGCGAACATGTGTCCATGAGTGAAGCAAACAGCCCGTTCGAACATCTTACTGGGTTCTGTCATTCATGTGAAAGGTAAGTATCATCTTTTGATCTGCAGGGATAGCGGGTAGTGCATTCTGATTAGTACTCTTGGTGGTTGTGGGGTGGGTACATGCCTGTACAAGCTTCTTACGGATATAATGACTCAGAGGGAATGCAACTACTCTCGATTCTAACGAATACAAGAAGCAGCAGGCAGCCAGCATCCAGCAGCAGCAAGCATGGAAGCAGCAAGCAGCAGCAACCAGCAAGCAGCCAAGAGCCAGGCGCAGATGAGATGCCAGCAGCAGCAGCAGCAGCAGCGACCCAGCGACCAAGCAGCAGCAGCAGCAGGTACCGAGGAGGAGAAGGGTGGAGTTGAACCGTGCGAGGGGGGGGGGGTGTAGCCTGATATATCAGGTAATAGCACTCAGGTCCTCAGCTCCCACCCTCCTTGCTAAAGCAAGACAGACTCCAGCTAGCTACAGCTAGCTTTCGTGATTAATAGTAATGCCCCTAGCTACTAGCAGCGTTCTTGCTACTAGTAGCGATGCCCTTGTTACTACTAGCGATGGCCTCCAACCTAAGAGTGGAAGTAGGTGACAAAAGGAAAGGACAACTGGAAGCTCAACGAGTTGTTGCAATCGGGAGCAAAAAATACGGGCTGGGTTGCTCGGTACAAGACTAATGGAGCCTCCAGTAGCGTCCTTGTTCCTAGTAAGGCCAGGAGCCCCTAGTAGCGTCCTTGCTCCTAGTAGCGATGCCAGGAGCCCCTAGTAGCGTCCTTGTCCTAGTAGTTTATGTTTGCATACCAATGGAAAATTGAAGGCTTTAGGGAAAAGCCCGGTAAAGCTTGTCTTGAAGCTACTAGGTGGAGGCCATCGCTACTGGGTGGAGGCCATCGCTACTAGAAACAAACAAAGACTGAATAAGTATATAGATTATATAGATGTGTTTCTTTCTATTTGAAGTTACAGGAGAGAATACTATCCTCACACTGGCACCTGCTGGTAGTGATCCACTCGCACACAGCGCCGCAGCATCGCCACAAAGTGATACATTTCGAACCTGCAAAAGAGACCGAGACAAAGAATTCAGAGTTCATTGTCAGAAGAAATTCTTACTAGGAGCAAGGACGCTACTAGGGGCTCCTGGCATCGCTACTAGGAGCAAGGACGCTACTAGGGGCTCCTGGCATCGCTACTAGGAGCAAGAATGAATTCTGTGAGACCACTCGAAGGGAGTAGGAGCCCGGCTCATTTGGGAAGCGCAAGCGTACGCTGAACTCGTAGCTGCAGCAGGCTGGAGAAGCATCTGGTGGCAATGGACCAGCAGCTAAGCTGTACCTCGGAATCCAAGCGCCAACCTAATAGCGATGGCCTCCAACCTACTAGCGATGGAATCCAGGCGCCAATCTGTAGAAACGAATAAACATTCACTTGGAAGTAGATGTAAAGGATACGACTTAAGTCTTATGGAGAGAGCGGCGTTGATTGTTCGAAGAAGCATGTCGAGAATGTATTAGGTGGAGGCCATGGCAAATAGGTTGGAGGCCATTGCTATTGGAGGCCATGGCCATCGCAATTTGTCTTCGAAATGAGCATCTTTCTTTTCGACCGATTTCCAAGGTCGCAGCTGATAGATCTCGTCCTTCGGGGCATTCCTTGGAATAAAAGAGGTTGCGCTTCTTTTTTGACCGCGGGGGTTAGGCCGTAAGGAGTAAGCTAAGGAGCAAATGGCAAGTAC
The DNA here is from genome assembly GCA_963970005.1 of Durusdinium trenchii. Taxonomy (NCBI): domain Eukaryota; class Dinophyceae; order Suessiales; family Symbiodiniaceae; genus Durusdinium; species Durusdinium trenchii. The sequence goes on along the minus strand of CAXAMN010001781.1, from coordinate 89,200 downwards.
TGTAGCTTCAGAAACTATAGAACAAACACAAGCTAGGGCTCAAGTTTCTTCAAGGAACTTCCTTAGTGATTTTTGTGGAAACTTAAGATTAGTTATTCGTTTCTGCTATAGCTAGCTTGCATAGATGTGCCATGTGGTCTGGAATCTGTCATTTACCGCAACGCAGCCTGTCGTCTTTGAGGTGGGTGGTGAGATCGTTTCAATCGAAAAGGTGAAAATGATGGATCTGGTGCTGCACCAAGCACAAACAAACAAGGTCTAAGATGCTGACTGCGCCGCCTGGCTTGAAAGGCAAATCATGCAAAAACAAGGATGCACAGAAACCAAGGCACCTTGCTACTAATACTAGTAGCTTCTTGCTACTGGTAGCAAGGTGCCTTACTACTAGTAACAAGCTACCACTAGTAAGGCACCTTGCTACTAGTAGAATGGGAAGAGCTTGCTTCAAGTAACGGATTGGCCTTTTGAAGGTGTGAAGTGGGTAGGAAGATCTCTGTCGAAGCAGAGACCACGGAAGGCTCGCATTGAAACCTTTGACTTTGATCCAACACACTTTGGCTTTCCACCCGGTATGGCCAACACTTCTAGGTTGGAGGCCATTGCTATTAGGTGTCTTTTGCTTCTAGGTTGGAGGCCATCGCTTGTTTGGCCCGCTCTCTGCCTCAGCGGAGCGTGGATCAAAGGCATTTGAAGGCTTTGGTGCCTTGATCACATCTTCAGTCGTCTTGAACCTCAAAAATCAAGTGACTCGTTGGCAAACACACTGAGCATTGCTGCCTTTCTGGATGCTTTCAACCTGGTGACTTGAAACGTACGTATTGATGCATGGGCGTCGGAAATTGATGACAAAATGACTCACGTCACTGTAGCACATTCCGACGACTTTCTTTGTGATTTGACCAACTCTGTTCATTCTGTAGACGAACTCTGGCACCCAACGCCGAATCATAGACGTTGATGCCAGAGTAGTGAACCGCACCTTAGCGACTTTTGGGAAGCTACTACTCGTAGCTAGAAGCTACTAGGGGCTCCTGGCATCGCTACTAGGAGCAAGGACGCTACTAGGGGCTCCTGGCATCGCTACTAGGAGCAAGGACGCTACTAGGGGCTCCTGGCCCTACTACTAGGAACAATGTTCGCTACTAGTAGCTAGAAAGCTATTAATTCTAATTTAATTCTAATTCTTGTTTCTACTAGCTTCTTGTTACTAGTAGTAAGGCACTTGTTACCACTAGAGTGGCACTTGTTACTACTAGTTTGAAGGCCTGCTAGTGATTCCTTCCTCTGACCGAATTTGCAGATTGCGTGAGCGACCACACTTACAAAACAGCCCAGCAAATGGGATTGGAAAGCGTTGATATTCCGTTGTGATGTCACAGAAATACGTGATACAGTAAAGGTACAAGAAACATCAAGAAACCAGTCACATGGTCTTGTGCCCTTAGCTGAAGCCTTTTTGCCGATGCAAAACTCTCCAGCCGGTCGCGTGCAGTGATTGATTGCAGCTTCTAGATTCTAGTAGGGTCTTCTAAGACCTGCTTCTAAAGCCTGTCTTCGTACGTTCTGTTGGACTTCGGTCTTGGAGCGCGTGAATGAAACGGTTCTTGGATCTTTTGTAACTAACTAACATTGCTTAGGAGCGCCCCTTAACCAGAGTGCCAAGTAAGTCTATCGGCAATTAGTCGCGGTCAGGGCTCCCAGCTTACAAGGATTTGGGGCACCTTCCGCAGGATGAAGCGATCCTCTGCCAGTCGCAGCTGGCCATAGAAACCAAACCTGCAAATCCAAAGAATTGCTGAAAGGAGAGTGTGGAGAGCCTCAAGCACCAGCACCGCAACTGAAGCATCGCAGAATGTCACGTATGTTCAAAGCCCAAAGAAAAGTGCTTGTCCACTGTCGGCTGCCCCCAACGCGATGGCCTCCAACCTACAAGCGATGGCCTTCAAAGAATCAGGTTCTGATCCAAGCTCAGCCGAGTGGCTTTCGGTACTTCTGCTTTTCCCACTTCTTGATGAAGAGCTCCGTGACCTCACGCAAATCTCAGAATCAGGGGATACAAACCGGGATGGACATCAAAAAGCGTGTCAAAAGCATGGCAAAAGCGTGCTCTTTATATGCGGATTTGCTTCGTGTCTTCTTGCTAGTGTTCTTCTTGCTACTAGTAGTAATGCCCTTGCTACTAGTAGCGATGCACCTTCTTACTAGTAGCTCCTTGCTACTAGTAGGTTGTGTTCTTCTTTCCTTTCAAGTGTCGTTCTTTCTTGGTTTCGATTCTCGGAAGCTTCTCACAGGTGCAGCTGGGGGTGGGGTATCGTTCGGAGCACATGCTGCGCCATTGACCACCGTGTATTGCAAAAGACATGCTTGTTACTAGTTAGTAGAGAGTTGGTTTCTGAAACCATTTAGCGATACTGGGGGAAGAATCCAGCGGTTCCAGAGCTCTTGGCGCTGCGGTTCTGAAGTCCAATCTACGCCCGGACTAAGTACTTTGTTTCTCCAAGAATCTAGGAAGGGCCTACGAAGGGAATCTTGGGCTCTTCGTCTTGGCCTGAAGAGTTTTCATAATCCTTGCTGCTAGGTGCTCTCTGTCCTTTCTGTGACCTACTACCCTCCCTTTAATTGCAACTAAGTGAATTAATATTATAGCCCGTAGTATACTAGCCGGGGCGGCAAGAGAAATTCCTAGGTTCTTTATGCTGGAAAAGAGACCATCTGTGCACCTTGCTGGCTAGGGCTCACTGAGGCTCGCTGCTTAGCAAAAATTTTGCAAACCCTTTAGCTACCAGGAACAAAGGGCTACTAGGAGCTCCTGGCATCGCTACTAGCAGCAAGGAATCTACGAACAGGGCTCCATGTCTTCGTTGTGTTTTTCGTTAAATAAAATGCCACTAGGAGCAAGGACGCTACTAGGAGCAAAGGGCATGGCTACTAGGAACAAGAAGCTACTAGGGGCTCCTGGCCGTACTACTAGGAACAAGAAGCTATTAGCTTATTGTTTCTATTAGCTTCTTGTTACTACTAGTAAGGCACTTGTTACTACTAGCGTGGCACTTGTTACTACTAGGAACAAGAAGCTACTAGCTTATTGTTTCTATTAGCTTCTTGTTACTACTAGTAAGGCACTTGTTACTACTAGC
>CAXAMN010001781.1:54822-65523 GCA_963970005.1 Durusdinium trenchii | reverse complement strand
GGAGCCCCTAGTAGCGTCCTTGCTCCTAGTAGTAAGGCCAGGAGCCCTTAATAGCGTCCTTGCTCCTAGTAGCGATGCCAGGAGCCCCCACTAGCGTTGCTCCTAGTTCAAGTTTGCACAAGTATTGACATGTGAAGCACTTTCAAAAGCTCCGTGGCATGCCTGTGGGAGATTTATATAGGCATTTCTAGTGGGGGAGGAGAAGTCAAAGGGCTTACAAGAAGTGTTCCTGCTGGTAGTCATGTGCTAGTAGTCAAGAAGCAAAGTGTCCTTATTTGGCAGCAAAAAAGGAACGATCGACACCCACTTCAACGCACCTGCACTGTCAAGTTGTAGTTTGGGTTGCCCCCCGCAACGACTTTGGACTCAAAACTGTAGCCTCAGAAGTACCAGCTTTTACTTCTAGTAACAAGTGCCCCGCTAGTAGTAACAGGTGCCTTACTAGTAGTAACAAAAAGCTATTAATTTAATTTGATCTTAATTCTTCTTAAGCACTTTGTCCACCAAAACCGTTTGGTGTTTCTGCGTGCCCGTTTGGGGCCTTCACGAAACTCCGAAGGTCGACAGACTCAGAACAGAAGAGAGGAGAAGCCGCGAAGCTCTTGGGAAGCCCTTGGGAAGGGTTTTTCACCCCTACACGAAAGGCCAAGGCCCTGAAGTCCGCAACGGGCGCTATGAGATTGGTGGAGCTCTATGAAGCGTTGGATGACAATTTCGCATCGATAGGCAGGCACCCAACAGTTCAAGGGCCGATTGAACCTGAAAGGAACACATGCGCCGACACAATGGATGCATCGGCAAATCCCAGCTCCAGAACAGCTTCAATCAACAACCTCATCAACCCAGGCACCGCAGGTGGTTGCAATAACTACTAGTAACAAGAAGCTACTAGGGGCTCCTGATCAACCCAGGCACCACAGGTGGTTGCAATAAGTGAGGGGCACATAGGTCCACCTGTGGAGGGTGCGCTTTTCAACCGCCATGGACCCTCGCTGTTGCAACGGGAGCATGGACACGAGCTCAACTGGACAGTACAACGTGTACAACTTCTTGTTACTACATCTTGCTCCTGGTAGTACGGCCAGGAGCCCCTGCCACCTCTAGTAGCGTCCTTGCTCCTAGTAGCGATGCCCTTTGCTCCTAGTAGCTTCTCGTACCTTCTTCCAAAGGCACCTTTTGGAGAACGAAGGTATGTTGGAAGGCCTCCAACCTAAGAGCGATGGCCTCCAACATACCTGCTGGACCTGCTTCCTGTGAAGTACCTAAAAACGGGATGGTACCTTGGGCTTCTGAAATCTCAGCGCCCATCTTCTTTGGGTGCAAGATCTTCGGGTCCATCGACCAGTTTGCCTGAAGTTGCCACACATCAAAAGACTGCTAGGCTGCTAGGGCAGCTCACCAGGTACACAGGACGCACACAGGATGCACACAGGAGAAGTCGGATCTGCTGACCGCAGCTCCACGTGTTTCGCCAGAACTCGCCATGCATGAAGGCGCCGAATCGGCTTTACCCATGGGTTAAGACCCACGGTGCTCATGAACCTAATAGCAACAGGAACCTAATAGCGATGGCCTCCAACCTAAGAGCAATGGCGCAACCTAGTGCAAAAGAAGGCTTTGGCTTCAAAAGCTCAAAGGAGGTGCATTCACAGACCTGAGGCTGAAAAAGAAGGGCCCAGCCGTGGACAGTGCCCATCATCGTGATCCAGTGTTAAAACATATAGGCATAGCAGTCGCGCTGTAAGGAACGAAACACAAAGGTAAAAAGAACGAAAGTGAAAATCGAAAAAGTTTCGACAAGCAACCAAAGTAACAAGAAGCTACTAGTAACAAGTGCATCGCTACTAGTAACAAGTGCCTTACTAGTAGTAACAAGGACGCTACTAGCATGCTCAGGTCAACCTCTGCGGCATTCCGCTCTGGCACTTCGATGAGCGAAGAGTCTTCACTCGCTGAGCTGTCGACCCAGCAAATGGAAAATGGCCTTCGTCTTGAAATCCTCGTCCTGAAGAGCATTGAAGAGCATGGTGTAGCATTGGGCATACAATTAATCGTCAAAGCCAACAGCCGGCCAAGTCTTCTCATTCCACATTTGTGGAAACAAATTCTGTTCAGGTTGGAGGCCATCGCTATTAAGGGTGGAGGCCATCGCTAGTAGGTTGGACGCCATTGCTATTAGTTTATGAAGCGGGAAAGTACAACCTGCAATCCCCCATCCCGCCTAGGCTTAGCTTGGGTACCGATACTTGTGTAAGGGATCTATGAGCACGTGATGGACACCATGGTTCCTTGAGCTACGAGTATACTGAGTATGTCCTGTTCTTTGAGCATCTATCTTCAGACTCACCGGCATGTCCTAGTAGCGATGCACTTGTTACTAGTAGCGTCCTTGTTACTACTAGTAAGGCACTTGTTACTAGTAGCGATGCCCTTGTTACGGTCTTGCGTGAAGCACCTAGTTTGCAGGGTTTACGATCTACCGCACTGCCCTGCACTGCTCTCCACCGTTCACGCCACCTGCAGGTCTTTCGGCTTTGGCCTAACAGATCTTTCAACGCAGTGATAGCTTCTTGTTCCTAGTAGCGATGCCCTTTGCTCCTAGTAGTAATGCCAGGAGCCACTAGTAGCGTCCTTGCTCCCAGTATCCACAGTTTGGGCTGTGACCATGAGTTGGTATTCCCTGCATTGCCATGTCTCAACTCAGCGCGAGACATCATCACTTGATCCAACTTTCCCGTCAGTTGTACCCACTTCTTTGCTTTTCCAGTGGCAATTTCCTGAGCGGGATGTTTCCACGGCCCAATGCTTCAAGAATACTGGCTTGCATATCCTAAGCTACCCTGCTCGCCTTACGGATCCTCTTACTCACAAGAATGCCATCAAAACGTAATACTTTCTTTGACTCCTTTGATACTTATGATACTTATGATGATACTTTTCTAGTGCTACCTTGCTTTGCATCCTTTTTGGGGCGGAGGCAGAGGCCACCTTCAGGTGGTCAGCGTCGCCACGCACTTTTCTGACCTCAGGTGTCGTCGCCACTTGTCGACAGCTTCGTTTGTAGCGTTCTTGCTCCTAGTAGTAAGAATGCTCCTAGTAGCGATGCCAGGAGCCCCTAGTAGCGATGCCCTTGCTCCTAGTAGCTTCTTGCTCCTAGTAGTAATGCCAGGAGCCCCTTCATAGCGTTCTTGCTCCTAGTAGCGAAGCCCTTTGTTCCTAGTAGCGTTCTTGCTCCTACTGCAAGGTTTTCTTGTGCCTCCTTGCTAAGTAGTAGTTTCCTGTCGATTTCTACCTCCAAAGGAAGAGAGGACATAAAAGAGGCCTTGGCGCTTGAACTTTACCTGGTGAACACTTTTCAGATTCGTTTTCTGCTAGTAGCTTCTTTGTTATTACTAGTAAGGCACCTGTTACTACTAGCGTGGCACTTGTTTCAGATTCGTGTTCTGCTGCGTGTCGAGAATTCGTGACTTGTTCTGTTGAGCCCGTCCGGCCCACTCCCATGTTTGATCTCGGTGTCGAGTGTGAACTTGGAAGCTTGAAAGCAAAACGCACTAGGAACAAGAACGCTACTAGGGGCTCCTGGCCTTACTGCTAGGAGCAAGGACGCTACTAGGAGCAAAGGGCATCGCTACTAGGGGGCTCTGCAGGCTCCCTGTTTGAAACAAGTTCTTAGCGATGGCCTCCAACCTCACTCAGTCACTCACCAAATTTTGATCTTTGTCCATGGTGTAGGTCACTCGCCGGTCCCACGCCTTAAACGTGCTGAGCATTCAGAAAAGTTCCAACAACACCAGTTGTTTTGTCGATTGTTTCAAACAGACTCAAATAGATCCAACCATCAAACAATCGTCTTTGTCTGACATGTTCTGTTCTGGCTATTATCATTTGCGCACGCTTTAGGAATTTATATGTTTGTTTACTGAGCATATCCAGTGAAAGGAGGAACTCCTGTTGCTGTTTGGACACAAAGGCAAATTGTTTGGACGATGAGGGTGCTCTGCCCTTTAAAACGAGACATGCAATGCTTATATACTGTATTAATCTGTTGATTTTTTGTTGTGGCAGCCGAACATGTTGAATCCTCCGTGCATTCATCTAGCAACCAAGTTCACTAGAACCTGCAAGAGTTCTTTGCGGTAAGTTTTAAAGTTCAGAGCAGAGTCGTTTTTCAAGGGAGGTCATCACTAGTAGGGTGGAGGTCATTGCCGGTTGATGGCCTCCCGGTGCGTTTTCGGTTGCATCTTGAGTCCAAACCCAAGCAGTTCTTGTTACTAGTAGCTACTTGCTCCTAGTAGTACGGCCAGGAGCCCCTAGTAGCGTCCTTGCTCCTAGTAGCAGGAGCCCCTAGTAGCGTCCAAACCCAAGCAGTCCAAGGGCCAGGCCACACGTGGACCATTGACCGTACACCAAACACCTGCATCGAAGCTCTCCGAGAATATGCTGGCGCCTCAAACACAATACGCGCATGGACGTGCCAACGCGTTAGCAGCATGGTCTCTAAATGATTCAAAACTCTTATATTGCCTTGCTACTAGGAACAAGAAGCTACTAGGAACAAAGGGCATCGCTACTAGGAACAAGGACACTACTAGGGGCTCCTGGCCTTACTAGGAACAAGGGCACTCTTAGGAACAATCTTTGGAGCCAAAACTGCACCAAACCAACTTCACCAGACCGTTCCCGGAAGCACTCCCGGTTCCCCAGAACGGCATGCGCTGTGGCTGAGACCCCACTAGCTGCAAGTGTAGCTGTTAGTAAAAGCCTATAGAAAGCATTGCAGAGTTCTACATCTCTGATTATCTTATGTCATCTGTAATGCTTTCTGCTAATCTGTGGTATTTACTTTGCGGTGAGGTCAGCAGCTTCCTTGCTACTACTTACCTCTTAACTACTTGAGCTTATGACTTGGAATGATTCGTCATTTCTGCCTACTAGAAGGGAAGCGTTTGCATGATGTTGCAGATGTCTCCAATGCTATTTCACTACCTTTAAGCTCCATTTGATACAGTTCCATTACCAAAAGACCTGAGATTCTCGCCACATCGTGGCTCAGAATGCAAGATCACCTCAGAATCCCCATGCAAAATGTTGCTAGGGATGGCCTCCAACCTACTAGCTTCTAGCTACTAGTAGTAATGGCCTCCAACCTAATAGCGATGGCCTCCTAATAGACTTTACTCCGACCTAATAGGAATGGGCTCCAACCTACTAGCGGTTACTAGCGATGGCTTCCAACCAAATAGCAATGGCCTCCAACTTCCAACCTAAGAGCGTTAGCACTGCTAGCAGTAGCCACCCAAATGTTTTGTTCACGTCTTTCAAGAAAGCCTTCGAGATACATTCAAAACATGCTGAAGTTTGCCTTGAAAATCATCCTAACCCAGCAATCAGCTTCCACACGGAAGAGATACGATCCATGTTGATGAATTTTGACCTGACAGACGGCCCGACAAGACGGTCCGATCTGGCACGACAGACGGCGTCTCTTCCAAAGCTTGCGTTGGCCGCTACTAGGTCGGAGGCCTTCTTGTTAGAAAGACAGACAGTTAGAAAGACAAGGCACTTGTTACTAGTAGCGTGGCACTTGTTTCTACGTTCGCTTCTTGTTATTACTAGTAAGGCACTTGTTCCTAGTAGCGATGCACTTGTTCCTAGTAGCGAACATGGTTTCTAATTGCAACGTCGCCTGAGTAGGTTCTTTATGGCTTCTTGTCTTTCAGATTCTCGGTGGTGCGAACCCTCTGCCCTTCAGCCCTCAGCACCAGGCCAGTCCGTCTTGTCAAAGGCGCTCGGTTCTGAAGCTGAACGCTCCGCAAAAAAGAGAGCGCCCAAGTTGTCTGACGCATAGACCAACGCCTACAGAATCAGTGCACATCTCCGATCTGTTCGGATGTTTCTCTTAAATATATTGCAATAAGGTTCGCTACTAGGAACAAGTGCCACGCTATGTGTCTTGTTTAAGCAACAAAAAAAGTCTTTTGAGTTGCTAATGGCAATGGCCTCCAACCTACTCCAACCTACTAGCGATGGCCTTCACACTACATGTCTTTCGTTGCAAGCACTTGAGCATTGGCAGCTCTGCACCCAAAGCTGCAAACAAAAGGCCATGAATGTAGGTTCGAAATCATACCAGTTTAGCAGTTCCACATCAGAAAGCGAGGAAAATGTCAAACGATGGCAATCCATTCATATTTTGAGCTTTTGGTGCTGTGTCTTCCAAGTGTTTCTGTTTCAGGTCTGAGTTTTCACACTGGCTGGACTGCCAGACTGCCATCATGGAGAGCGGAGTATGCAGGACTTGGCTGAGGCTAAAGTGGCATTGTATCAAAGAAAAACAAACACACACCGCGACCGTCATCAAAAAAGAATCTCTTTCGCGAGCACTGCAAGGAACCAATTGGAAAATTCACATGACATGGAACTGAGCTCACAGCGTCATAGACCTGAACACTTCCTTGTCAGCATCCCACTTTTCCCAGGCCTAAGCCAAGTCAGATCGAATACATGGGGTCACAAAAGATCTTTAGAAAAAGGGGGTGACAGAAGATCTTTAAAAATATATAAAAGCTACAAAAAAAAGAGAGAAACAAACACAAGAGCAGGTTTTTGGGCCTCTTTATGTACTTGTTTGATTGTCCCCTGAGCATACAGGTATGCATCCCATGTATCTACAGCCAGTACCAGAGTGTACGAGTTGAACGGGCAAAGAAAGGCAAACAAGCAAAAGTTCAAGCTGCTTTCTCAACCCCGTCATGCTTGACCCGACAGCCTCTCCACGCAAACATAGGTGGCACACATCGTCAGCGGCGACCTAGCTGTCAAATCAGGCAATGCAAGTATCTGAAATTCATGCTCGCCAGAACAACAAAATTGGAGCAGCATGTCCGTGTCTTTGCTTCCACCGTGTGAGGTGTTTTCTGTGGAGGCCTTTGCTTCTAGGTTGGAGGCCATCGCTATTAGGTTCCTTTTGCAATTAGGTCCTAATAGCGTCCTTGCCAGGAGCCCCGTTCGTAGTGTTACACCTAGCGTCCGTTCGTCTCTAAGGGTGGCAGTCTGCTTTCTGAGAGACAGGACCGTCTGCATGGTGAAGTCCAGGTGTCGGCCCACCTTCGCCTGCTGCACCTGGCATCGATTCCGTGACACAAGGCTCTTCGGCTCAGCAACATCGCTCTTCGGCTCGAGGCCATCGCCAATAGAAACAAAGAAACAAGAAGCTAGTAGAAACAAGTGCCTTACTAGTAGTAACAGGTGCCTTACTAGTAGTAACAAGAAGCTAGTAGAAACAAGAATTAGTAAAGGTCTCATATAGTTTGCTACGAACGGAGCGATCGGACGCTACTAGTGGCTCCCGGCATCGCTACGAACGGAACAAGAAGACGCTACGAACGGAGCTGGAGGCCATCGCATCGGCGAACGATGGTCGACAGAACACACTTCACTGGTCGAAACTGCCCTCAGCTGACCAGCTGAGCTCAGTGTGTTCACGCTCCAATTGTGGCAAAAAAAAGTTTAGGTAGTAAGGCCAGGAGCTACTAGTGGCGTCCTTGCTCCTAGTAGCGATGCCCTTTGCTCCTAGTAACGATGCCAGGAGCCCCTAGTAGCGTTCTTGTTCCTAGTAGCTCTTGTCGCAACAGACCCTTCACCGGCCCTGTTTCCATCGCTGTTTCCGGCGTCCACACCCTTGACATCATGCTGGAATTCAAGGGATAAGTCCGGTCGAAGATCATGTCCTCGCGGTAGCTGCGAAACCTGCACAAGAACTCTTGGTTTGGCGTGACCAGGCGTTAAAACCTTTCAAAGGTAGAAACGAGTCTAAAAAATCTTCACAGCTTGTAGTCAAGATGGACTCTTCAGAAAGCTTACAAAGCCACTGCGACCGTTTAAAGGCTAGAGCAGCTTGGGGGAACTGAAGCAAGCTTTGCAAGAAAAGGCATGCTTGTTTAAAGTGCAAGGAGTAAGGGTGGGTAAGTCATTCCTGAGGTAAACCTTTAGCGAGCAAAAGGGCGTTCAAAGCTCTGCACGATGTCATGAATTGCCATGAGCCTGTATGAGTAGTACTAGTAGCTTCCTTGCTCCTAATAGCGATGCCCTTTGCTCCTAGTAGCTTCTTGTTCCTAGTAGTATGGCCAGGAGCCCCTAGTAGCTTCCTTGCTCCTAGTAGCGATGCCCTTTGCTCCTAGTAGCGATGCCAGGAGCCCCTAGTAGCTTCCTTGCTCCTAGTATATTGTGTGTCAAGGTTCCTTGAAATTAAACCAAATGACTAGTGCGAGCGCTATCCTGCGTCCTTTGTGTAGCTTAAGTAGCTTGGAGGTAACTTCTCCCTTACTCAATTAAGTAGGCGCCTACTTGAATAAGTTTTAAAAAAATGAATTGCCTGTATGACAGCGACTGGGTCAGCTGCACCAATGAGATCAAATTAGAGTACTGAGATACTGATGGGGCAATCAAGCACATTCTAGGAATCCTACACAGTGTCGATAAATTGCTTCCCTGCTTCCCTCACAATGACAAATGTCTCTTGCAAACCATGATAAATGGGCTTGCCGGGCTTGCCGCATTGCGGCCTCTGCTGGATTCGGGTTATCACACCCTCACGAACGTCAAGGATTTCTTTGGCCTGGCACGTCAAGGATTTCTTCCGTCTAAAATTGTTTCAGTCTGATACGGTGCAATCAAAGTTCACCAGAAAGACCAGTGCGTAGAACTGCATAGGAGCAACTAGGAGCGATCGGACGCTACTAGGGCTCCTGGCCTTACTACTAGGAACAAGAAGCTACTAGGAGCAAGGGCATCGCTACTAGGAACAAGAACGCTAGTGATAAGTAGAGTCCAAGTAGAGCTTCCAACAGCAAAATGAGCAAAAAGCTCGGAAATTATGTCTTCCTTTCCTTCTTTCCTTCTTTCTTTATAGCGATGGCCTCCAACCTAAAAGCAAAAGCTCGGAATGCCTTCTGTTTGCCCAGCTTGGTGAGCTTCTCGGACATGAAGCGAGCCGCCCAAATCTGCTGATCCTTTCTCCGACGGCGTTCATCTTCTTTCTTCCTGTCAGGGAAATACCAAAATGCAAAAAAAGAAAGTGCAATCAAGAACCCAAGCAAACAATAAAGCTAACTAGAAGCTACTGGGTGGAGGCCGTCGCTATTGGGGTGGAGGCCATCGCTACTAGCAACAACAAAGCGTATTTGGTCTTTGAAGGAACCCAAGAAAACAATAAAAGCTTTCTAGTAACTTGAAGCTACTAGGTTGAAGGCCATCGCTATTAGTAACAATAAAGATTTTTAGTATGTCTTTGAAGCTTCTTAGTAGCGACAGGTACTACAACAGGTCCTTTTAGGTCCTTTCGGTGCTAAAAAGCTTCTTGTTTGGTACTAGTAACGATGGCCTCCAACCTAGAAGGTTATTTAACTTAATTTAATTCTAATAGCAAACATTGTTACTACTAGTAAGGCACTTGTTACTAGTAGCGATGCACTTGTTCCCAGTAGCTTCCCTTTTTACGGAAAAACGGGAAAAGCGGGTTCGCTTCACGGAAGGTGTCCCGCCTGTACACGAGTTTAAACTTCATCCACCCACGGCTGATGTCAACCTGGGCATGTGAGAAACGTGCCATGTTTAACGTGCCTGATGCTCCTAGTAGCGTCCTTGCTCCTAGTAGCGATGCCCTTTGCTCCTAGTCATGTCAAGTCTGACTGCATGTCAACCAGAGAAAAAGGCCTTGCCTTCATCAGTCGCATTGCCATGTTTTTCACCAAGGCCTTTGTCTTGGCATACTCACCTCAAGGCCAGTTGAAACTAAACAAGTTTCAATGCAAGGTTCGGCTTTCCAAACCTGTTGTTCTCTTCTGCATCCCCATGTTATTTTTCTTCAAAAGTGCTCTAGCATTGTGCAAGGCATAGCTGCAAAGCATCAAAGACTTGCAGACAGCGTCGCGACAGTGTCGTTGCTAACGTCTCAAGCAACTTAAAGCACGGCGTCTTTGTTGAGTGGCAACTCCAAGAACAAAACCCAGCACCAGCAGAGGTTCAAAACGAAACGTGTCTCCCTCAAAAATCCTACAACAATATCGATCCAAACAAAAGGCCTAAGGCCTAAGGCGCACCTTGGGAAAGAAGCTTGGTAGCAACATGCCGAAATATCAATCGTGGTTTGCTTTTGCTACGTCCAAGCGGGCCAAACTAGGGAACCCTGGAAGGGAAGTTTTGGGAATTTCAGCAACTAGGTATCTTTGGGATTGAAATTGCTTGCTCACCCCGTTGCTCAATTCTTGCATGATCTTGCATGGAAGTATCGTCTACATGAACCAAACAAACAAACAAACAAAAACAAACAAACATTCAGCACTGAGTGCATGGTGTTACCTAGTGAGGTCAACTCGTTCCAAAGAGTAGCCACAAAACAAGATCAAAATAAAGTGCAGCACAATGTCACAGCACATAGCACTGAGACAGCGCTTCAAACAATAACTGATTCTGTTCAGTCCAGTGATTCCAACAAAGAAAAGAAAGAAAGGAAGGTCTGAAAGGGAACGTACACATCGCTACGAACGTCACAAGGGCGTAGCTCCGCTCTCGTCTCGTCCGCACTCATCCGACTGTGGCGCCCCGGCTGTAGTACATCGAAAGAGCATCCCATGCCTGTAGTAACAAGTGCATGGCTACTAGTAACAAGTGCCTTACTAGTAGTAACAAGAAGCTACTAGG
>CAXAMN010001781.1:0-54812 GCA_963970005.1 Durusdinium trenchii | reverse complement strand
CTAGGAACAAGTGCATCGCTACTAGTAACAAGTGCCTTACTAGTAGTGACAAGAAGCGAACGTAGAAACAATAAGCTACATCGAAAGAGCATCCCATGCCTTTTGCAAAGCTCCAGAGGTCGCGCGGCCAATCGACCTGTTTGACAAGACCGCGCTAAACCTGAAAAAGCCTTTCTGCTCGCTCTGTTCGTTTCTTTGAGAAGAAAAAAAGGAGAACAAAGGACTAAAGAAACAAAAGAAAACAAGAACACAAAAACAGAAAGAATGTCTTCCCTGCTTGTACTGTTCTGTCCAGGCTTTAAGCTTCAAGGTTTTAGGGATTGAATGCCTTGCTTTTTGCAAAAAGTCACCCATAAGTGGCTAGTAACTAGAAGCTACTAGGTGGAGGCCATCGCTATTAGGTTGGAGGCCATCGCGACTAGTAACAATAAAATATTGTGTCATTTTTTCCATAAGTGGACAACTCCTTTACTTCACCAAATTGGCAATGTGGACGCCAGTGTGTTGGCCAGAACGGAGTGAAAAATATTATTGTTTTCTGGAAATTAGGTTGAAGGCCTGAAGGCCATCGCTATTAGGTTGGAGGCCATCTGCTATTAGGTTGGAGGACGTTGCTATTTCGTTTTTCTCCATTCTTAGCTCTGGAAAATATATGAACAAGGGCATCGCTACTAGGGGCTCCTGGCATCACTACTAGGAACAATGTTCGTTACCAGGGGCTCCTGGCCTTACTATTAGGAACAAGAAGCTACTAGGGGCTCCGGGCATCGATACTAGGAGCAAGGACGCTACCCGCAAAGAACACCTATGACCTGCCCTCGCCGTGACTTGGAGCCGAGCACTTTCAGTGCCCTGCGGTCGTTCTCAGAAACAAGGACCTGACGGCGTCTGTCCAAGCAATATGCAAGGCCTGAAACCCAAGAGGCCTTTTTACAGGTAGAAAGCTTTCTCTATTAATCTATGCGCATTACCTTTGCACTTGCTTCCAGATGTAAACAAAGAAGAATCCAAAGTGTGCAGGACACACAATTGTTCCAACCAGCCTTTGCCAGTGTGAAGGCACGTTTCCATCTGTGGATCTTCGCATCGTCCTTCGAATACAGGAACAACCTTGGCAGGCACAAGGAGATCTTCGTCGGGAAAGCGTTCTGGAGATCTTCTCTAAACCTCTCTTTCTTCCGCACTAGGAGCAAGGGGCATCGCTACTAGGAGCAAGGACGCTACTAGGGGCTCCTGGCCTTACTATTAGGAACAAGAAGCTGCTAGTAGCAAGAAGCTAATAGGTTGGAGGACATCGCTAGTAACCGCTAGTAAAAGCAGGATCGATCGCTTTGCACGGAACGAAAGAGGTCACATCTGACAAAAGGCGAGAAAAGTACAGAGAAGAACAACAAAACTACACAAAGTAGAAGGGAAATAACATGTTAGTTCCTTTGCTCACTCAAGACATGCTACGCATTGCTGGATGTCAACACTCCGACCAACATGAAGGACAATCGTCAACTGTACAACAGGCCAACTTTCTGTATTGAAATGGTTTTGTTCGTTGACACCAGAAGAAGAAGAAGAAGAGAAGAAGAAGAAGAAGAAGCTATGAATGTAGAACCAGGAGATGGAACTGGAAAAGACACTAAAAAAGAACACGTGGGACATCTTCCTGGCCGTTGTAAGACGGGGCTTACCCCAGGCATTCTCAGGCATTCTCATGGAGGGCCCTGTTACATGGAACTCTGCTAATTCTTACTACGAGTGGTTAGTGGCAGCCTCCAACCTAGTAGCGTCCTTGCTCCTAGTACCGATGCCAGGAGCCCCTAGTAGCTTATTGTTCCTAGCAGTAACGCCAGCGTCCTTGCTCCTAGTAGCAATGGCTTTCATGGAACTCTCGCTTGATCTACTTAATCTTTCTCTGGAACAAGAAGCTACTAGTAGCTAGAAGCTTCCTTGGCAATCGTTTCACTGGGAATCGTTTCACCTGTAGTAACAAGAAGCTACTAGGAACGGTCTTTGAAGTATCTCTTGTTCCTAGTAGCTTCTTTGTTACTACTAGTAAGGCACTTGTTACTAGAAGCGATGCACTTGTTCCTAGTAGCTTCTTAGTAACAAGAAGCTCTTTAGTACGTCATTGAAGCTACTAGGGGCTCCTGGCATCGCTACTAGGAGCGATCGGACGCTACTAGTATGTCTTTGAAGCTACTAGGAACAAGAAGCGTTTTAGTAACATTTCTGCTGAGGGCTGCGGCGGAGACTTGGACTGGAGCTCGCGCTCGTTGCAAATCACACGCAGCCGCTTGTTGTAGCCTGACGTGGAAAGGTATACTTTTAGATATTGATTTCTTTCTTAGGTCAATCTATCTGTTCAAGTGTTTAAATGCTTTCTGCCCACCCCTCCCATGCTTGCTACCAACTTTTGCATCTTCAAGGTACCCTTGCTCAACTACCCGCTACTGCCTTTCTTCCTTCCCTTTTCTAAACTGGTTCTTCCCTCATCTCTTCAGTTCTCTTTCTTCACGTGTTGCAAACTTTTGAAGACTTGATCAAGTCCTCTCACTCATTCGCTAGTAGGGTGGAGGCCATCGCTACTAGGGTTGAAGATATCACAGGAGGCCATCACTGCTTTCACGTGAGACCTCCCCTCCCAGGCCCTCCCAGGCCCTCCCAGGCCCTCCCAGGCCTTCCATCCACTTGGGCAAAGATGCGGAGTTCCGATCTTCGTAGAAGCAGGTGGCATTCTTGAGCTGGTACATGGCCTTCGCTGCAAAATGACAACTTCGGGACAAGTTGGCTCGGGGCGAAAATCAAGTTGACAAGCTGAGTGAGCAGGTGTGACCAAATTAATGGGCCTTTCTTCCTTCGAAACATCGAAATATATCCACTAAATGCACTTCAACCTACTAGGGATGGCCTCCATCCTCCTAAATGCAGGCCTTGACCTTGGCATTGGGATGGTGATCCCTGTACACTAAGAGCTCGCCGTTGTCGATGATGAAACTTCGTTCCACCCTGCATGTTCAAGTTGTTGCCATGACTGACAGCTACCGCCTAGTGAAGAAAGCGTTTTCAAAAGCAGTATGGCAAGAAGCTCCTAGTAACAAAGGGCATCGCTACTAGGATCAAAAGACGCTACTACTAGGGTCTCCTGGCATCGCTACTACGAACAAGAGGAAGCTACTAGGAACAAAGGTCATCGCAGCGTCTTCCAACCTGGAGCAACATGGTCGCTTTCTGGAGATCTTCACTAAAGTATCTCCTCAGCTCAACCCAAGATCGCTCGTTCCATTCGTGGATCAAGCCAAACATCACAAGTGGCGTAGCACTCGTGTGAGCTTTCCAACCTGTGGAACTTGTAGAGTCCTGCTGGGTTTTGTACGCCTATGCATCATTTGCAAGGTTTTTGCGGTGCTCTCGTTACTTTATATTACAGTGTAATGTACAGACAAAGCGTTTTCTGAGCGTTACTTTTTTAGAATGTGCCGCTTTTTGATGTCGGTGCCGGCTTAATGGAGCTACATGGAGCTACATGGAGCTATGGCCCTTTGTCGTCTCCTTCTGAGCCGAGCGAAAGTTGCACTCTGCGCTTTTGGGAAGCGAAGACGTGTGTCATGTGTTCCATGTCTTCAATGTCTTCAACTTGCAAAACAAAAAAACAGCAGGAGTCACATCACACGCATCACATCTTTCATACACCTAGTGCAAACCTAGTGCAAACCAAAGCTCGCTTGCGATCTTGTCGATGTTGCGACACATTTTGAAGCTTTTTCTTCTTGGTGCCTGACACAGATTTAGTGCCCAAGCTCCTTCCAAATGACATCCCAACATGTAGATGTAGGTAGATAGGAGATGCTCCTATTCAACACGCTGTAGACTGTAGACCAAGGTTCTCAAAAACAAGTAGGTGGAACGTAATCGAAAGGGTAGTCTTGCACTGCAGTGCATCAAACCTCAACGAGCCGAGGTCCCGCCTGAAACTGTGAATCTAGCATTTCCGGATTGGAGGGTCTGGATTCTTTCCTGGCATCGGAAATCGACTGGAGGCCATCACTACTAGCCTTGCAAAATACTTTCGTACTAGTTGCTCATCGAAGAAAAAAACACATTGCACCTTTGCACCTTGGTTCTTTGCCCTCTTCTTATTTCTTATCGTTCATCCTATCTGACATAGCAAGTTGCACCCTCGATCTCACCTGGATATCCTCGATCTCCGGGGTCGCCATAGAGTATGCGGACAGCTCTTTGGCGTCCATCAACCGAAGCTCCTCCGCAGCGATCATCATGGCCTCCACAGCGTTTTCATCTTCTGTTTGAGCTTCTCTCTTCTTCATGTTAGCAGTAGCTTCAAAAATCAAGAGCACATGAGGCCGAGAAAGCGGAAGCATCCAAGTTTGCACTTCTTGTCACCTTCCTGTAAAAACGGGAAGACTGATCAGAAAAGAAAGAAAGATATGACGAAAGGAAAGAAAAGAAAAGAAAGAAAGAAAGAAAGAAAGGGAAGAAAGAAAGAAAGAAAGTCTAAAGAAAAAAGGAATGTGTCCCACTACAAACTTTCTTCCCCTTCCTATTCGCACAAATCTCTGCAGCACTGAACAAAATCGCAAACTTGCAAGTCCCATCTGGACTGTGCGGATCGTCCAATGCTGTTCTACCAAAAAGCTCCTAGTAGCGAACATTGCTCCTAGTAGTACGGCCAGGAGCCCCTAGTAGCTTCTTGTTCCTAGAAGCGATGCCAGGAGCCCCTAGTAGCGTCCTTTGCCCCTAGCAGCGATGCCCTTTGCTCATAGTAGAGTCCGGGCCTGCTTGACAGTTTTCTGGTAGAAAGTGTCCCCATGCGCATCTTTCAACCAGCCCTGCACAGGCGAAGAAAAAGGGAAGCAAACATGCACCGGAAACAAACGTGCGTTTCTTTTTTAAATTAAAGTAGGTGCCTACTTAGTTAAGTAAGGGTGAGGGCAACTAGGGCTAGCCAGCCGCTACTAGCTACAGCACGCAGGATAGCTCACGCTATTCGTTTGATTAAGCTTTTAACGCATGTTTTCATCACATACGTTTTGGGACATGTCGTGAAACTGTTCTCTAGTCTTTAGAGCAACAATCTTTGAGCCCCTATTACTTAAGCCAAAAGCTACTAGTAACAAGTGCCACGCTAGTAGTAACAGGTGCCTTACTAGTAGTAACAAGAAGCTACTAGTAACAAGTGCCTTACTAGTAGTAACAAGAAGCTATTAGAAACAAGTGCCTTACTAGTAGTAACATGCCTTCTATTGATTTCCCGTTCTGCTGGTCCCAACAGGCGCTATCTTTGCATCAACCAATTCCGCTCTGCTCCGCTCCTTCTTGATTATTCTTGAAGCTCCTCCATCAATTGGAGTGATCCGTCTTTCCTGCACAGAAACTATACGACTCTATTCGTGGAATTCACAGAAATTGGCGTAGTAATAAAGGGCATCGCTACTAGCAGCAAGACGCTACTGGTAGCTCCTGGCCTTACTAGTAACAAGAAGCTACTAGGGGCTCCTGGCATCGCTACTAGGAGCATTCTTACGACTAGTAACAAGAAGCTAGTAGGAACAAGAAGCTACTAGGAACAAAGGGCATCGCTTCTAGTAACAAGTGCCTTACTAGTAACAAGAAGCTAGTAGTTCACTTGCTCTTTCTCCAGAATTCCGCCGTTCAACTTGCGCACACCGCCTGTCTCAGTGGTCGAAGGTCCACCGGGCCAGCGGTGGTTCCTCAGGTGCAAAGGAACTTGTTACTAGTAGCTTTTTGTTACTACTAGTAAGGCACTTGTTACTACTAGCGATGCACTTGTTCCTAGTAGCGTCCTTGCTCCTAGTAGCGTGGCACTTGTTACTACTAGTAAGGCACTTGTTCCTAGTAGCGTCCTTGCTCCTAGTAGCCATGCCAGGAGCCCCTAGTAGCGTCCTTGCTGTTGTGGTTTGTTTTTGGTTCGCAAAGGCTCACCGTTTGCAAGAATGCACATCCATGGACATATGATGATGATCCGTCGCAGGTCTTCTTGGGTGGCTCCAAAAGCACAACTCGTGTGCATGTTGACCTCCACGGCAAAACTGTATGTTTCTTGTGCAGAAGCTTTGATGAAGCAGATCTCGTTGCATTTCCACTAGAGCAGGATAGATTACCAGTCCCTTTTGATGGTTTTTTTCACCTGCATAATGCTCTAGAGTAAGGAGAAAAGCTCCGCACATCTCGTATTCCACTCGCTTCTGTGCCGCACGTACGCTGGAAGAACGACAATCACTGGAAGAACGCACTGCTGAGAGGGTCTTGTACAACACGCACACATCTCTGACCTGTCGCTGTGTTTCTGACCAGATCTGTCGTTCGCTGGAGGCCATCGCTATTTGGAAAAAAAGGAAGGAGTAGTAACCCGAACGTTTTTTCTTCGTAAAGAATAAAGAACTGTGTTCTTTAGTTCAAAACGTTTCTAACGTGTTTGCATGTTCGACTCGAATTGTCCAAGGTACGTAGCGCCAGCGGCCTTTGCTCGCGCTCCATCGGCCCCGTTCACGGCCCGTTTCAGGGACGTGGCTGGGGAAGGTTTGAGACTGAACGTCGAAGCAAAGCGGCAACGTCCACTGTAGCGTCCTTGCTCCTAGTAGCGATGCCAGGAGCCCCTCGTAGCGTCCATTGTAAAGGAGAAGCAAAAAGGGGAAGCAAAAAGGTGTTTTCATAACATCTTTTTAATGAGGGCCCCTGAAAAAAGAGCCCTAAGAGATGTACCTTTTTTCATGTCTTTTGTTTTTCAACCGCTGTCGTTTCGGACATCACGGACAGCTGCCCTCTCAGAAAAAACACAAAACCTCTGGAGATTATCCGCTCGTGGTCTCTTTCCATCGAATAGGAATGGCCTCCACCCTACTAGCAATGGCCTCCAACCCAGTAGCTTCTTGCTCCTAGCAGTAAGGCCAGGAGCCCCTAGTAGCGTCCTTGCTCTTAGTAGCGATGCCCTTTGCTCCTAGAATTTCAATAAAGGACATGACCAAAGGTTCTTCAAGAAAGATCGACAATCGTGAGATGAAGAAAACGAAGGATGAAAAGGAGTTCAAGGATAGTGCCATATGCTGAGGGGGTTGGACAATCTCCGTTCTGTTTTTGGTTTTCTCAGTTTGTTGAGAAGTCATGGTCCGTCTATGGCTGTGTTTGGCAACATCTTTTTGACAGATTTGTCACTGTCACTGTACCGCAGGGATGCGACACGCTGAAAATCATTGACCAAGCCATCTAAGAGGCAAACCGTCTGCACAAACTGTTCGAAGGGATCATAAATCGCCGTGTCTCTAAGCCAAGTAGGGCAGAGTTTCTCAGAAAACAACTACCTTGCTCCTCAATGGCTGGAGCACACTAAATCAATTCAGATCCACAATGTCTTGCAATCTCAAAATTGAGCATCTTAATGGTCATTGCGGAGATCCTCTGAAAGATGCTGAGGAGTGCAAAGTTGCTTTGCATCTTTGCAGTTTCAGCTCTCTTTGAGGTGAAGTCATGTAAAGGGGTTGCTCTTTTTCCGTGGAGGACAAAAAGGGATTCTTTTTACAAAGGATTGTGCTTGTAAGCTCCACCTTCGAAACAACTGGATTCAGTTGGATTGGGTGGATTGTAAGTTAGAGCTGTTCGTCTTCCGCAAACTGACGCTGACCATTCAGGCTGCAAGCTGAGTGCTATCTTTGG
This sequence comes from Durusdinium trenchii, assembly GCA_963970005.1. Classification (NCBI taxonomy): domain Eukaryota; class Dinophyceae; order Suessiales; family Symbiodiniaceae; genus Durusdinium; species Durusdinium trenchii. The sequence continues at coordinate 47,129 of CAXAMN010001781.1, read as the reverse complement.
CGGTCCAAATCAGGCATCCGATGAAGCCTGCCAAGTCCCAAAAAAAGAGTTCAAACGCAAAGGAAACGCAGAAGGAAAGCAAAGCGTCTTGAAAATACTCAGACGTTCACACCTTATCCCCACCGTGCACAAGAATTCAACTCGGGGCGATTCATGCGGATTTCACTTTGGTGATGCGCTACCTGATTTGTCTTGGTCTAGGCAGCTCTTAGGTTGGAGGCCATCAGGATGGCCCGTGCTGTTGCTTAGCTCGTCGATGACAACAGCATGGCAATCAGGCCTTGCCTGCCATACGCATCACGTGCAAATGCTTTGCCTTCCTGGTCAAACAGCAAGCTCTCTGCCTCACCAAATGGACAAGGCCAAACTCCGTGAAAGGCTTTGGTGGACTCGTCTGAGGACAGACTGACGCAACGCTGCTGGAAGGCTGGAAGGGGACGGCCACGACAGGTTTGTAGACAGAATGACCCATGAAGTTAAAGCCTGTCACTCAGTGAAATTGCAATCAGAAGCAGTGCCCAGGAAATCTGTATAATGTGTTTTCACACCTCCTGAGGTCAATCGACAACACAGTTGCTGTTCTCTGCAAATTGACCTCTTTCTCCAGGCAACAGCAGGCAAGGATTAGCGATGGCCTCCCACCTACTAGCGATGGCCTCCAACCTAGAAGCAATGGCCTCCCACCTAGTAGCGATGGCCTCCAGCCTAAGAGCGATGGCCTCCAACCTACTAGCGATGACCTCTTCTTTTTCGTTGCTTTTCTGCACTTCTAGGCCCCTGCGGGAGAGCCCTGCTCAATGTTCTTGCTCCGACGGTAGAAGGAGTAAAGCATCAGGACCTCGAGCAATCGAAAACAAAGAAGATCCAAGCGAAAGAACACGAGGGAAAAAGATCTAAGAATTCGCTAAGATCTGACACCTATGCCGTTTCGAAGACGCGTGCCCTTGCTCTTCTGAGGCTACCTTCCGTGATCAGTACGAGGCCCTGCATTCAACCAGTCCGTAGCATCGGGTTTGCCATACAAAGCCTACCTGGAAAGAAGTTTGTTTAGTGATGTCCATTTCGGCTCCCTTCCACGGTGGCAAATGCACAGTAAAGGGGTCCACCCTCTCGCTAGAGTCTTGAAATCCTTGGTTACAGCGATGTGTAACTTCGACGACGGCGGCCGCAAGTCGGTTCTACTTGCCAACTTGTCTTTCAGACGACTCTGAAGAGTGCCCCCCGTTGGAGCTTTGCGCGTATCGAAAGAAAATCATTGAAACACGCTGCACATACTACTAGGAACAAGAACTACTAGGGGCTCCTGGCATCGCTACTAGGAACAAGAAGCTTAAACAAGAGGAGCGGCACTCAGGTCATCACGGTCCAAACTGGCAAAAACAGCGGCAGAAATCGAAAGAGTGACTCCGACAAGCCTCGGCAATCGGAACAAGAAAAATCTGCATTCCTACGGCATTCTGAAGCCGCTCAAAATGAGAACGGCCTCCAACCTAGAAGCAACGACCTCCGCTCAAACTGAGTATGATATTATCTTTATGCAAAGAACAAAACTCTACTGACCCACTAAATGTTTGAAAATAAGAGTAGTTGGAGAGTACGGCTTAAGGCCTTAGATTACAAGACTGCTTCTTTTACTTGTCCTGCGTCCTGCTTTTCTTCTTCTTTGCTCCTTAGACTTTTCTTTCATACTACTAGGAGTAAGGACGCTATTAGGGGCTCCTGGCATCCTTGAGACCTTCAGACTTTTCCTGCGTTCTTTTCCTTTCTGAAAAGTAAGAAAGGGTCATGCTTTTTGTCGTGTTCTTTGTTCTCTCTTTTCTTTGTCCTGTCTTTTCCTTTTTTCTTTTCCTCTCCTTTTCTTTCCTAAGGGTCCTCTCAGAAGTTGAGAAGTTCTCAAAACATAATTCCTTTTGAAAAAACACTCAAAACCTCGGTGTGGCACTCCAAACCACGTGATGAATGTCTTGATAGCTGTCAAGACTGCGTTCTGCTGTTCCTTCGTTCTCAGCTTCCCGCTTCTCCGATACCGGTACTGGTTAAACCTCAAGACCAAAAATGCTGCACACTTACTGCAGCCACCATCTGTTCCATCGCTTTCTTCCTGCTTTGCAACTGGCTTACACTGTAGTGCAAGAAGAGACACCCACAACCAGTGCCTGCTAAGCACCTACATCTTGAAGGCAAATCTCATGTCGCTCCTAGTAGCTTCTTGTTCCTAGTAGTAAGGCCAGGAGCCCCTAGTAGCGTCCTCTACCCAGTAATGGAAAGCAATGGCCTCCAACCTAAGAGCGGCCTCCAGCACTTTAGCTTCCCCGGGGGGAGCTTCCTTGAAGAGGCGTGAGCTATCCTGCGTCCAAGGTAGTAGCTACTTGCAGGTAGTAGCTACCTTGCTTCTACCAACTACCTCTAGCTAACCTACCTCTACTAGCGGCCTACCCCCTGGGCTTGTTACTACTAATAAGGCACTTGTTACTAGAAGCGATGCACTTGTTACTACTAGTAAGGCACTAGTTTCTACTAGCTTCTAGGAAGAAAGATTTGCACTTCAGTTTCTGAGTTTCCCAGCTGCACGAAGAACTGCGCTTCAGCTCGTCGGCGAAGCTCCTGCAGTCGTCTGAGCTCTTCGATCGAAAAACGTGGCGAAGTCGTCTGAGCTACCGCTGGCTACCTGTTCTGTGTTCGTAGCGAAGAATACACGCAAAAAAAGTACACGAATTACTGTAACTAAAGGAAGTGTTGGTGGGAAACTTGCTCTTCTATGTGGTGTTTGAGTGTTTCCATCGCAGCCAAGAACCGCTGTGAAGCTTCCTAGTGCCGCTTCAAGGAAGCTCTGCGAAAAGAGCGAACCGTGAGCTATCCGTCCAGAGCCTAGCAACTCACCTCCGCTACTAGGAACAAGTGCATCGCTACTAGTAACAAGTGCCTTACTAGTAGTAACAAGAAGCTATTACCTCCCTACTCGCAGCCTAAGCTGGAAGAACCCTTCGCATGATCGAAACTACAACAGTAACCTCAGTACCGCTTGTCTAAATATATATGTATATTGAATGTGGTTTGCGCCCCAACGAGCAACAAAACGCGTTGTTGCCTCAAATAGCTCTTTCTGCGAATAGAAGGATTAAAAAACATTCATGGGGATTTCTTGCAACACGATTGTCGTTGAAACCGGAAGGCAGGATTCTTTGAGAACAATTTCTGGGTCGTAGGTCTGGGGATCCAAAAAAAATGAGCCCCTAGTAGCTTCTTCCTAGGAGCGATGCCAGGAGCCCCTAGTAGCGTCCTTGCTCACTTGTAGTAATCATGTTTAGACCTGAGACCTCCGAAAGTCTTTACAGTGCAGTTAGTCGGCAGTTTTCTGCCAACCATATTTGCAGCTACTTCATTGAAACAAGGACCTTGAATGGGTCAGCTTTTCTTCGAAAGAGCACAACAACATCTCCACACCACAGATCCGGATCCGGAACAAAAGCTAGCGCTTCACAATAAGACCAAACGGTCCCGAAATGTCAGGTCGTCATACTTTGCTCTAGAATCCAACAAGAAGGTATGAATCATACGATGGTGATCACACCTTTTCCCAGATGCGACCGCAACAGGTCTCTGTATTGGCTTTTTGGAATCAGTTACAAGGTACAAATGTGGAGTAATTGATACAAGTATCATTCTTCAAGTGCCATTTGACTGACTGCTTCGAGCTTCCCAGACTGCAATTGTCCGTTTGGATATGCCTTCAAATTGAACACCAGCGTGTCACAAAGGCGCCGCAAGCAAGTGAACCAGCTCGAGCGCTAAGGGGCATAGAACGCGTGTGGATTCTTGTGAAAGTTCACTGCACTTCAGTTTGGCTATCAGGTTGGTTTCTAGTTTTGCAAGAGGCTTTCCACCTTTCGCTACAAACGTTCCAGCTCAGGCAAGAGAAGGCTTGGAGAATCACTTTGGAAGTGTTCGTCCAACTACTCTCTAAGCCAGCGGATGTCACAGATTTTTGACACATATACAAGGATGCAGCAGTCTCAATTGAAGGTCCAACAAAACACTCCTAAGTAAGAGTCCGAATCAGAGAAACACGGCAAAAACTCCACCGTAGCCAGCAGATCTAGATGAAGAGGGCAAAGACTTGGTGAAAAAAGTGGTGGTGCAAATTTCTCAAATGGAAGCGGGCCTTGTAAGCCTTCATCAATTCAAGAACATTACGCCCGCATAGACCCCAGAGAAGCTACTAGTAACAAGTGCATCGCTACTAGTAACAAGTGCCTTACTAGTAGTAACAAGAAGCTACTAAGAACAAGTGCATCGCTAGTAGTAACAGGTGCCTTACTAGTAGTAACAAGAAGCAACACAAGATAGCAACAGCTATTTGTGGGCGGCAGCAGCAGCACGCTGCAGCGGCACCAGCACCCAGGCTCCACTGCCATAGATGACCCTGCAGCCACACCAGCACCCAAGCTCCAAATCACACACAAGCACTGCTTCCTGTACTTGAAGTGAGAAAAAGAAGAAGCTCGCTATCTGAAGAATGAAACTAGACCGCTTTTGTTCAGAAATTCCTCAAAAGACCTTTTCGTCTTGGAGTGTTCTTCTTCCAAGACAAGGTCTTGAGGCTCCACCAAGTTTTACGCTCCATATGTGTTACTAGTAGCGATGCACTTGTTTCTAATAGCTTCTTGTTACTACTAGTAAGGCACTTGTTACTAGTAGCGATGCACTTATTACTAGTAGCTTCTTTCAACACCTTTCAACCTGTGTTGTGTTCTTTTTTGCGTTCATAGTTTTTGTTGGCGTTCTTTTATGTGTTTTCCTTTAGAAGCGGAAAAAAGTGCCCATTCCGTGCAGAATTATCATTATTTGTCGAACTTGGATGTCTTGCCACAAGTACCTCTGGCCTCGTGCTCCTGTCGAGCTCTGGCTGCTTCCTGGCCATCGGTGGACCGTTCGACCCGTCTTCTTTCTTGCGCCAGGAGCTACCAGTCGCTTCTTACTAGTCGTAAGAATGCTCCTAGTAGCGATGCCAGCCCCTAGTAGCGTCCTTGCTCCTAGCAGTAAGGCCAGGAGCGCTTCTTGCTCCTAGTAGCGATGCCCTTTGTTCCTAGTAGCTTCTTATTGCCTCTTTTTGCTCTTTGCTGCTAGGTTGGAGGTAACCAGGTTGTAGGCCATTTCAGGCCTTTGTCTTTTAGGCCGGGAGTAGTGTCTACTAAGTAGGTAGTGAAGCTAGTACATGGTAGCTGCGTAGTTTCTTTTGCTAGGACGCAAATGGGTTCAGGCAGAATGATTTGATTCCTAGATTCTTTGGGAAACTGAACTTCAATCAAGGTTTTCTCTATACAACTCGACCCATCACCATTGGGTGGGCCCACCCTCAAAGAAAAAAACACAGATTCTCCGAACATTCAAAACATTTGCCGTCTATTGCAAAACACTTTACGGCATGCAAGAAACATGTGGTCTCTGAATGAGAAAAAGGTATCTGATGAAAGAGAACAACAGTTTCTCGCCTCGTTGGTAAACCCACCCTGTGTACCTCGTGAAATGAGCTAGTCTGTCGTAACGGTCGTAACGTCAATCTGTCCATCGTCGCACTTGCTTCACACAAAAAGTGATACTGATACTTGCAACCTGAAAAGTAAGAGAACTCTTTTTTCCCAAAAGCAGTCCCAGAACAATTGAAAACGTGCTGACGGACTGGAGTCATCCCACTTTGTGCCAGGTCAAAAGGAAAAATTCAAAATTTGTGCCAGCTTGTGTCTCTCCCCAGTTGGCCCCCTAGCCTCCACATCTCTGGTTCTCCGCTAAAGAGGATGAAAGAAAGAAGAACCTTCCCTCTGGTCCGTGTTGGCATCACTCGGCTTCCACACGAGGCATGCCTCCTGGCTGCCAGCGATAGTAGTGAGTTCGAGTGACCCTCGGGCCCGACCTGGCCCAAGTGGAAGCAAAACAGCGCCATAAGGCCAGGACCCTAGTAGAGTCCTTGTTACTACTAGTAAGGCACTTGTTACTAGAAGCGATGCACTTGTTCCTAGTAGCGTCCCTTGCTCCTAGCTGTGCTCAAAACAAGCTCCACATGCCAGCTGTGCTGCGGAGTTAGCTGCCGGTCATACTCACGCCGGCGGGAATCGTCAGAAAGAACCTGCAGGATGAGGATTGAGACGGACAAAAAAATAGAATGGACCAAAGCCCTACAACATGTAACAAATGCCAAGATTTGGGAAGCGGCCCAGGCCTCACACAGAAACTCTAGAGAGAATGTTTATCGGAAGTTGACAGAACGCAGACACAAACCTTGCATTCCCCGCAACAAGCCACAGAATCTCATTTGTTGAACTGGCATTAACGTTCCAACTCTCCTCCCGGGATCGGTACGCCTTTCGGGCAGTCAAGCTTGCCGCATCGTGGGAGAGCACTTGGAAGCACTCCCCTCTATCCTATAGGTATTCCGGCAATCCCTGGGCTTTGGTCCTACCTTCACATCCGGTGCAAGGCGGCAGTTTCACACCGTGTTGCCGGTGCTGCCAGATACTGTACCTACAATAGAGAACGCGCTACCCGAAGTATCGATTGACCAGCGGGCAATCTTCAACGGTGATCTCTGGGTGTCTCTTCAGAATCGAAACCCATTGTAGTGTTCGACCCCATATCATGACTGAGCCGCACATGCAAGTAATGATGTGCATGCATTGTTCACCGTTCATGTTGTCCGCATCTACCTCGCATGTACATGTCCGCGCTAATTTTACTAGCGGGGGTGTCACACTTGTCATGACATGCTTTAAACTGTCCGGAAAGCCTCGCAACCTTTCCGGCAACCTTTAGGGTCACACACTGTGTCCACAAATCCGAGACCTTGCAATACCATTCTGAAAGATTTTGGTTTGTTTGTTTCGTGTTTTTTCCACCTCAAAAAAAATCCATGTTCATCTCGGCCTCATAGGCATCGCGAACTCGCTGAAAGTTTTGCTCCGCGTTGGGCGCCTGGCAGAAGATGATCCACAAGATATGGAGATCAGGAATTCAGTCATGAGGCATCTTTATTGGTTGTAGTAGCTGTAACAGTCGCAGCAGGACTGTCGTCGTGGCGTGGTAGTGGTAGTGATAGCAGTAAGTAAAGAGCACTTGAAACCAACACCTATATAAAGACTGTGAAACAAGTGGTAACAAAAACCTTTTCAATTGAAAAATGGATACCCCCATCCTTTTCGCCCACTCCCACTCAGCCCCGTCGTCCTGCCCCCGCAAACAGGTTCGTGATGTTTTCTCAACAAAAAACCATTAGAAAGATGCAGCCGTCCATTCAAGCACCTTGTTCGCAAAAAGTAAAAGAGAGAGAAAGAGAAAGAGAGAGAGAGAGAGAGAAAAGAATAATAGAAATAAAACAAAAAGGTCAACAGAAGTAGCAATCATAAAAATGTAGGCCATTGAAGGAAGGGAGTGAAAACAGGAGTCGCAAAGAGTTAGGTCCAAATCCTGCAGTGATCAGGAATGAAAGTCCAAATGTTCGTTTTCAATCCTGGCTTTTTGTTGTAAGTACCATGTGGGGGCTTCAATGTGTTCCACTTATATCGGTCATTGACTCAATGCCAGTAAGCTGCTGGAAGCTGAAGACGATGCGGGGGGCAAAATTGGATTGAAAGGGATTGTTTTCTCTTCCGCGCGTGGAACTGGATCCAATTTCTATTCCTCCAGGAGCTCTTCTTTTCTTGGAAGAGGTCCACGTGGGCCATGTGGGTAGAATTCGATCTGGTGTTTGTTCCTTGTGAGTGTTAGATTCACTGTTGGGGAAATCTTCAGGCATGTGGGGGGTGAAAGATTAAAAAAATATATTTAACGTATCAATAAAAAAATATTCTACACGTATCAATAAAAAAAATAACGTATCAAAAAAAAAAAATATTCCAAATAGCACTAGCAGTAAAAGTAGCAACAGTACTATAATAGCAGCAGTATCGCAGTGGTAGTCGCAGTGTTTTGTGGCAGGTGCAGTACTTTGTGGACCTTGCAATGCACATTTCGTGGCAGGTGCAGGACTTTGTGGACGTTGAAGTGCAGAGTTGGTGGCCAGTGGCAGGCGCAGGACTTTTTTTGGACCTTGAAGTGCAGATTTCGTGGCAGGTGTAGTACTTACTTTGTGGCCCTTGGAGTGCAGATTTCGTGGCAGGCGCAGGACTTTGTGGACCTTGAAGCGCAGATTTCGTGGCAGGTGCAGGACTTTTTTGTGGACCTTGAAGTGCAGATTTCGTGGCAGGTGCAGGACTTTTTCGTGGACCTTGAAGTGCAGATTTCGTGGCAGGTGCAGGACTTTGTGGATGTGGAAGTGCAGAATTGGTGGCCGGTGCAGGACTTTGTGGGCCTTGGAGTGCAGATTTCGTGGCAGGCGCAGGACTTTTTGATGTGGAAGTGTAGAGTTGGTGGCAGGTGCAGGACTTTGTGGGCCTTGGAGTGCAGATTTGGTGGCAGGCGCAAGACTTTGTGGACCTTGAAGTGCAGATTTCGTGGCAGGTGTAGTACTTTGTGGATGTTGAACTGCAGATAGACAGATACAAAGATAGAAAGATAAATGGATCGATAAATGGATCGATAGATAGATAGATCGATAGATAGATCGATAGATGGATAGATAGATAGACAGATAGAGTCGATAGAGGAGGCATATTTGCTTGGTTAGAAAATTTTGCACCGGGGAGTTCACCTCAAAATATTGATTTCGTGGCAGGCGCGGGTGTTGGGGATGAAGTGCAGATTTCGTGGCGGGGGGAGGTTGGGGGGGGGCGCAGCGCCCCCCCCAGCAGCACACCAGATCCAAAGGTGAGCAGCTCGCGCTTGCTTGCTTCCTTGTTTGGTTTCGTCTCTGCAAAGCGAACAAAAGGAAAAGCAAAATTCAAAAGCAAAAAAGAGAAAGGAGAACAGCTGCGAAAAAGAAAGAAAGAAAGAAAGACGAAGGACCAGAAGACCAAGGGACTAGCGGACCAGTGTGGACCAGCGGCCTGGAGGGGACCAGCGGACCAGAGGACCAGCGGAGCAGGGGACCAGAGGACCAGGGGACCAGACCAGAGGACCGGCCACCTACACGACTGGGAATTCCAAATAATTTCATCGCACAATGAATATTTTTTACTGATTCAGTAAATATATTTTTTTGATTCGGTAAATATTTTTTTTGATTCGATCAATATTTTTTTGATAATGCCGCATGTGGGGGGCCCAAGTGCTCGCGTGTCTTCGTCCACCAATAAGCTGGTCGAAGGCGCTCAAAGGAGTGCTGCCGTGTGGAACCACAGCGCACAAGGGCGACGCATCGGGCTGGCGCGAAGGCGCTGTAGGAGGAGAACGCTCCAGCAAAGCAGCAGCAGCAGCAGCAGCAGCAGCGTCGAGCACGCCAGAGACAGAGCTGGAGGAAAGTACGGCGTGAGCGGACGCAAGCGACTGCACCGTCATCGGCTGCAGTCAAGGCTCGCTGCCCGAGTGTGAGGGAGTGGGCTGACTCCAACACAGCAGCGGAGAGAGAGCGCAGGGGCTGGCTCCGGGCCAGTGTCAGGGGCGAGGAGGCCATCTGGCAAGGGTTGAGCCGCGCGTCAGGACGTCCGGCGCACCCTCAGTGGGTAACTCTGCCAGGCATGGGGTCGAAGTGAGTTTGGAGCCACTCAAGCCCAGCTTGCACGCGCGCAAGACGGACGAGGAATTCAGGACAGGCGTGGAGAGCCGTCACGCCTTCGGGCAGATAGAAGACATGAAGGAATTCAGGCAAGGCAGCCGGCGAGCGTGGCAGTGAACGGACGACGCCGGCAGAATCCTGCAGAAAGCAGACCACATTGCCAAACAAAGCACGTTGTCGAGCCTTGGGAGGGCCGCGCGCGGGCAAAGTACGCAAGGGACAGACGGTGTGGCCGCGAGCGAGAAACATGAGCTCTGCGGGCGTGAGGTCACGCAAAGAGGTGGCCAAGGGGATACGAAGGTTGTCATTGGCCAGGGCACGTCCGGGCAGAGTGCACCGCGGCAATTGGAGGGCGTCGCAGCAATGCGAACAAAGGTGCGCCAGAAGAGGGACGTGGAGGAACCGGCAGCAGCTTGCCAAGAAGTTTTGGCCTCTGGTGTATGCAGATAATAGAGGAGCCAACGATCTGGAGAGGCAGGGGCGGGCTGCGAGACGACATCGGTCGGCGCCGGCACCGAGTGGCTACCCAAGTCGGCCATAGAGAGGCCGACAAAAGTAGAAGGTAAAGCTTCCGGCAGGCGACTCCGATAGCGCTGCAAGTATACGCCGTGGCGGAAAGAAGATCATCAAGACCCAAGGCGAGGACGGCTTGGGCGGGGCCAGGGGGGCAAGAGCCCGCGCTGTGGGACTGAAGCCAGAGCCCAACGAGCGCAGAAGCCACGGAGACATGGCCTCACTTCTCAGGGGCGAGACACTGCTGCAAGGGCGCAAGGGCCAAAGCTGCGTCCAGAGCACGGGTCGGGGGGACGGCGCAAGACTGACGCCGGAAGTCGGAAGTCAAACAAAAGGGCGGCGTATCAGCCGCGGCGTCAAATTGAGCCTGCAAAGCAAGCCAAAGACGAGCGAAGCAGGGCAAGGGCAACGAGTTGTTTTGAACGCAAGGGCAGGCTAAGAGCAGAGAGCAAAGCTTGGATAGGCGCTTGCGCAAAAGCAGCAGAAAGCGCAAAGATGCGGCCGCGGTAGCGGACGGCGGGAAAGCGGCGGTCGCCCAGCAGGAGCGCTTCACGGAAGAAGGCACGGACTTCAGCCAAGGGAGTCGTCGTGGACAGCCGGGGCTGGCCAGATGCGATTCGAAGAGCACAGTGGCAGTGAGACAGAAGGTGACGGGGACTCGATCGGGTTTTGATGCGCTGTCGGGCATAGCATCGATCATTGACGTAGGTGGCTGCACTGGCGACGTGAGACTCGGTGGAGAAGTTTTGCACCCAAAGGCAGCCACGATGGCCTCCATTGCCGAGATGTCCACAGGCCAGCGACATGGGCCTGCAAGGTGCGGTACTGCGCACGCGCCGCAGGAGCACAAGCGGCGTGGATGGAAACCGAACAGTGGGAACGACCGTCCTGCAAGTGGAAGCGGGGCATGGCAGCCAAGAGAACGACCTGAGTGTAGAAGGAGGAAAGAAAAAAAGAGTCGGACGACGGCGCACGACGACAGGAGAGCGCAAGCGACGTGAAACCTAGAGACCTCGACCAGGAAAGTTCATGCAGCACAGTAAACAGGAAAGGCTGAGCTTGCGACCCAGGTAGTAGCTATACGGGACACAGGTGGGAGGTGTATTGAAGGGGTGTCGTGTTCATGGATGTGTTGGAGCCCTAGTCACGAAGGCTTGTCAGAGTCATGTCACTAGAGTGTGGCCATGAGTGTGTACTAGCCGGCGATAAAGCACTTCATTGGGAGTCATGTAGATAAATGGGTTTTAGCCCGGCAGCATACTAAGGGGCAGGCCGAGCTTCCGAACAGCGTGGCTACGCCGGAAACGTGTGGGAGGTTGGTTTCAAGGATGTCGTGGTTATGGATGGGTGGGAGTCCTAGTCATGACACGGTTGTTCAATCAGATGCATATCACGAGTGTGTGGTTATGAGTCTGCACTCTCCGGCGACAAAGTTAGTGGGAGTCATTCCAAGGGGTTGTGGCCAGGGAGAGAGAGGAGCACATAAAAGTGTCCATGAAATAAAATGTCCACAAGGAAGTGCAAAGGCGGCTCACAGTGTGAACTTGCAGATTGCAGGAGCTTGGGCCAAAAGCTACGCACAGCAGGAAATGCACGGACACGAAGCAGGAGGATGCATGGAAAGAAAAGAACAAGCATGGCAACGACACAGTGTATTCGCTCTTTTCTGCACGGCTGGAAACAGGCGTATCACCGTGCCGCCTGTAGGTCACTCTGTTGGGTGACTGCGCCGAGGCGGGCAAGGGCGCAGGTTGGCCAGACTGTTGGGTGAGACAGTGTGAGCGTTGGTTTGCAGGCGAAGCAGAAGCAAGTCCATATGAGGGCGCGCAAGGTGGCAACGCGGCGGCTGAGAACATTGCAAAGAGTCTTGCGGCGGCAGCGGAGCTGACGCCATGGGCGGAGGCGAGGCACCACGGGGCGGGCAGGAGGAGCAGGCAGCACACCAAGTGCGGTGGCCACCCCAGCAGCAACGTCATCGCAAGTCAGCGTGCGAGGAGATTTGGCGGCAAGCCCGTAGTGTGCCCGAGCAAGCTGATGGTGCGAAAGCAAAGGAAGGAGTGGTGGCTGTTGACGATGTGCCCGAGAGTAGAGGACTTGCCAGGAGTTGAAGGAAATAGGGCGGTGAAGGTGATCGAAAAGGAGCCTCACAGGCCAGTTGTTGCGCAGCGTTGCCTGGAAAGATGAAGGCCTGAAGCGCTGCCACGCCGGCCATGAAAGCGGATGCGGCAGGGGGCGGCGGAGCGACAAGTAGAGAGGAGTCAGTCTAATGGAGGTACTCCAAAAATATGAAAAAATGCTCGATCGGAGGGCCGTGGGAAGACAGTGCGGTGGTGGCACAAACTAAAGAGTTACAGTAGGCGTCGGTGTAAGGAACGGCCTGGCCTCGGCGGTGGGCAGCGGCATGGCCGCGGTAGACCGAGTGAACTCCCAAACATCTGCGAAAAACGAAGCATCAAGACGAAAACGGGCGTGGGAGTGGCATAACCTAGCGCGTGTGAGCGCGCGCGCCCTTTTTCTTCCCTCCATGAACCACCCTCAGCGACGACCCCTGTAGAGAGTCAGGAACGGCAACTGGAGGAGGCTCATCATCCACTTCGACCTGGACAAGGCGGACCCCGAAAAGCGGAACGCAGGTCACAGAGTGAGTAGAACTTATAACTTAGATACAAGTTAGTTATGGGCTTTTAAAACACAACTTATAACTTATGTCACCTCGAACCTCCGCTCACGTACGATCGCGAAGATATAACTAAGGTACTGTACTTATACGTAGTTATAACTAAGACTATGTATAACTTCCCAGGTGCTGTACTTATAACTATAACTATGCATAACTTCCAGAAGTAGTTGAGTCTCAAAGACAGAACTCAAGAGGAAAGCCGGACAATCTATTTAAGTTACCGAACTTGTCGTGTTTCGTGTTCAAGTTTGTGGGAAAAGTTTGGAATTAACAGCTTTTTGCTGTTCGCTAACAGTTTCACGCGCGTTCGCCGGATGTTGCGTTGCCGTGCGCGTAATGAATATCTCTGTGTGTGCGTTGTAGGTCTTCTGCGGCTCTGTGGATCGCGCGTTGGCGGCGCTGTGCGCTGCCCCTGCGGGTCTAGGTTGCAAGATTCCCTGGCCCAACTGGCGTTCAAAAGTTTGTGAGTAAACTCGAGGATGAAAGATTTCTGAACCTAACTAGTGCTCATTTTTGGCCGGGCGCTCAATTTTTTGCGGGTGAGCTTTGGGTCGCAAGATTGCTGGACCTAACTTCAATGTTTTGCGGGGGAGCGGTAGGTTGCAAGATTTCTGGATCGAACTGGAGCTCCCATTTTTTCGGGTGAGCTTTAGGTTGCAAAGTTTCTTGGCCCAACTAAAGTGTCTGGGCAAGCTTTAGGATGGAAGATTTCTGAACCTAACTGGTGCTCAAAAGTTTTCTCGGGCGAGCTTCAGGTTGCAAGATCTCTGGGCTCAACTGGTGCCCCAAAATTTTCGGGCGAGCTTGAAGTTGGAAGATTTCTGGACGGAAGAGGTGCTCCAAATTTGGCTGGTGAGCTTTCGGCTGAAAGATTTCTGGACCTAACTGGTGTCTTTTTGCGGGGGAGCTGTAGGTCGCAAGATTTTTGAACCTAACGAGCGCTGAAAGTGTGGCGGGTGAGTTATAGGTTTTACACTTTTTGAACTTAGCGGGCGCGCAAAATTTTGCGGGCGAGCTAGAGGTTGCAAGATTTCTGGACCTAACGGGCGCCCAAAATTTTGCGGGCGAGCTTTAGGTTGCAAGATTTCTTGGCCTAAGTGGTGTGCCAAAGTTTCTCGGCGAGCTTTAGGATGCAAGATTTCTGAACCCCATTGCTGAAATTTTATCAGGTGAGCACTCGGTTGCGAGTTCGGGTAGCAAACTGATCTTGAAGGCCAAGGTTCTGACCAGTGAACCAACTCCGCCAGGATCGGCATTAACTCTGCGCTGCAAAGGCGAAGAAGGACACTTGCAGCATCTCGTTTCCGGGGTTCGGCTCAAAGTTTTGCTTCAAGCACCTAGTGCAAAGAGACTGGCTGCTTAATTTCCTCACCGCTGAAAAATTTTCGGGCAGACTGTCAGACTTCAAAACAAAGCAGTCGAAGTACCCATCTACCAGCACAATTCCGTAGGCGTCGACGAGTCGGTAACAGCGCGCAAACGCACGCTGGGCTTCTGGCCGCCCTCCACGTGTAAACCCACTGGACCGATGGCTGCAAGGGTCTAAAGACTTGTCATTCGTCACACGCGGCGTCACACACATGCAGTTTTGCTAGCTGCTGCTCAGGCTCGGTCCGGACAATAGAAAGTCACTCGCGCTTCACTCTCCCTCACCAGACCGGATGGCGCATCAATCTTCAGTGTACCTGGGGCGACTGGACGAAGGACGTCGTCCTTTTTGCGCCTTTGAAGACTGAAGTTCTTGACCTGCCAAGCTTCCTGGCGCTCAGAAGTCTCGTTCCATCTGCACGAGTAGCGGGCATGATGCCACTTGATCCGCGTCACACGCAACAATATACGCAGAAGGGGAAAAGGTGCCTAAGGCAAGTCATCTTCACAACCCACACTCTCGAAGTCCACGTGTGTCTGAAAAACTCAAGAACTGACCTACATAGAGGAGCCTTTCTCCCAGAAAGCCAATCCAAGGCCTGAGTAGAGCTAATGTCCACGTACTTGCCATTGCTTTTCTTCACGACCTCTGGTGGACTTTCAATGCAGGGGCTCTGGCATCTCGCCTTCCAGAGCAGGCACAATCTGATGATGCTCTTGCCAACCCTCTTGGGCAACCTCAGCTGCCACCCCATCTTCTGACTCCATCAAATGATGCCTCCCTTGACACTCCCTCATGAGCTGCACGCCGGTAAATCACCGAAGTGTGCGCAAGGCATGATACAACGGCAAACAAGTGGCACTTCATTGCTGCCCACCCTGCTGTGAGCTATTTGCGATTGGTCGCAAACATATGCGCAAAAGCTAAGGTAATTATCTCCTGATTTAATTCCTTCAACACAAAGGTATGAGACAAATGCCACACCACAAAAAAGGAATTAGATCAGAAGCTAATTCCGCGGAATGCCATAAGAATAAACCTCCACTTCCAACTGCTGTCCTGAGACTCGGCTGCAAGGAATTAAACCCAGGTTCAATAGATACTGTGCTTCAATATGACCAGACACGGTACCGTGCTTAATCTTTTGAAACTCGTGCGTTTACTTCTTCGCCATCAACTCAAGCACCTTGTTCACATCTGGGTGTAATTGCTTTGCAAGGCGCAAGTACCTGTGACCAGTTCCCGAGTCGATGACAGTCGCCCAGCGCCGCCGCCACAACAGTGATTCTGGCGAGATTTTGTTTAAAAGCCCGGGGGATGTAGGCCGCTAGTAGAGTTAGGTAGCTAGTAGTAGCTAGGTAGCTAGTAGCTTAAGTAGTTCCTACTTAGGATGCAGGATAGCTCGCACTAGTGAATTGGACTTTTAGGGAAACTTAAGGTTGCAATCAGTGGGGCGAAGCTGCTAAGCTAAAGAGGCCAGGCGGCTAGACCAACGGGAAACAAAGAAAGTTCTCTAAACGAAATGCTACTAGATCCACATTAAGTACTGGAGGCCATCGTTACTGGGGGCTCTTAGGTTGGAGGCCATCGCTCTTGGAAACAAAAAACATAGGGGCACGCCAGCCGGATGGTCTCTCTCGAGGCAGAGCGTGAGACACCAAGCGCTTGGTACAATGCACCTGGAAGAATCAGCAAAGCATATGAAAGGTCTTGCGTTCACCTGCTCGGGTCCTACTACGCACCTGGAAAGCTCCCACACAACCAGGTGACAGAAATAGCATTCATACCTAAAAGAAAACTGGTTTATGTCCTTTATTTGTAAATGACGTGCTGCTCAAAAATACGGGATGTGTCGGATGAATATCGATCTTCGCTCTACAGATTCAAAAATACGATCTTCAAGTCCTCAGTGTTGCGGTGAGACCGGTTGGTCAAGGGACACATCAAACAGGCCCCGGTCCAAACATGCAAAGTCATGGAGTGCAAAAAGGTTGGCGTGAATGGTTTGTAAGGGCGATAGCCTCCAACCTACTAGCGATGGCCTCCAACCTACTGGCGATGATCTCCAACCTCGTTGCAAACGCCCGAGGCCCGGTGGTGCGCTTTTTGCTGGAGCTCTTGCACACCACAATCCTCCTTGGAGCTCACTGTTTATATAATGGCGATGGCCTCCAACCTAATACAGTACATAAGGCAGCAAACCTGTATGTCAACGCCGTGTCCACGATCAAGGATCAGTCATAGTTTGTCGCTTTGTACGTTGTCTTTGGTGCACTTCACAAAGTTGTTTGAGAAGTCATTGATGGAAATGACTAGTCCATAATCTAATTTAGGCCTGTTGTGCATGTGGACTTAGACACTGGCAGAAGGCTGCTACACAAGGTTCCATGCTCGCACAAACGGTTCAAACCAATCGACCACAAGAGGTCTACTAAAAGCAAAGAGCAGCAAGGGCATTACTATCCGGGACAAGAAGCTGCTAGGTTGGAGGCCATCGCTACTAGGAACAAGAAGCTACTAGCCGCAAGGAAGCGCCACGACTGTCCAGTTACGAGATAGGTTCCTGTACTCAGAATGACAACCTACTAGCGATGGCCATGGCCTCCAACCTAGAAGCATCTATTTGTCATCTCATGTATTTGTCATCTGTAGACTCTGTAGACTTGCCAAGATCTGCACACATCGCAGGTTTGCCTGCCGCTCATGCCACAGCAGAACACTTGGAGGAGGCTACGCTCCTTTTGTCAATGCGATGTTTTTCTTTTTATGCGTAGACCAATGCGGTGGTAGACCAATACGATGGGATGCAGAGGCCACCATGTCGTCCAACTTTCTGGCTGCAGACAACAATGACCCTTGACAAATTCATGCAAATTCGTGCAAAGCCAGATTTATGCGTTCGGGTTGCGGCAAACCTTCGGGTTCTGCTGTGCTACAAGGAATTGGTCTAAAGTCAGCGACATGGATCATCAGCACTCGAGCCACCTGACTGCGTCAAACAAACAAGCACAACACTTCCATGGTTTGCAAAGTTGGACTCCAAATTGAATTGAGTAGCCTAATAGGGATGGGCCTCCAACCGAAGAGCGATGGCCTCCAACCGATGCACAACAAAAAGGCCTTTTGACTGCCTGCTTGCTCGATCGAAAAAGGACAACATCCGTTCTTCGTCAAGGTGATACTCTTTGATTCCACGTTTCTGGAACCAGCGAAACAAGCGCTTGGAATCTTTGCCAAGCACATCCGGATATCTTGATTGAAGATCCTTTCTCTGATAGTAGATCTGCCATATAATTTCCGGCCACCAAGAGGGTATATGTTTGTTGGGATGGTGAACGGGTTGCCACATCCAGCGAAGCAAAGATACCTTGGAGTTTGAGTCTCCATTCACAAATGGGGAATCGAAAGCAACACGCTCTTTGAAGCCATTGATCAAGGCCAAATCCCCGCTTTGCGTTCCGGGATCCAACACCTCGGCATAGAAATTGCGCACGACTTGTGGAACATCCGTTCCATCATCAAAGCAACAAAAGCCATATGGTACATGTCGCCAGCGCATGGCATCTTCAGCTCTCAGCATCTCAAGATACTTCTCAAAGATTGGACGTAGTCTGGGAAAGTCTGCCATAGAAAAACGGTTCTGATGCCGTGAGATTGATTCGATGTTGTAATTCAGAAGGTCCGACATGCCTGAGAAATGCATGAAAACAACTGGATCTTGGTCGTACATTACTTGATCCTCCACCATATGAAGATGAACACCTCGATAGTGCAAATTCCAGTACGCAACATTGTAGCGAGGATCCCGCCAAATGAGGTACTTGCTCTGCGGAAAATAGGAAACGATGAAATTTGCCCAGTTTTGATCAAAATGCATCCCTTCGTTGGGTCTTGCAAATCCGTAGAAGCGAAGGCGGCGATTCCAATACTCCAGTCATTCGAACGTTGTCTCGGTTGCGGCCATGCCAACAAAGCCGAAGTTGAACTGACCGGCAAGCATGATGTTGCGTTCGTCCTGCCGAGAGAAAAAAGAAACGAAAAGAAACTCGAGAAACCGTTCGTCAATGCGGGTTCTCGATGGAAATTCCCACCTGACGTCCGTATCCCGTATCTAGTAGTAGCATTTCCTCGATAGCTACTTCTAAGCTATCTCTCCTCTTCAACCTCTTCTAGCTGCCTATGCGATACCAGAACAAAAACGACATCTCTCTCGTCCTGCTTGAAACCATCCAACGGGAATGGCTGTGTGCTGTGTGGAGTGAGAACAAGACTATAGTGGTCGAGCGCGTCAATGAGAGCTGTCACCGGTTGCAAAATCCAAATGTCGTTGTCGAAAAACAAGACCTTCCCAGCCCCAAACTCATGAAAAATATACTTGAAGGCCGCTGGCTTCAGTGCTGTGTTAAAGCAAACCATGTCGTAGCGAAAGGCCAACTCTGCATAGCTAAAATCCCCCAAGTAGGGTTGCAGTTGATCAACTGTCACAACATGCCATGGAAAGGGCTGCTGCTGAACATCATACAAAATCTCTGAAGTCAGGTTTTTCATTCCATTTGGCGCCCAATCTTGAATGTTGTCTGCCACAACCCAGACCAAGCAAAGCAAGTCTGGATGTAGCTTTTGCAGCCGCTTTAGAAAAGATTTAACAAAGCCATAGTTGTTGAAGGCTGAGATCGTAAACAAGCAGGTCTTTTTCGATGTCAGATTTGTGTCTTCTGCATCTTCCACATGGCCAAGTGCAGGTGCCAAATGATGTGGCAATCCTTCCAAGGCAATTTGGGATCTGGATGACCCTCTCATCTCTCTCATGGAAGTTTCGCAAGCGATGAAACGTATAGCCATAGTCACCAGCAGCGCGATTGACGCAAGGACCAGGATGGTCATCGCTTGCACAATGAAGGGCCACTGCTGACAACTCCATTGCGAACTCAATGACATGACATGACTCAGTCACTCCACACCATGCAAGTGTTCTTTCAAAACTACTTGCGATGGCCTCCAAGTTTTCTTTCAAAACTGTGAAGGTTGTCTTGTCTCTGATGAAGACTTTTTCGCACCTTTGGAATCCAAGAATACTTCTTGTACCAAAAGGGCTGATTCCTAGGGAGAAACCTTGGGGGCCAACTTTTGGGGAAATGTGTTTTCTTGTTTTCCAATATGTCGATAACAGTATCTTGGAACTCTGTCATCAAAACTTCACCTTCAGATTGGGCACGACCTGTGCTAACGGTTGGATCAGCTTGAGAATCACACTCAAATTCGAAAGAATGTTGAAGGTAAGCTGGGTAAACGAACATCCTGGTATAGGCAATCAAGGCTGGAAAGAACCGCAGCAAAGCTAGCAAAGCCAGCGTCACAAGAAAAAGGACTCGGTTTCACACAATGAAACTCACACACGAGAAACTACTAGGAGCAATGTTCGCTACTATGGGCTCCTGGCATCGCTACTAGGAGCAAAGGACGCTACTAGGGGCTCCACCCGCAAACTCAACTTTTGAAGCGCGGCATGAAGCACGCTTCTGCCAATCGCTTAACGCGATTCACCATTTGTCCATTCCTTGGCTTCATCAATATAAGTCAACACTGTTCAAGATCAGATTGCAACTGCACTCCCATGCGATGAAGCTTGGGATTTAAGTCAAGTCAAGGCACATGTCTCATGTCTCGATGATGCTCGATGCCATCGTGAGCAAGAGCCCTGCGCCGTCTTCGTGAAAAACACTTGCTTTTCCATCAGTCGAGAAGGAAAACCAGTCAATGTATGGCTTTGGAGTTTTGGTGTTATCCTAGTTTGCAAGCAGCTTTGTTGCACACTATTCTTTGACGTCAATAGACACACAGGCTTACAGGAAAACAGGGCTTCAGCGAATCCGCGCTTTGGGGGTGCCCGTGTAAGCTGGGACCTCAGAAACTGCTGGACGCCATCAAGTTCCTAGTATATAGCTTCTTTGTTCGTAGTAGTAAGGCCAGGAGCCCCTAGTAGCGTCCTTGCTCCTGGTGGCGATTCCAGGAGCCCCTAGTAGCTTCTTGTTCCTAGTAGTAAGTTCTATCTGAATAATACGATAGCGATGGCCTCCTGCCGCACTCGTGCCTCTACTTTTCCAGATTGATGCTTGAGCCAAACTTCCCATAGAGCACCTGAAGGCTGGAAACTGCGGAGGACAAGGCTTTCATGACTCATCGACTGCTCTTCTGGTGTATGTCTTTCAAGGAACCTTAAGTTTCCTAAGAATCCAAGAACAAAATCAAACAATAAAGAAAGAAAAACGTATCATAATCTATCCATCTTTTCGTGTGTCAATCGAACAGTCTTCCGTCTTCTTCCGTCCGCCCCTCCTTCTTCAAGGCGTCCAGCTCAGATTTCACACTCTCAATCTCATCAGACTTTTGGGACAAGGACGCCTTGGACGTCCACTGAGTCAATGAACACCAAAAACAAAAACGAACAAAAATGAGTCCATCGAGTTCATCTTTGCCCTGGAAGCTGTCCTCTGAATCAGCGATTTGTTTATTCAACTTCTCCAGCACGGAATCCTCCAAGAATTGCAACCACAAAGTAATAGCGATGGCCTCCAGCCTCCAACCTATCTTTTCCCTTCATGTTGACCCAAACAGAGACCACATGGAAACAAACGAAACCTCAAAATCACGGAACACAGCTTCACCGCAACACCAAACTAGATTGTTGAACGAATCAAAGAAGATTGCGGCATCAAAAAAGTAGACCAAAGGTTGAACTGATGCGACTCTCTCAATGACCACGCAACAGCTTGTGTCTGTAAATGTTGGAATCGGTGGCAAAAGGGTAGCACTTCTGTAAGTTTGGACAAGGTTGGAACCCCCAATAGCGATGGCCTCCTTACACACACAAAATAGCTTTGAACGGCCGCCTCGTCAACCAAAGTGTAGGCCTCACCAACCTTCATCATGATCCCATTCTCTTCCATGCAGCCTGCCAGGTATAGCAACTGGATGTCCAAGTTCGGAACTGGAGTGATACATTTCTTGCACCTTTCTTGCAGCTTGGGAATTCTTGGCTGCCAATTCAACTGTTGCAACCGGATTTGCAACAAGTAGACGGACCAGGCAGACATCTATATATATATAGGCTTCCAAGCTGAGAAAATCAAGGCGAGTCACAAGATGTCCAAATCGGAGTCGACAAGCCAGCCCGAAAGGTGTGTCCAAAGACACCCCTCCAAATGTTTGGTTGGAATCAGCACCCACTTCAAAAAGACATGTATAGAAATAGAAAGAAATTAAGAAAGAAAGTTAAATAATGCCAAAATGAAGGTCCGACGTACATTGACACAACTTGAACACAAGGTGTTTAAGCGTCTACACCCTCATCAACATCTACCAAACAAATCCGGTCGCCTTCGATCTCCTCTGCAGCATCCTGCTCATGGTCGGACTGATCCAAGAACCGAGAAACGGAAGCTCCACAACACCTTACTAGCGATGGCCTCCAACCCAATAGGAATGGCCTCCAACCTAGAAACGATGGCCTCCAACTTAGAAGCGATGGCCTCCACCCTAATTGCAATGGCCTCCACCCTTTGAAAAGAAAAGACTCAAGTTTGATGTTCCTTTGTTCGGAAACTTTCAACCAAACGACGGCACACTTGAGTCGGGGAAGTTTCGAAGGACCCAAGCTTTCCACGCCTCCCTCCAAAACGACTCAAAGTGATTTCACTTGCAATCTCTCACATATTGTTTTCCCACATGTAAACAATGTGCAATGAAACAAACATCCGGTTTTCTGATTTGCACCTTGAAAGCTTGGACCTCGCTCTTCATGGATACAATCTCTTCGTCCAGCTCCTCGTACCTGCCAATCCCTTTTCCAGAAAAATGTTACGTAGTTTTCTCTCTTTGAACCTGCTTCATCTTATTGCAGCTGAGAAACTTCATGTTCCTAAGGTTGATTTTCAAACCAAAATATGGTTTCTGACAATCTCCCGAGGATTTTCTGCACATATCTCCACAACCAAGATTTGACCTGCCAAGTTGCAATCGACTGAATTTGTTTATCCGTTCCTGATCTTCCCGAGCTACCTGCCAACATTGCAAAGTTCCATCAAGTCTTTCACACTGCATGCATCACATAAAAGGTTTGGAGTTTGGACGGTACTTTGTTACAATACATTGGAGTTCAAACTTGTGTGAGCCTCGATGTCTTTCTGCTCCACATCCTGAATCAAACGATGTGAACTTCAGTCATCTGGCCTCCAACCTATTAGCGTCCAACCAAATAGTGATGGCGATGGCCTCCAACCTATTAGCGGTGGCCTTCAACTTACTAACGATGGCCTCCAGCCTAGAAGCAAACTACAGTATAGTGTATAGACCGTTCTTCCTTTTCATTTCCATTGACGCCAAGATGCGGTCATGTTGCACAAAGGACGTTTGTTGGCACACCAAGGTGGCTTTGCAATGTTGCTTCCGTGCGAAACACAAACTTGCCTGGAATGGAACGAACGGACGCACTCCCTCACAAAATCGTCTATCTCTCTTTGTTTGACTTGCATTTTTAAGTGTAACGTGATGTCTTGCAATGAAAATGATTGTCTGTTTTCCCATGTACTGTTGTGTCAAAACCCGACGTGAATTCGCAAATGCTCCAAAAACAGCGAAGCACAATCTTGATGCCGTCCGACGCAACACTATCACGCAATACTGACAATCAAGGTCACCGAAAAGAAACGCCATTGGCAAAACGCAACCCCACAAAAATGGTCACAAACCTCAAACACCTTTATGATTAAACCAAAGCGTGTGATGCGGATAGACACAGATTTGGTGAGTGCGGTGACAGTATTGTGACATGGCATGGACATCTGATGTAACAAATTTTGTCGTCCACGTAGTCCGCAACAACAACGCAAGCATTATCAAACATATATCTGTCAATAGGAAACCGGTTCGTGGATCAACGATCTGCTTACTTTCTTGCGAAGCTACAATCCTCACGTACTCTATTATTTATAATAGTAAGGACAGCCTTACAAGCACAACACAGCAAAACAGCAAACACGCCTGAAATCTGTTTTTCCTCAAGCAGTTGGGAGAAGTCTCAAGTCCCGATCTTCGAGACCCCGCATAAAGATACGGGAGTTAAAATTGGGAGGGAAAAACTCAAGAGTTTTAGGGGGGGCCAACACCTACACTCAAAAGTGCAGGTAGAAACCCACACCACCCACCCTTTCTTGAGGCGCGCGCACGAGCAAGAATCACGACACGACAGTTGACAATGCATGCTTTTAACATTAAAAACATTTTGTGGATTCTCCTTTTGAAATTACTCCACACAAATATTCTCATCAGATCCAAAATCGAACCTAATTTTTGACATACAAAAGTTTTTCCTTTGTTTACAAATAAAGGGATTATCATTACTGTGTAATGAGTTCTCCCTTATTTGTCAATAGGAAGCCGGTTCGTGGATCAACGATCTGCTTACTTTCTTGCGAAGCTACAATCCTCACGTACTCTATTATTTATAATAGTAAGGACAGCCTTACAAGCACAAGACAGCAAAACAGCAAACACGCCTGAAATCTGTTTTTCCTCAAGCAGTTGGGAGAAGTCTCAAGTCCCGATCTTCGAGACCCCACTTCCTACGACGGAGACTGTCTCACCATCGTCTCCACCAACTGCCAATCCACATGCGCTCTCGGAACGCCTAGTGAATCCATCTCAGACGTGTCAAGTCTGCTCGGACGATCTGCCACATTGCTGCTAGTGGGGACCCTGCCGAACCAGACTTTCACCTGACATTCCATCTCTTTCCAAACAAACTTTTGTACAAGAAAATCACCCGAGTCTTGAGACGAAGTGCCATGAATGAGGGCTCCCCTTGCCGCCTCGTTGTCCAGGTAAAAGACACATTGGCTCCTTTGCAAGTGAGTTTCCCAAAGCTGACACGCATCTACCACCGGTAGTAGTTCAAGCTCAAAAATCGGATGGCTGGATTTGGTCAGGAAAAATTCCATCAAGCTTTCCGGCACGGCTTCCGAGAAGAAGGAAATGGGTCTACCATGCAGGCTAACCAGGACGGCACCCATTGTCCCTGCCTTGGTTTCGTCGCCCTCACAAGCTCCATCTGAGAAAACTAACCAAGTGTCCAAACTATTGGCCTGGATCTTGGTCGGTGGTGCAGTCAGCACACGATGTCGCAGGAATTTCACCGCTTCCATTTCCTTGTGGTTGAGGTTCTCGCTCTTTCTCCCGGCTGACGCCAAACGACTTGGGGTTCGCAGGGACTGCTGAGCGACACGACCCGAAGCAAAATTTTCGAACCATTGCAACCTACCCCTCAACCGCTGGGCATTTTTAAGTGAGAGTGAACCGGCGCTCAAAACCTCGTCCAAGGTCTTATCTAGTTCAGCTACCCTGCTGGGAGTATGACCTACCGTCACAAAAGGACTAGCATGGCTATCACCTGGGCTCAGCTCCGGCTTCAGGTCCAGAACAACCCCTAGAGTTTTAACTTTGGTGTCCCACTCAACGGCCTTCTTGCCTTCTGTGGCGTAATCAATGCCAAGGAGTCGGAAAAAGCCTTCTGCTGCTATGGCTGCACTGTTTGCACTCGCTTTCTTTGAGAGGACGGTGTAGTCGTCAAAGAAACTAGTCCAACAGAGGCCCAGTCCACGAATGCCAACAAACCAAATTGCCATGGATACTCTCAAGAAGGCGCTCACCGAACCAACCGCTCCAAAGGGGAGGGAGTTGATGCCCAGAAAACGAACTTGCTTGGAGTCTGGGTCCCACACTGCGATTCTCAGCAGATCCCTGTCGCTAGGGTGCACACCATTGTCCAGGACCAGCAAAAGTAGAGGAAGGAAAATCACAGACGACGAAGGAAAAAGACGTTGATGCCCTCACCTTTATGCGCACTGTCCTCATGTCCTTTGTTAGGGGAATGGAGCATGGGGAACAGACATTGCCCACCAATGACCTCTTTATCTATCTACCAGTACAAATACTGCCTGACCTGGTTGTAGCCATGGAGCGGCAGGGCTACACGCCTGCGGAAGTGAAAGGGGGTTATGGATATCGGCCAAAAGAAGAGGATGCTGAGGACAACCCCTTGCTCGTGGTGGGAGCGCACGCCAAAGATATTGTTTATGACCGGTACCCCCGAATGCCGGACACGTCCTGGGCAGAAAGAGCCTACTTTAGTGGTGCCCTTGACCCGTCTTTGGGACAAGCTTTCTCGTTTCCCTCCCTTCTACAGTTCAGGCTGCGCATCGAAGTCCCATTGCGGCGAGACCTGACTACTGCCAAACACCCCAATGCAGACCTGCCTGCAGAAGAAGACTCTGACTCTGACGCTACAGGGTCAGCTGAACGGTCGCCTAAGCTTGCTCTCCCTGTGCCAGTGGGGCTTGCTGAACCACCAGAGGTTGGCACTGAAGAGGCCACGGAGGACGAGGACATGATGGCTGAACCCAATTACACCTTTGCCAAGGGATATGGACGCTTCGGCACAGGCTATACCCGATTAGCAACGGCGCTTGGCAATTTTGAACAAGGGAGCATTGACGCAGAAAGTGCTGTCGTGGCTCAGTGGCTGACCTCCGGGCTACGTGTTGCCATGGCCCGCACAGGATGGCACCTGCTGTCTCCCCGCCTGATGCTGACCAAAGTCCCTGGTAGCGTCCTCAGCGACTACCACCACAATGGATATCCTCTCACTCCGAAAATGGCAGATCGCCCATACAATCAATATGGCACACAATTCTACACCAAAGAACGATGGGACCAGCTCTGTGTATGGCTCACTGGGAACTTTTTTTCCACGAGTACGGACGCCGTGTGGGCATGGTGCCCAGGTCATCGTTGAAGGAAGGGAAGAACAGACAGATGGTGGAGAAAGGAACAAAGACCCCAAAACCAACCCAAAACCAAACACCCAAGCCCGCAGGCCGAAACTCCACCATCTTGTAGTCTTTCCTCTACACTGGGTGAGACATGTGAAACGGAAACTAGTTGCAATTAATGGGCCTGAATTCTCAAAGGAAAAGGACGGCAGCGCAAGCTGTGTTCATGGAAAGCCGCCTAGGAGGCTTCAAACGGACTTTCCTTCCCGAATATTGGTGACCAGCGGCCACACCACAGTGTGGCAAAACAAGGTCACTTTGCAGGTCAGTGTCTCGCGATGCTCCAGCGCTGGTTGTAATCAGGTCGACCAAGAGTGACAAGATCTGAGCAGCAATCCGTGGAAAAGACCATCTTGCAGCACAACCCATTCAACTGGTGGCGCGTACAAGGCCAGTCGCATGCTGCCCGACAAAAGCCAAATCGTGGCGGCAATTCCTAGCGAGAGCAGCCTGCAGCTAAGGGTGAACAGGGCACAACCTCCCCGAGGGGAGGCAAACCCAGCACCCTTCGGCACGCACTGGTGCCACAAGGGGATGTTTCTTGAATCAGTGAGGCGCTGCGTAATTGCGAAAAGTGGTCTGCTGCGTGCAAGGCCCGTGTGAAACATGTGAAACTTTGAGCTCTCCTAGCATGATATCTGTACCTCTTTGTACAAAATTGGAAATGTCGGACATCAACAGCGGGAACTAAGGTTCCCCCTGGGCATCCTTCATTGCCACTATCTACCACCCGCCGGGTAGGAACGCAGAACTAAGGCTCTCGCTCCTATCGGCTCACTACGCAGCGAATGGCGAAAAGAGGTCATGGGTCTACTTGGTGTTTGCGCATTTTTCTTGCCGTATATGCCTGGAAGTCACCCTTTCCTAGTGCTCGAATACTGACACTTGGCTCAGCTCACTACCCACGTAGCCCTTGCTCTTCTCCTGCCTCGGAAGCATTGCTGGTCTTTGGTGCTGGGTCTAGAAAGTCTTCTCGCCTAAGATCATTTGCATCAATCGGCAAGACTCGAAGCCACGTGGGCTTGTCGAAGTGCTCGCATTTGTCAAAAGCATTAGACTGGGCATATGTCCCTCGCCATGTGCTGCTTTTTCCTTGCTTGAGGATTATTCGAAGATGCGTGCAGCCTGCAAAGGCATGCCTCGCAATGTAAAGCAGGGATGGCGGAGTAGAGACCTCCTTTAGGGAAATACACTTGTAAAAGGCTTCTTGCTCAATGGTCCTCAGCATGCGGGGAAGGCAAAGTTGTTGCAGCTGCGAGCAGTGAGCAAAGGTTGAGCCTGGAATCTCAAGTACATCTGTTTGGGACAAATCAACGATTTGCAGCTGCTGGCAGCTCATACAGGCAGCAAAGCCTATCCTGTGGAAACTCGTAGGTAAAGCCAGCTCAACAATGCCCGACTCTTGAAAACAGCAGTCCGGCAAACATCGGTTTGGGTACGTTGTAGCAGACTCTGACATGCCCGAGTTGATGTTGCGCAGCGCCGTGCATGCTTGAAAGGCACGAGGCCTTAGCTGGGCTTGGGGGGCTAGCTTATTGCTAGGGCAATGCGCCGCACCCACCTGCGTTAAGTTTTTTTCCACGAGTGCGGACGCCGTGTGGGCATGGTGCCCAGGTCATCGTTGAAGGAAGGGAAGAACAGACAGATGGTGGAGAAAGGAACGAAGACCCCAAAACCAACCCAAACCAAACACCCAAGCCCGCAGGCCGAAACTCCACCATCTTGTAGTCTTTCCTCTACACTAGGTGAAACGTGTGAAACAGAGACTAGTGGCAATTAATGGGCCTGAATTCTCAAAAGAAAAGGACTGCAGCGCAAGCTGTGTTCATGGAAAGCCGCCTAGGAGGCTTCAAACGGACTTTCCTTACCAAGTGTTGGTGACCAGCGGCCACACCACAGTGTGGCAAAACAAGGTCACTTTGCAGGTCAGGTGTCTCGCGATGCTCCAGCAGTGGTTGTAATCAGGTCGACCAAGAGTGACAAGATCTGAGCAGCAATCCGTGGAAAAGACCATTCTTGCAGCACAACCCGTTCAACTGGTGGCGCATACAAGGCCAGTCACACGCTGCCCGACAAAAGCCAAACGTGGCGGCAATTCCTAGCGAGAGAAGCCTGCAGCTAAGGGTGAATCGGGCACAACCTCCCCGTGGGGAGGCAGACCCAACACCCTTCGGCACGCACCGGTGCCAATAGGGGATGTCACTTGAGTCAGTGAGGCGCTGCGTAATTGCAAAAAGTGATCTGGTGCGTGCAAGGCCCGTGTGAAACATGTGAAACATTGAGCTCTCCTAGCATGATATCTGTACCTCTTTGTACAAAATTGGAAATGTCGGACATCAACAGCGGGAACTAAGGTTCCCCCTGGGCATCCTTCATTGCCACTATCTACCACCCGCCGTTTAGGAACGCAGAACTAAGGCTCTCGCTCCTATCGGCTCACTACGCAGCGAATGGCGAGAAGAGGTCATGGTTCTACTTGGTGTCTGCGCATTTTTCTTGCCGTATATGCCTGGAAATCATCCTTTCCTATCGCTCGAATACTGACACTTGGCTCAGCTCACTGCCCACGTCGCCCTTGCTCCTCTCCTGCCTCGGAAGCATTGTTGGTCTTTGGTGCTGGGTCTAGATAGTCTTCTCGCCAAAGATCGTTTGCATCATTCGGCAAGACTCGAAGCCACGTGGGCTTGTCAAAGTGCTCGCATTTGTCAAAAGCATTAGACTGGGCATAATATGTCCCTCGCCATGTGCTGCTTTTTCCTTGCTTGAGGATTATTCGAAGATGTGTGCAGCCTGCAAAGGCATGCCTCGCAATGTACAGCAGGGATGGCGGAGTAAAGACCTCCTTTAGGGAAATGCACTTGTAAAAGGCTTCTTGCTCCATGGTCCTCAGCATGCGGGGAAGGCAAAGTTGTTGCAGCTGCGAGCAGTAAGCAAAGGTTGAGCCTAGAATCTCTATTACGTCTGTTTGGGACAAGTCAACGATTTGCAGCTGCTGGCAGTTCATACAGGCAGCAAAGCCTATCCTGTGGAAACTCGTAGGTAACGCCAGCTCAATAATGCCCGACTCTTGAAAACAGCAGTCCGGAAAACATCGGTTTGGGTACGTTGTAACAGACTCTGACATGCCCAAGTTGATGTTGCGCAACGCCGTGCATGCTTGAAAGGCACGAGGCCTTAGCTGGGCTTGGGGAGCTAGCTTATTGCTAGGGCAATGTGCCGCACCAACCTGCGTTAAGGAGCAACACTCTTCCAATACCTTGGTGCCGAAATACTTGCAGCTTGGGGCGACCACTACACGTAGCACTTGACACCTACTGAAGGCACCATGCAAAAGACCGACTACTGTGTCTGGCAGGTGGACGATTTGCAGTTGTCGACAGCACCGCCACGCAGAGACCCTTCTCTATCCGACAGCAGCTAGGCGCTCACTCCCCTGCCTAACGGAGGGCAACTATGGTTAGTTACTCGTGTTGAAGAGTACTGTTTCGCAACTGCTGGCCTACTCCGGACCCGAGCTAAGGCTCGCACCCAGACTCTGAAAAATTGATAGCAGGGCCACGACAGTTGTGGATGGAAGGGTGTTCCTCTATCCTAAACCAGGGGTGTAGCCCATGTCCGGGATCATATGCAGCCAGGGTGGCCATTTCATGGCCGGACAGATGGCGAAAGCATTTTCTTCCGCATAAACCCCTCGCCATCTGCGTGTTCCGGGCATTTTGACCAGCCTCCGAAGGGCAGTGCAGTCCAAGAAAGCCCTACTTCCAATATACTTGAGAGCGGGCGGAATGGCAAGCTCAACAAGGGCTGCACAGCTCATAAAGGCTTTAACTCGGATTGTATGGAGAGTTGTCGGTAGGAAGACTTCCCGAAGGCTAGTGCAGTGGCCAAAAGTGAATTCCGGAATTTCTTCAATCATGGTGTTACAGAGGTCAACACTCTTAAGCAGTCGACAACTGTCACAAGCGTGCGCTCCTATGGCTACAAAGTGCTTTGGGAGAGCAAGTGTGTAGATGCCTGTAGAGCTGAGGCAGCCCGGTGCGAGCTCTCTGGTCCTGTCTTGCAGGGTTAACCCTTTCGATTCAGATCGGGGGGATGGAAACTCACTCAAGGTGACCTCAGCAAGGTTGATGCACCCTTGGAAGAGGTATTGCCCGAAATTGGTTTCCCCATTGAACACGTTTACAGCTCCACCCGATGCATACACACGCTGCAAGGAACAGCATTCCGAAAAGGCTTTGTAACCAAAGTCGCGACAACCCGGAGCCAAGACACTATTTAGGAGCTTGCAGTCCCGAAAGGCATTATCTGCAATGCCTACCACTGTGGCCGGCAGTTTGACAATGCGGAGTTGCCGGCAATCTTGCCACGCCTCTGCACCAATGAGCCTGATCCCTGACTCGACGCTAACGTGTCGCAGGCGTGGAACGCCTGCAAAGGCCCATTCTGGGACAATTTCTTCTGGGTTCATAGGGACATGAACAGCTAAGGGGACTTGATCAATAGAATAACCTCCGAGCTGTTCTTGTTCTGGCAGGGTAACACTACAGTCCCTGAAGACAATGGTGTATTCTTTACCTTGCTGCAACTTATCCCAGATTGGGTCCTCAAGGTAGGTTTGCGTGGTGGTTTGTAAAAAGTCAATGACGCACCCAAAAACTTGGAGGTCAGTGACCGAGGCCAGATAGTCCATCGCCTGGTCTTCTAAATCTGTAAATCGGTCGAACTTGGCGACACTGAGAGAGACCTTAAAGGTGACACCCGAAAGCGTAGTCAGCAGCAGGGGGCATTCCATGACTGGCTCCTTTTCGATGGGAGTGCTACTCATGGATGAATTGTCAAGCTCTTTGTGCGGCAGGCTATTTGCTATCATTGTGCGAGCCACAGGTGCCCAGTCTGCTCATGGGCTATTCCTACGGCCGGGGATGTTTCCTGAAGACAGATGCTAAGGCACCTACCTTGAGCCTCTCATGGCCTGGCATAATGTTAGGGGTACACATGGTATAGCTCCTCGTCAAAAGCGTCTGAATCTGGTCCTTCCGCGGGGAGCAGCTCCAGCCAATGAGGTTTTTCAAATTTGTCGCACATAAAGAAAGCATTGTGCTCTGCCTGCACCCACTGTTCAATGTCACCCCAATCTAGGAGGGTAAACCGTTGCAGCTGCTCGCACCCGCAGAAGGCACGGTTGCCTATGTCACTGAGTTCTGTCGGGATGACAACTTCCTGCAGCACAACGCAATTAAGGAAGACTTCTTTTCCAATTTGCGTGAGTCGCGGTGGAAGCCATATGCACTGCAATGCTACACAGTGGGCAGAGGTGGAAGAGAGCAGGGCTGTGATCTCTGTGCTCATGAGGTTGACCTCCACTAGACTTTTGCAATTTTCACAGGCCCTCGGCCCGATGTTGTGAAAATCATTCGGCAAGCACAGCTGTTCAATGCCTGCTCCACAGAATGCGCCTTCAGGCAGTGCTCGTGGTTTATTAGTACGATCCATATCGAAGGTAATAGTTGCAAGCGTGAGGCAACTCTCGAAAGCATATTTGCCAAGCTGTGCGCCTGGTGCCAGGACGCTGCTGTCCTCTGTTTCGTGACTGACCCCAACGCTGCCTAGGGAACAGCACTCTGCAAACACCCTCTGTCCGTAATGGACACACCCTGGTGCGGCGACCTTACGCAGCACATAGCACCCCATGAAGGACCCTTCCGCCAGACTTACGACCGAAGATGGAAGCTTGACAATCTGTAGTTGCTGGCAACTCTGCCAGGCCGCAATTCCTATATGTTGGATGCCAGTTGCCACTTCTACGTGCCGGATCGAAGGTGCAGCGTAGAATGCTCTGTCTGCAATTACCCCTCGCGGGTTGGCCGGGACACGAACTGCTTTGGGGTAGCCTTCTTTGCCGTCTGCCTGGAAATGCCAGATGGAATGCCCCTCTACCATACAGGGACGAACTACTATTTGCAGTTGCGGCCGCTGCAGGAGCACCGTGCGGAATGCCTCTGACAGAGGTTGCTGCTCGCGAAGGTCGAGCAATTCCAATTCACAACCAAATACCTCTAAGTCAGAGACTGTAGGCAGAAAGCAAAGAATGTCGTCTTCCAGCTCTGCCACGTCTTCATAATGGGAGAGGTTTGCTTGCATCGTATATTCCGTGCCAGCTACGGTAACCAACTCGAGGTTGACCTCATAGCGATCTTGGGGGGGCGGCATTGCTATGTAGGTGCTTGGTTTGCTTGAGCCAAACAACTGAGGTACAGGAGATGTGTCCTTTGCAAGGCCATAGTGGCAACTAAGCCACAATAGAGAAGGTGACTAAGGTCACCCATCTCATGGCGGAGGTTGAGCGACACGGAGGCAATTGTTGTGTGGGAAGACTCCTGATGATGACTACACTACTGCCAACACCCGTAGGACCACCCTGAGGGCGAAGGCGGTGGGGGAGGCTTGCTGTGCCAGGAAGACCCTGCTGCAGTTGAGGAACTTCCCGCTTCCGTAGGGGGGTCAGTACGGCGGGCTTTGTTACTTGGATCGGTGGTTTCCTGACTGTAGCCCATGTGGTCTCTAAGTGCCTGCTTATGGCTCGCGAGTTGGAGTCTGAACGTGGGGTTCCCAGTGAGCCACCCACAGAGCTGATCCCATCTATCTTCGGAGTAGTGAATCGTGCCATATTGGTTGTAAGGACGATCTGCCATCTTCGGAGTGAAAGGATATCCTTTGCGGTAGTACTCACTGAGGACAGAACCAGGGACCTTAGTCAAGCTGAAACGGGTAGATATCAGGTTCCACCCTGTGCGGGACATGGCAATTCTGAGCCCGGAGGTCAGCCATTGAGCTACCACTGCGCTTTCTGCTCCGATGTCCCCTTGCTCGAAATTGCCAAGCGCTGTTGCTAGTCTAGTGTAGCCTATGCCAAACCTTCCATACCCCTTGGCAAAGGCATAGCTGGGTTCAGCGTTCATGGCCTCGTCCTCTGTGGCTTCGTCTGCTTCGTCTGCCTGCGTTTCAACCATTCCCACCGGCACTGGGAGAGCAAGTCGAGGCGACCGTTCTGCCGACCCGGTGTCTTCTGAGGCAGCGTCTTCTTCTGCTGGCAGATCGGCTGCGGGATTTCTGGCTGTTGCCAGGTCTCTCCACACGGGGACTTCAATGCGCATTCGCAGTTGCAGCAGGGAGGGGAACGCGAAGGCTTGTCCCAAAGACGGGTCAAGGGCTCCACTAGAGTACGCTCTTTCGGCCCAGGAAGTGGTCGGCATGCGGGGGTATCGATCATAAACAATGTCTTTGGTGTGCACTCCCACCACGATCAATGGGTTGTCTTCAGCACCTTCTTCTTTTGGCCGATATCCAGAGCCCCCCTTCACCTCCGCTGGCTTGAAGCCCTGCTGCTCCATGGCTGTGACCAGGTCAGGCAGGATCTGGACTGGTAGATAGACAAAAAGGTCATTGGTGGGTAGCGTTTGTTCTTCATACTCCATCCCCCTGACGAAGGGCATGATGACAGTGCGCGTGAAGGTAAGGGCATCTACATCTTTTTCTTTTGTGGTCTGCGATTTCCCTTCCCCAGTTTGGGCTGCTCCTGTACCCTGATCTCTGTGTTGATTGTCAAAGGAGCAGCACCTCGCAATGAAAGCTAGGAGGCCATATTGCCAGAAGCGAGGGCTTGCATAGAGAGCGAGCTGTTTCTGTGTGATGAAAGGGCATGCTGGATGCCCATTTTTTACGAAAGCGAAGAGGTTAGACAGAGGGGCAGCGAAAGCTTCACTGATAAGGAGAAGATCACCAATGTAGGCCTGGTTGATCTGATCTGGAATGTCTATAAACGAGGAGCCATGGAGTGCTTGTTCAGTCACTCTCCTCCAGAGGAATGTGCGGACAAGGCGGTTGATTTGCTTGCTGGAGACAGCAAGCCTCGCCATCGGCCATTCTCTAGGCAGGTCACTGTAGATCTGTATTGAGGGGAGCGGCACCTTTTGCCTGTGAGCTTCTCTGGTGGTTCCCGCTGCCTTTTGATAGTCGTACAAAATCTGCATGGCTCTCTGTTCGGATTCCAGCTGGAGATCAGTGGCGGCCGTGCCTCCACGCTCTGCATGCTCTTGATCACTGGCAATATCAATTTCTGTCATGGCTTGTGGGCGCTCTTGCGCTGAGCCAGGGCAGTTAGGTGGTGTCTCTGGGTTTCTGCAAACTGGGGCCTCCTGCCTTTGAGCATTTCGACTGGCTAGATCATCCAGCGTGGCCGGCGGTTGCTCATGTTCAGGAACGCTGCCGAGTGGTTGCCTGGATGTTGAGGCAAGTGATTTGCGTGACTTCTTGGGTTGCGCTCGCCCAGTATGAGCCTTAGGCCCCGGTCTTCGCTTGATTGGGGACTCAGAGGAGTGCGACCTGGGGCTATCACTTGGATGGTCCACGTTCTGTGGGGGTAGCGCACTCCTTGCATCATCGCCTGCCGCCAGCATGTCATCTTGCGCGGGACATGCGACAGGAAGAACCGGACGATTGCTAAGGCAATCACCCGCTTCTGTGGAAGAGCTGCTGGCGCTATCATTATCTTCCATGTGGGCATCATCGTCCTCCGGTTGCTCTGTGCTCGGGATAGTGGGCGACTCAGATGGGGAGCTGTGGACCGAGACTACTTCTTGTGTGGCTTCCTCAGCCATTGCAGCATCTGTCTCTGCAGGAGAGGAGAGCAAATGCCCTTCTTGAGCTTCCTGTTCCTCGTTGTCTGGGTCGCGATCAGAGACCGAGAGGACATCAGGCGGCAGACTTTGCCGAGGCCAGTAGCAGCCATGCACTAAAAGGCCTGGTCGCGATGGCAGGATGAGGTCAGAGTCTATGGCATCCAAGACCGGCTGCGCTCTCCATGCATCATAGAAGTACACACGGTGCAGTGCTTCGAAAGTATAATCCTGTGCACTACGCTGCTCACGCGTGCTCGGCGTCGGTTGATAGCGTAGGGAGCTTCCTACGCTGCATCGTCGCCCTGGGCCCGAGCTATTGTGGAGAAGTCGCCAATGTCCTGGCTGCAGCCCATCTGTTATGACCAGCCACTCTGGCTCCTTCGAAGCATCAGCTGCATATCCATAGACGAGGTCATGCAAGACCGTGCCACCAGGCAGGTAGGGCCCTTCGACGAGGCTGTTGATTTCCGCTTTGGTTAGATGCGTAATTGTGGCTAAGACGAGGCGTAAGCGCCTCACCTTACCGTGATGGTGTTCTACGAGACATACCGGCAGGGGGCCAAGCCACATTGGGTGAGGCAGGAGCGCCTGTTGGAAGAAAGTCGTGGCCTGCGCAACTTGTGTGACTGTAAGGTCCAGGGAGCCTACGATTTTGGGCTCTTTGTTACTGTCATAGGTATGTATCGTCTGGACGCCATGCAGAAGGGCTGCTAGGACTTGCAGGGCCCCAGGCATCCCTTGCATATTCAGTGGACATGCCAGGATGGTAAGGTCAGTGGCTCGGCTATAGGCTACGTTTGCTCGTGTGAAGCACTCCTGGTCATAATCTTGGTGGCCTCCTTCGCCACTGAGGAAGGTTGACAACCCGTGAATAACGATGCAATGCTTGGCCGTGGCGCCTGCCACCTTGACTGCAGTCTCTGCATTCGCCTTCTTACCGGCAATGGAGAAATAATTGCGTAGATTCGTGGCCCCTTCCCGGGTGGTTGTGAGGGCCAAGATGTCATCAGTGTCAGAGCCTGCTTTGGTAAGTTGGTCTTCGATATGCTGATACACCCGAACTGTGGGGTCATTTTTTGGATTTTGTTTTGCTTGCACATTGGGCGATGCATGGCACCAGTGGACGAATCGTAAGCCTGAGGCAATCTTGTGATCCTCTCGGATGGAGGTGGTACCTATTTGCCAGGTGTCTCCCATTCGGCTGCACAACATGGGATACTGAATACCTATCAACGGCTCATACACTTCCTGGGCAACCCTTGCACTCGTCGGCAACATTAAACTCCAGCAGTGGGGGTTTGCGACTCCCGATCTCTCAGCCGCAGTTTGCGCCTGGCGGAAGTCGAGCGGGCTGTCTGGGCTGGTGGCTGCATATCCTAGACCTACCAACAGTCCTTCCGGAGAGATCTTTGTAGGTGGACTGTAATTGACAGGCAAAAGGAGATGTGGCTTTGACCTTCCCCGGGCGAAACCAGCTACTCCCCAATGGCCTGTGACCCACTACTTTAGCCGTTTCTTCTAGGTCGCCAAGGCCAAAGCCTCGACCGTGCCGGAGGAGCATGTGGCAGACCCCTGGTATTTCATGCGGCATGTACCAGGTAGTGGGGGCTCGTAGCCCAAGGGGTGCTTTGAGTAGGAGTGTGCGATGAGCTCTCTGTCCATCGGCCACTCCACCTGGGCTCTGCTTGGGATCACCCAGCAGCAGACGAAAGAAGGGCTGTCGGGGGACTGTTGGCGCAAATGCAGATTTGAGGTCCATATCCTGCTGTGCCTCTTCACTGATAAGTAGGTCTACATTTTCCATGTGGGTGTTGAGCGTTGAATGAGTCTGTCCTTTCTGATCCCAGACGAGTCCAGTTGTGACAATTACTACATGGCAGCCAGGGATGTATGATGCCGCGTCGCTTGCCCGCAAGTCATAGTCAGTGCAGGCTATGTTGGTTTCTGCCTCTTCTCTGCTGACTGGCCGCACGAAGTATCTCTGGTGATCTGGTCCAAGGTCAAAGGCTGTGAGTAACTTGGTGATTGCCCGACCCGCCGGATTCTCTTTGTGTACTACAGCGATCTTAAGGTGCGTGGTAAGAGCCAGCCAGGCGAGTAGAAAGGTCAGGGATCGGGTCTTGCCTGCACCAAAGACTCCCGCTACTGCAAGGGTAGATCTGCCAGATCGGAGAGCCAGCGCGAGGCTGGCAGCCATCGACACTATGTGCCCATTGTCATGTCGGGCGGCGGTGCCTAGTGCCACAGCGAAGCTGGCAGCTTGGGGACAGTGCTGCATTGTGCTGCCAGAGGTCAGCAGCTGGAAGAGGGCATGCAGACTCTGCAGTAGGACTACCGTGCATTCTAGCTGATACGGAATGGGCACTTGGCCGGGAATTCCCAGCGCAGTGGGCTTATGCTCTGCCGCTAAGCTGGCCATTTGCAAGAGGTGATCTGCAGTGACTGTGTCACCTGCTTCCGCGATGGCCAAAACTCGGATCCGCGTTGCTCTAGATTCCAACACGCAGAGGCTGGGCGGGAAAGCCCATGGAGCGGAGCACGCCAGGCCAGTTTCAGTTGGCGTGGGCAACGGCACAAACTCTTCCGGGAACGGCACTAAGGCGACGTCCCAGTGCCTAGGGCTGCTCAGGCGGCGTAACTTCTCACTTGGCGCCTCATCCCCTTTGCGTTTCCGAGAAGGAGTCGCAAAGGCAAGCAAGAGCGCTAAGACTGAATAGCACTTGCCGTGCTCCTCCAGAACGAGTCGATAAGCCTTCCCCGCCTGTGAACCCATGTGAACTGTGCTTGAGGGGCTGCTAGCAAGTTGCTCATAATTACAGCTCTGGAAGTGTGCAGGGCAGAAGATGGCCGACTGTGACCACGCCGGAAAGGCTATACGATATTCATGCATGCCTTGTAACCCAGTAGCTGTTGGAGTGACATCCACAACTAAGCCAAACTTGCGGACAGTGGGACTACTCCACAGCTCTTTCTTTGTAGCAGCCTTGTCAACAAATGTGAGTTGCGGGAGGAACAGGGCTAGGATGACAAACACCTCTCGGAACGGGATTGGTGCTAAAAGGTCTCGGGCCATTTCTGTCAGCCATTGAGCACACGCACTTTGATTACCTCTGCCAACCCGAAAGTTTTTCAGCAGCAGCGCATGCGCTTCTTCCATGGAGTCAATTTGCTGCCCCGCTACACAACTCTGTAGCAGCACTAGCAATTCTTGGTCGGGTCGGTGGAGGTTGGACACCAACAAGCTAATGGCACCTTCCCAATCATCGCTGGTCATTACAGTTTCAAAGCGAATCCAGGAGGCCAAACGCATGGGGGCAGCAATTCGGTCCCGGCGAGGAACCACCTCTGGGTGTGTGAGTTTTAGCGTTGTAAGACTGACTTGGCCTGCAGGGAGCTGGCACTGAAGCCAGTGCCAGTAACCATGTTTGTGCTTGCCCATCCACCTTGCAGATTCTGTTACATACGTGATGCGCAGGGATCGTTGCAACTTATCGAGCTCATCCTCTGTCGGCTTCCAGTCGCACAGACAATCTTCGGCAGCATGGGCAAGATAGTAGTTGCGTTTGTCAGGTTCTGCAGTGGCAACCAGGGCTGCGAATACACTCTTAGGCATTGCAATGGCACCTAGACGCGCTGTGGTCTGACTGGCTGGCCAGAGGCAACGAATTGCTAAGGCAATCACTGCTCCAGTGTAGCTGCCTGCACTGAAACCATTCACTGTGAAGTGGATGGGGTCTTCTTGCGCAACCGGCCGCAGACACCCCAGCCCTGGCAGGTAGGCAAGGAGTCGTAGCGGCTGCAGCGAGAGCAGTTTCCACCACAGGCCACTGAGGAAGGCTTGGTGCGGCAACCGTCGGTGAGCAGGGAGAAGCCTCGCTGCTTTCAGCACCTGTTGCGTGCGTTGATAAATTACGGCTGCCTTGCCATACCCAAGGTCTTCCCATTTCTGGCACGGGTTCTGTATGAGCGCAAAGAGGGTGGCAACTTCATGCACTCCGGTCGACCAGCCATAGGCAACCCCCCACTCCTGATCGTTGAGGACATCTGCCGGGGAGAGTGACGGCCCATAAACTTGACTTTCTCCCACGGGAGGACACATGCAATGGAAGTGCGGGGGGACTTCCCCTTCAAGGGCACCTCCCCCCAGCCCTCCGCAGTTGATTTGAAATACCGACGGTAGTGGCGGGAAGTTGTGTCCCATCCAATATTCGTTGAGTTGGGCGACCATCCATAGGACTGTGACCCAGACGATTTCATCCTGCTGGTGGTGAGAGATGGCTTCGAAAACTTGCGGTGCGATGTCTTCTAAGGGCATGAATGAGCCTCGAAGGTGACACAACAAATCGTGATTGGCTTGAAGAAATTGCTCTTTTTCTCCAGGGACAAGACTGAGCCAGCGCAGCTCGCAATTGCTCATACGGACTTGCTTCTATGTCCTTGTGGACTGCAACTACCCCTCTCAGCTTAGCGACTTGACTCCAGGGCACAAAGAGGGAAGGAGACAGCCGTTGCGGACAGGGAGTGCATGATCGAGGGTCAGGTGCCTGACTACCCTGCGTTGAGTCACCTTCAATTGCCTTAGTGAGTCGGTCTGCTCTTTTGGCAGAAGTGTCAGACGAGGGTGTGGAGACTGACTCCACCTCTGCATCACCGTCCTCTGCAGGAAGACAGCTAAGGCTGTCCTCCTGCCTTTGCTCCGGAAAGAGCTCAGTCGCTTGCTTACGAATTGCTCGCCACTTTACTAACAGGCAGAAGCGCAATGTGCTGTTTCCAGTTACCCCAGAGGAGTAGCCTGTAAATTTACACCCACCGACAGGTTTCCAAGTCTCAACGGTCCATGCAGGGGGTAGGTTGGGCATACCGAGTATAGCCATCGGCAGCGTTTCCCAACCCTGCTGCTCCAGTTCGCGTAGAGCTGCCTGCGCTCCAATTTTGGCCTTGCCAAAGGCGTGAAATATGGCAGGTCGCATTCGGTTGCGCGGCAATGCACTGGCTTGGAAAAGGTGTTCGCCTGGCAGCGATGCAACTGTGCATGGCCCTGTTAGCATCGGGAGCACTGACAGCATGCCCTGTTCGAAAGTGGCTCGTGCCCAGCTGGTAACCCAGGGGGTTCGCTCTCTTCCTTCAGGGGTGAGCGCCCTGGGATGGGATTGCCGTGGCCACTTGATTGGACTTCCTGGACCAGACTCCTCCGGGCTGGGGATAGGCATGGGCCAAAAGTGCTTACACATGTAAAGGCCGTATAAGGACCAGACCATACAGAGGTCAAGGGCGGACTGCATTGCTATCCCAACAAAGGGGGTAAACAAGGTGCCGCTAATGACAGTGTCGCTGGGATTGACAGGTGGTCTGGCTCTTGAAACGAGAGCAAGTCGACCCGCCTGGAGGCTCTTTGCCAGGGTCAGGGCAGACGTGTCATGTTCCAGTGGACTGTGCTTGTTGCGATTGCCGATCGATATGACCAAACCTGCATTATACTCCAAGTGCGCTTCTGTAAAAAGTAGCATGCCTATCCCAGCACCAGGGCTAGACTCGGAGCGTGCATACCCTATGAGATCAACCCATCGGTGCTGCTGATGTGCCAGCTGCAGTAGGTCTTGCACCTCAAATAGCGTGATTGGCACACAGTCATTGTCAATGAGTGCAAAATGCTGTGCAGGATACAGGAAGCGCGCTGCCTCTAGGACAAAGACCCCTGCCCAGTAGTATGGAACTTTATGAAGGCCAGTAGTAGCATCAGCACAGATCCACAGTATGTCAGTTGTCTCTTCTTGGGGACCCACCAGGCACCTGCGTGAGGCCCACCAGGCAGCGAAAGCCGGCCAATATGGGACAGCAGCAGGTGTTCGATTGTCCACAATTAGGTAAATCATGTGATTGTTCATGATCAGGTCTCGGTGTGAGATGAGTGTCTGAATAATGGCAGTAGTATCAGGCAGCTCTCCCTCTGTTTCGAGAGCTGCATACCCCTCGTCCTTTTTGGATGGCTGCGCGCGAACGTCAGTCAGGCCAAGTGTGGGCCGAGCGGAGTCAAGACCGAAAGGACTGCTAAGAGTGTCTTTCATAGTCAGTGCTGCATAAGCTTCATTCTGGGACTGCGCCACACTAGCCCCCGTGCCCCTGGCAAAGCAGGCTTGTCCATCAGTGGTCAACCAATCCGCATGGTCACGTGTGAAGACAAAGGGAACATGGACTCTGTTCTCTGTGTTATCCGTTAGGTCCAGTGAATTGCTGTCTTCCATCCACGGGTCATGTGACATTAGAGTTTCTCTGCTTGACAATGCAGGTATAGCCCCCGCCAACTAAGGTTGGCAGGTGCCCTGGCGGCACAAGCACACGAAAGGCAACACGAATGATGTCAGCTAAGGCTGACCTCACTCCTGCATGCAGGGCACTACGACCTGCTGTGAGCCAAACGTTGCAGCAAGGTGCTTTCGTAAATCAACTGTATTTAGCATAGTGCCGGGGACACCTGTTCAAACTATACAGCAAAGGAAAGAAGACTTTAGATTGTTTCAGGGGCATATCAGGGGCCCAGTCACTACTGATCGTGGTCATCAGCATGTGGGTGTAATAGAGAAATTAACCATGCTACGTAAACCAGGCCACACAGCTGGGTATGTAGGTCAGTCAGGGGAGTAAGAAGAGCACCCTGCACGTCATGAGGCAAAGAGTCCACTGTTTGTTCAATTTCCTGTACCAATGCATGCAGACCTTGCACTCTTGCATGTAGGGCTGATTCGATCTGGTGGTGCGCACGGTCTGTGTGACGCTGTGGGGGTGGTTGCGCAGCTGGTTGCGTGTCTACTCGAAGGACATGCTGTTGTTGTCTGTCAGTAGTGGACCAAAAGCCTACTCGCCGAGGAAGGGAGGCTGAAAAGGGGCGTGTTTGCAGGAAGATGTCAAAAGGGTTTACGTTCTCAGCAATGGGCCTAGCGCTCACCGCTTCTGCCAGCACAGTGAGGAGGTGGCTTTCGTGATGCTGTATGTGCAGAATCATCCTGCGAAGCCTAGTTCGCTTTGTTCCATAGATTGTGGCCCCCCTGGTGTTGATTGCAATACAGCCCTGGTGATAGAGCGGGATGATAGCATCGTCCACGACTGCCCGAAGTTTGAGCAGGGCTGGCGGAAATTCAAACCCCTCCGTCCATTCTGGGAAAGGAGTGTTTACGTTTTCTTTGACTGCATCCACCGGGAAGAAATGAAGTAAGTAGCACCGCTCCCTCCTCCCCCGATAGACGAAGGTTACAATGAGGTCTAAGACCCCGTATCGAATGTCCTGATGGTGGAGCTCAAAACGAACAAAATCAGTGACATCGACATATGTACCATCATCTGCCAGAAACAACGGTTCTGGATGCGCCTGCATGGCTAGTTCGACTTGCAGTCTGTCTTCACACCAATGTGTGCAGGCTAGGTCCGGCTGGTGTGATACAAGAGAAGAGCTGTCAAGCTATTTCTCTCACTCTGAGCCAAA
This sequence comes from Durusdinium trenchii, assembly GCA_963970005.1. NCBI lineage: Eukaryota > Dinophyceae > Suessiales > Symbiodiniaceae > Durusdinium > Durusdinium trenchii. The sequence goes on along the minus strand of CAXAMN010001781.1, from coordinate 4,884 downwards.
AGTCTGCAGGGACAAATGGAGACAATTGTGGGGGCCCATGGAAGAATGGGGAAGGGGAGCATTCAGTCTCTTCTCTGGTTCACTGGACAGGGCACTTCTTTGGGTGCGCAAATGCGCGCGGCGGTGGTAGATGCTCTTGCGCGCCGTCTTCCGCAACACGGTAGTGAACATTCCCTTGTGTGATGCACTGCTGTGCCGGGAGCCTACTGCTTGTGGCCTGTCGGGGAGGCCAGTCATTGGCCGGTGCCAGGGTTGGCGGCCTCGCCGTCCCCCCAGGGTGAGTAGGTGGGGGATCTGCAGCAGCAATAACGCCCCCTCGCTCCTCAGTGTCAGGGAGTTGTGCGGCTTGCGAGAGTACCGCCAGCAGCTTTTCGTGGGTGGGATCAGCAGGTGTACCCTGCATGGGAGGATGAGCAGGCTTCTTGGGTTGCATACGACCAGCTGTTTTCCGCTTGGGCGAAGCCTCCTCCTTTAAAGGGGGGCTTCTGCGCTCCTTTGCCTGCAGACCTGCTTTGACTGGGGCTATAGAAGCCGGATCAGGCTCGTGCCCTCCCTGTGGAAATAGGGGGTGCTGTTCTGCAAGTGTAAGGAGGAGAGCATCAAAAAACTCCGCCAGTGGTCGCCGTATGCGCAAGACAACCTCAACTTGAGGGCGCCCATCTGGGCCCTGAGTGAGGGAGCACTGATGAGGGCCAACAATGAAGGGGAGGGCCATGGGCAACAACTGCTACTGTTTGTTTTGGCCAGGTTGGGCAGAGGCGCGCGGTCACTGCTCTACTTCGAGCCTGAACAGCAGCAGGCTCTCTTAGTCTCACGCAATGAGCTTGAGAAACACAACTACCGGAGAAAGAACTTTGGTCCGTAGCTTGCTACGTAGTTGGAGGGACCCGTGATGCGAGTTAGTATACTCGCTAATTGGTCAGCCACAACTTGGTTGCCAAGGTCGGTCTGGTTAACTCTGGAAGCCCTTCATATGGTAGCGCTCTGCGTCTCTCTCAAGGCGGTAAGTATCATGTCCATTTCGCTAGCTAGTGCCCAGCACGCATTGGCCCCTGGTTGTACATTGCAATGCTGTCGATGTGCATGTATATTTTGAAGGGTGCGTTGGATGTCGCACGCTAGTACTCGCACTGTACTGGCACGAGTAATGAGTTCTCTACTAAGTCGTGCGGATGGCACATCTTGACCAGCAATCACATCCTGTTCCGTAAGAGCCTGCAATGCGTAAACACCTAGCTTGGCAGGGGGACGCACTGTGTCGGCTTGTGGCAAATTTGCACCTCCATATGTTCTAGTTGTCTGCTCATGGATGGGGGTGGGGCGACTTTGTGGCAACAGCCAGGGCGGGATTGGTGGTGTTGGACGAGGTGGGGCGACAGGTACAGCTGGCAAGGCATAGAGCTGTGAGAAAGGGAAAGAGGCTACAACTTCCCCCGGTTCTGGAGGTCTGGCCTGTCCTCGCGCTACCACCCATCCATTGGGAGATAGACATTCTGATTGTTGGAGAATGCGATAAACAATTGCCCTTTGCAGGGCACTCCTACCATGCAGGAGAACACCATCATTTGTGATGTGTGGTGAATCTTCAAAGGGAAAAAGGACCTGCCCACTAGGAAGTACAAGGGTGGATCGGCGCATCTCCGGTGGAACAGCAACTAATTGCATTTCCAATATTCGAGGGCATGTACCATCCTCGATTGGAGTCCTTGGGAAACCAGCAGCAGCCAGTCGTAGCGGGAGCTGCCTTTGGGCTAGCTTTACGTTGATCTGGACAAAGTGTACCTCCACGTCAGGGTGTTTATAGATTTGGCGAGCAAAGGGAGTGAGATCCAATCCCCCAGGCCCAACGTCCATTCGGAAGACACGTCCTACAGACTATGTGCTCCGTTCCTTGAGGATCAGGACTAAGGTCCTAACCCTCTCGCTCGGGCTGAAGTGTTCTGCTGTGTAGGACAGGGATTGTAGGAGCAATCCCCCTACCATTCGTTGGTGGAGGCTGTCTTATGTGTCGCAGCGGTTTGAGCCCAGATAGCGGAGTCATAGCAGAAATTTTGTACCAGTCACAGCACAACTGACAAACAACAAACAAAATAAAAAACAATGAGCAATACAAACAGCCGGTAGGGAGGAAATCTAGTGGCTGCTTTTACTCCCATGCCGATCTTAATTAGAGACAAAAAGCGCGCTGTCGAAGGTAGCGACGAGAGAGTAGCTCAACCAGGGGGTTGCTTGCTTTGTTGACTTACAGCGCGAATTATCGTGTGCGTCGTCGCTTAGCATGTTGCGCTTTAATTCTTTTTGCGAGTCGTTGTTCGAGTGCTTCTTGTTGTTCTGGGTGCGCACCAGTAAAGGTGCGTTTCCTGTGTATGCGCACGACATCAGGGAGAGGTCCTTGCGAGGAGGCATGGGAGTGCGAACCGATAACAGGGGCCGCAGAAGCACATTCAGATAGCAACTGAGCAAACTTGGGTTGCAGAGAATCACACCTCATCAGTGGCGGCTCGGCAGGGTCAAAGCCAAAGGTCTGGCAGAGATGGGTATTGAGGGCCTCGAGCGTGTCATTCTCCGGTCGAGGGGCAACCCAGAAGCCATCATGCAACCAGATGGCCGAGACGAAGCCTACCCGTGGCTGCAAGAAGGAATAGGCAGCACATGTAACCTGCTGCTCCAGGACCTCGAAATAGTGAAAAGGTGCTCCTCGACCTGTCCTTTCAGGCCCAGAAGGGCACCATGAGGGAGGATGATGCATGGCATAACGGCTAGCAGCGAACACTTCCCGAGCAAAGCTCACAAGGTGATGTGACGGTTCCGTTTGGATGCGTTTTTTAAGGTATTCTATAGCTTCCTGTGGAGTGGCGCTGTTAATGATGACAAGTGGCCATGTCTTGACCAGGAGGCTAATATCATTTTCGGCAATCTGTGCACTAAGAGCTCTTGTGAGGTAGCTTCTCATTTGCGCAATTGGCAGTAGTGCTAAATGAACCTCAGCTGCCCTGCATTGCCGCCTCATGAGCTCATAGTGTGCTCCACTAATGTCTATCTCCCAATGTGAGTTGCCAAAGAGGAGCAGCCGAACCTGACGCGGCAGGCGCTGCGCGGCATTGCCAACTGAATAGAATCGACCTCCCATGGAGTTGACCGTGGGCTTGTACCCTACATTGAGGCAATGAGAGGACGATACTGCCAAGGCAATGTAGTCCATTGCAACCCATTTGTAGTGTGGGTGCCTTCGGAGTAGTGTGTGCATTTCTTGGGGAGTAGGAGAAGGGCACTCCGTGAGAACGAAGGCAGGGGCTTGCATTGCATCTCCCTGTTGAATAATGAAGCCCAGGGCTTGCACCAAGTGAAACGGCGGGAGCGCCACATGATGCAAGGGAACAAGTGGGTTGTTATCCGCCTTCCTAGCTGCAGCACTAGCCTGACCTGCAAAGTAGGCTGCTAGCCGATTGCACTCCCTTGGCAGATAGACCAAGCGAAACAGACAAGGCGCTCGGGCAAGCAAGTGTTGGCATTGTTCTAAAATGGCGACAACCGCAGGTTTTTTGATTCTACCTTTGTATTGTAGGTAGTTGATTACTGGCAAGATGTCACCTTGCACCACAACACTGTCAATGGGGATGCCTTTGGACATACAGGAGACATAATACTCAAATGCAAGGTTTATGGCAGCCCTACAGGCATGCGCTTCTGCCACTACATTATCAGAGCAAGAAAGTAAGGGGATGGAAAGCCACTGGACAAGGGAGGTGGAAGACGGCGTTACATGCAGTAAGCTGACTCCTGCTCCTCCAGTTTGCGTGTGTTTGTGCGCAGAGCCGTCAAATTGTACCAAGCAACCTTGCCATTCTTGAGGTTCACCTAGCAGGAGGATAGTATTTGCAGACAAATCGTCCATGGCTTGCAAACGTAAGTGTGTGGCTCCGCAGTGGCATAAAAAGGGGACGAGACATGCGGTTGCTGTGGGAAAGGGAAGCTTTCGGTGTTGTGAAAGGAGCAAACGAAGGCGGTGATCCTGCTTAGCAAACGTAGCAATCGTATCTCCTTTAGCAAAGGGCTGAGTCGTTGCAAGTCCCTTTGGCGGGAGCAAGGCCGCTTCAAGTACAACCGCGGGGAAGCGCTGCGTTCGAATCTTAGTGGAGTCAGTGCACGCAGTACTGCTCGGTTGTGGTGGAGCACGGAAGTGGTTGAGCAGCGTGCTAGGTAGCGAAGAATAGATACGCTGCCAGAGGTCAAGCACGTGATGTGAAATCCTGCAGTGACGTACACACGCAATGTTCGGTCGGAGTCCTCCATACTCGGTGACCAGCCGCCTCAGATGGAAAAGCATGTAGCAAAGTGCTACTCCTATGCCGCGGGACGGCACTTTCCGCCAATTGATCTCTGGTGCAGGAGCAACCCACAGAGCAAGCCAGGTGAGGTGTACAACCGGACAGAAGGATAACCAATGATCGATAGAGTTGAAACCACCCTGACAAAGCACACAAGGAACATAAGAGTTAGTCGCGCGACAGCCTACTGAGGATAGTAGTCGAGAAAATGCTGGGGGCAGTTGCTTGGGCTCAGGCACAAGAATTTGATGAAAATGGAGAAAGCTCTTGCTTTCTTCAGGGAGGGTAGTCAAGGTAATATCCATTGGAGTAGCAGGCAGAAGGCAGGTCGGACAAAGTGCTCCATACCCTGGTCCGCATGGAAAGCATCGTGTATGGTTGTGACACCAAACACAAAGTTGACTGCGACTGAGCTTGCCCCTGAGGGGCAGCCAAAAGTCAGCATCTTCTCCTAGAGCCCATCGTAAAACAGCATAGCGCGGCACTGCCCCTACCTGAGTGGTAGGTAGATCCGCTAGCCAGTCCAAAAACAGGATGGAGGGCCCCATGGCCCAAC
>CAXAMN010001780.1:1769029-1785037 GCA_963970005.1 Durusdinium trenchii | reverse complement strand
CACATTGGCCTGCACTTTCCTGCCCCTACCTCGCCCTCTCCCTTTGCCCTTCTTCTTCTCTACTGGAACCTCCTCATCACCCTTTGCCTCCATCTCACGCTTGAGTCCAAGCTGCTGGCGGCGGGTCACCTTAACTAAAGTCATGGCTGACTTCAAGACTTGGACTTGGACTTGTGACAACATCCACAACACAAAAGGCAAAACCATATTTTAAATCTTGGAGAGTCTCAAGGTCAGTTTTTGGCTCTTCTTCCAACAGTCCGACTTCCTTGTTGAATTTTTCCATGAGGTTTTGCTCCACAGGCTCATGGGGCTCCATGAACTTGTGCTCCTTAGAGGGAGGAAGGGCGGATTCTGTCAGAGTCATGGGCAATGTTTCCATATCATCCCTGCCAAAGGGAAGTGATTCCTCAACTTCAATCACGCCCTGCAGAGAGCCACTGCTCATTGACCGACTGCCAAGGTGTGGACGCCTAGCAATCCTGGGCATGCCACAAGTGATCACAAATTCAAAGTCCTGGGACCCCATATTTGGAGGGTGTGAGGGAAAGAAGTGCAAACATGCTACAGTAATTTGAACGACCCAGTTTCAGAGCTGAGCGCTGCTTGCGAAGCTTGTTCACATGCCCTTGCAGTTCCCTCATCCGCTGGAGTTCATCCTCAGGCTGTGGGTTCAACTCTGCTTCAGGCACGCTTGCCAAGAGCATCTCGCAGAGCCAGTTGTTCAGTAGAGGCACATTCAAAAAGCGGCTGGGAGTCTGCTGGCGGCAGAGCAACAGTACCCATCTCAGCTGCATTGCCACCCTCCTCCTCCAAGTCCAAGTCATCGTCATCGTCAAGAATGATCAAAGCATCGAGAGAGTCACCACCATGAGCAGATGCAGCAGCACCAGCTGCGCCTTCATCCCCATTTGTATCAGCAGCCACTATGCTTTCCGCAGGCCTTCCATCCTCCAAAGGCTTCAGCGCTGGCTCATCTCCATCATCCTGCATAGGTGATGGACAGGTCACAGGTGGCCACAAGGAAAGGGCTGGTTGTCCACTACTTTAGTTGTATACTCTATTCGACTCTAGTTGAAAAAGGTTCTTGTATGCTGGAGTTAGCCCAGTCCAGCTGAGGGAAGACTGCCGACATCAAAGAGCGGAAGCGAGGCTCCCTTGGAACTTGGCCACGCTGCAGCTTGCGCTTCACCAGGATGCACATCTTCTTTGCCACCCATGCATCCAACTTCACCGAATCCTTGTCCACTGGTTTCTCAACCAGGCTATGAAGTCGGCACAGCCTTAGAGAGATGAGAGACATGAAAGGGTTTGAGAGGTGCTACGCCCACACCAACACTAGTGAAAAAGCCAAAAGTCAGAGATGGACAAATCCAAGTGGCTCAGCTTCCAGATCTGGAATGGTAACCATGTGAACATTCCCATCTTCATCAGCCAGGCGCTGCAAAAGTGGAAGCAGCGTATCGACATTGACTGAAGCTGTCTTGACATTGATGGAAACAGTCTCCCCTGGGGCTGTTGGTTTGAAGATGGAACCCGATGATCGCAGCATTTTGCGAACCTCGCCCACTTGCTCCCACTCTTCACCAAGGCCTTCAATGTTAGCCTTTCTCTCTTCAGCCATTGCACTAGACTAGACCGGCGTGACCAAAATCAGTGAGCAGTAAGCCACAAAAAAGCACTGGAAAAGAACATGCACAATTGGTTGTTGCTGAGCCCCGAATGAGCCAATCAAGGTCATTGGTCTTTAGATTCTGTTGAGTATTCTTGGAAGAGAAAGAGAAAGGATACAACAATCCACCAAAACCAACCCTACACTTCTCCCTTTTTTTGGTTTGTGGTTGTTTGAGGAAAAGATTCCTGGAGTGAAGTTTGTGAACATGATTGGATTGGCCACTTGATCCAATCAATCCATCATTGGGTTTCTGTTTCTTTAGGTTAAATGCTTACTTCTTACTCCCCTTTGCTCACTTCATCCAGAGATCCCTGCTAACCGCCGGGCTGAGGCCCCTGGCATGCTGGATCGAAGATCGATGCCAGCCCGGAACAAAAAAAGGGCAGCCCTTGCAGCCCTTCTGCGGGGAGGATGGCAGAAGTGGAGGTTGGTTACCCCTTCATCACTACCAACTTTGAGGGTAACATCTTGTGTTGATCAAGGGTTTGTTGACCTTCATTGAAAGTACGCCCCTATGGCAAAGTACGCCCTTTTCATGAAAAGGCAGGATTTGACATCAAGAACGCAGCTTTATTGAAAGGCATTCAAAAAGGAAGGTCTGTGGAGACCCAGGTATATATTATAGTCATCCTGGAGTAGGTAGAATATGTATATATATATATAGGAAAGTCCAAAACACTATATTATGAGACTGGTCCTGCTTTTGCTTCATACTCTATCAACTTCAGCATGGATGTCCAGATATTCTTTTTGATGGCTCACAATCCGATCGAAATCCCGGCTGTATCCATATGTGGTCTCCGCGAAAGGACAATGAAATTGCTCCATGGCCACCGTGACGAGGAGGTGAAATGCCGAAAGCGACGGAGCCGACACAAATCAGAACTGCCCACCGCCTTCGAAGAGAAGGGCCCAGTGCTCCCAAATTAGGGCCTCAGGGTAATAGATGATGTTTGTACATGTATATATAATGCATATATATGTATATACATCTATATGCATATATATTTATGCATACATACAGATCCTACCTTGAAGAAATCATGGAAGACTGGCACCAGAGAAAGGATCCTGCAGGTCCGCAACTAAACTGATTAATAAAGGGAATCCTCATAGAAACTGAGGAGACCTTCTTAAGAGTTTAAGTTGTAGACATTAGAATTGCATACCATTAGCGGCTTCAAGACCCAGTACAGTTGACAGTTGTTTTTGTTGATTCGTTCTCATTCTGCAATATACTGTAGGCGCGCATAGGCTTATTACACATTACACGGACAAAATAGGTTTACACCGTTGCAGGATTCTCGCAAAACAGGTTGGCTTGATGCTTCACAAAACAGCCATGAAAGTAACATCAACCATCAATGCAATGTCGCAAGCTGGGGAACAAGCACATGAGTTCTGCGAAGTAAGAGAGGACTCTCCTCGATTTGGCCAATACAGTAAGTTTATGCGAGCCTTCCTTCCAGGTAGGTTAATATACTGTAGTTCAAAATTACTCCAACCCATAGGACCAATAAGCATTTCAAGATATTTCAGGCACCTATTGCGACTTGAACTGTTTTGCTTTCCATTTTTGCAAGGGACGGACATTGCTTCTCGGTGGGAGAACTCCGGCACACCACCTGCCGTCTGAGTGAGGCCTTCGACATTGGGCCAAGTCGCTAAGACACTTGGCAGATGTCACAAGATTGTGTCCAAGAATGCCAAACAAATCTCACTGTGCTTGTGTCAAGAGATTGAATCTATTTAGTTTTGAACTGTCCATGATTCTCAAAGTGCTGGGCTCGCTTTCCAGTCCGGAAACCCATGTTTACGATCACCCGACCACAACACGGGCTGAGCTACGTGCTGTGGATCCACAGCACCTTCATCCGACGTACGGCTTCAACGAACTGGGGGGGTGCACCGGGCCCCTTCGCGAGAGGGCCGTTTTCCTTCGAATGAAAACGAGGGTCATGTGATGTTGTGATGATTTATCGCTACTAGTTACCAAGAAGCTACTAGGTGCAGGCCCAGCCATGGTCGTGTGACGTTGTGAGGATTGATGTGGGTTTCTTGTTGGGGATCTCGCTAGAGCGAGGATGATTGATCTCGCAGCTCCTATGGAATCGGGTTGGAGCAGTATCCATATTCTCCTGGCCTATTTGGCCTTGCAAACTCATTTGTCGCCTTTGCTCCCAGTTCCGGGGAAGACCAACTGTCAGTTGTTTGATAAGAAACACCTGCCTGTATTTGTGTTATCTTTGCACATATGTCAGACATCTACTTACAGTACACCTGTCGTCACACCCAGCTGGCAAGGCCAACAATGTTTGGAACTTCCCATCATGTCGACGACCAATCTAGAGATGACCAAAAAGCATGGACCGTCTACCATTCCTCAGGCTCTAGCACTAAATCACCAGACAACTTCACAATTCTCATTTGTCTCAGAAATACATTTGAAGAAACTCACGGGTCATAGTACCAAGATTTCGCGTTGAAGATTCTGAGCTGAACCACTTCGAATCCGCAGTGAGTGCTGCGTTTCTTGGCACAAGGGCCTGTGCCCCGTTGAGAGAGATCATTGGGGTCAGAGAGCTAGGCCGCTCTTTCGCCATCGGCTGGACGCGCGAATCGAATCTCAGACCAGTGCACAAGTTGCCGTGAAGGCTGGGAGTTGCAGCGAAAGAGATGTGGAACAGGATGAAACAAAAGCACCGTCTCGGGGCTGGGATTTTCCGGTTACAGCTCACGGCATGGGTCAACCGCAACAGATGAAGTCGATGAGGAATATGAGGACCATGCAGACTGACGGGATGACCGGGCAGAAGGGTGAATGGGGTCTCAAGGATTGATGAGATGTAGGCTCTGCAAGACGACCTGCGACATCTCTTGGAATGTGGTGAGATTTATGACTTTGACAAGGGCTCATGAACAAAGCACCATTGGATGATTCCGGGGTGCGCAAGTTGGGTGTTCTGTGCAGTTGGGTGACACTCACTTGACCTCTCTATCCCCCCCAAGTGCTGGGAGCTCATTGTCTGAGTGTTTGAGGGGTCCTTTCTGAAGTGTATCACATCGACATAGCCTTTTCCGAATAGAACACGAAGAACCGGGGCTGTCGCATTTGTTTGGAGCTTCAGGTTGTTTAAGTCTTTCGGGCGCATAAAACCACATGAAATCCTTTGTGTTTGGTGAGAATTTCAGAACTTCAGCTTCGAACTGCTACTATTGGCAATGAAACACAAAGGATAGCAGTCCTTTTTCTTAGTAGTTTGTGTGACACTTGGTCCTGCAACAACTGCAAGTTGCGCCCTTGTGCCCAAGCAGATGGCAACTACGATCAACTACGCATTATACATAGTTAAACAGAAATACAAAGTTGACAAGTACTCACAGATGGGAAGCTGTAGTAAGCAAATCTGGGTAGTGCTGGTGGACAACTGAGCAACAGGTGTGGCTGGTGGGCATACCAAGTTAATGTGGTATGGCAGATATGTTATTTATATATATATATGTATCTTCCAGCGCTCCCAAAACAGCACAACAACAGTGCACTACAGCAGTTCGTTAGGCCCATAGGGCCCACCATTGAAGTATTGTTTCGCCTCCAGTTCATTGAGTGGTGAGACTTTCCTCAGCTCTTCCTGTGAAGTCGGATTTCATAAGATCTCCAGTCTGCCCGCCTCATTGGCGGCGTTTCGCAGCGAAACTCGCCATGTCGTCGGCTTCGCTGGGTCAGTTGAAGTACACCTACACACAGGTGGTGGAGACTACACTGCAGGCGCGGATGATGAGAATCTGAAACAGGATGTTATGACCTACAATACGCCCTGGAAGATTAACTGATGAACATGGAACCTGAAAATCACTGGGTCCATGTTAATCTTCCCGGGTGTACTTCAAAAAGACCATAAATAGATGATGCAGTGATGCAGCTTTAAAAGAACAACGGTCACCCCCGGACCCGACCTGCGCGGTTGCTTGCTCCGCTAGCTTTGCGACGTGTCCGACCTACCGGCAGCCACACTGCTGGCGCTGGCGGAACGCTGGCGAAGCGTGCTGGCGAGGCGACAAGTCGTTGGTTGGGGCATTTTGGATGGGTTTGGTGGGGGTTCACTTGGTTGGTTGAAGTGCCTTCCTTTCAAAAGAAATCCTAAAGAACCTCCTTCAAGAAGATGGCATTTGCAAACCATGGGTTTTCAAACAAATAAGTTTGTTGACGAAAACGGGCTCGATAATCCAGGTTGCATGTTTCCTCCAAAGGAGTTCGGATAGCGTGATGTGGAGTGGTTGTTCCACCGTTGGTGGTGAAGCATAACTTTACAATAGTTCATATGTTTTGTTTTCTTCAATTTATTACTTGATCGTTTGATTGTTTCTGGTTTAACATCGCCCATGATACTGGTGTGATTTCCAAGCAACATATTTGATTCATGTGGTTTGAGCCTTTGCAACTTCTTACCCGCTTTGACAAACTCTTGAGGTGTCAGAACTCAAGAAGGGTGATACTGCTTGAATCTCACCTCTAATATATGTGTTTTTGTGTCTTTCGTGGATAAAAGCACTTTTGAACTGTTCAGGTCAAATTTCCAATGGAATGTTGCAGTTGTACCTGAGATGGTGAAACATACTGCTTCTTCAGTGTTTGATGTAACTATCCCGAGGCGATGAAACATTCTGAACCATCATCTTAGCCGAAGATAGATCACTGCCATCCTCGTCAACGGTGGTTGTTGGTGGGGTGAATACATGGAGTACTTAGCTGCTTAACCCGGACCACTTCTTATTCCAGCGGAACTTTGCTCTACATAATGCGGAACTTCCTGCAAGCTCTCTTGGAAGTTTGGCACAGGAATAATGAGCTTCCCAGCTTCCCATTGGCACAGATGGACAGTGATACAAGCAACCACACACGAGATGGACATTCTTTGCTTCCATGTTTCCATGTCAATTGGTTAGGAAGCAACAAGAAAGTGGAAGAATCTAGAGAAGCCTGAAAAGCCGAAAACAGTCATCGACAAAGGCTCAATCTAGTTCCCGGACCAGACTAGACCTGCTGATCAAACGACGTTTAAGGTACCAGGGTCCGCATGGACTGGGTGTGGCGTCGGAACCATCTTGGATGAGTCTGTCTATTTGTGGAAGAAATTGTGCCAAGATGTATGACCAAATCCGTGACACTGCCAAGGATCATGCGTTTTTTTTGCTTGAGAGGGTCACCAGGAGGGCCACCAGGTCTCACTACCCGTTCAGAACAACTGTGAGGAATGGTCCATGTTTTGATGCTCCACCTGCTCCGCCGGAGCATCCGCCTGCGAAACCGCCGGTAGGCGTCTCCTGGAGATGCAGGAGAAGGTCGGAGCCTGTGCCGGCGGGCTCGTCCTTGTCGAGACTCGTTTCTGGCCAAGTGGGACTGGAGGAGATTGGTGGAGTGCAGATTGGTAGAGTGCTGATTGGTCGGGTGTCCACCTGATGTGCGGGTTTGTGCCAAGATTGCTGGTGTGAGAAACACCTTCAACACAACAGGTACCTTTTGACAACATCTCAGACACATGGACCTGAGGCAAAGCCAAAGATCTCCAAAGTTCTCACCAACTTAGCAAACAGTTGTTCAGGGAAGATCCCAGTAGTTTCTTGATGAGTGAAGCTTGGACCAGGCAAGTTCACTTGCCTCCTCCGTTTGGACCACAGACTGCGGTGCTTTGGACCGTTCGGTCATTGGAACCTTCGGCCGACCGACGTCCAGATGGACGAACTGGGAAGCACTTTTGCTAAGAAGAGAATCCGATGACCATGGTTACCACTTTTGCTACTAGTAGTTAGGGCATCGCTGCGAAGGGGGGCAAGAAGCTACGAACGTAGCTCCTGGCCTTACTAATTACCAGGAACCAGGTGGAAATCAGGCAAAATCCTGGTTCCAGGATGTTCCAGGCTCCAGTTCTTGATTTGTAGCATATTTATATCCTCGTCCTGGTCCAGCCATTTCATTTGCGTCTTCCGGTTCATTCTGGGTCACCAATGGTTTTATTTGCCACATCTCAGGTTTCGGGGGGCGCTTCCCAATTCTCAGGTATACCATCATCAGTCATACGGAAGTAATACAGACGCCGGGTATTTAGAACAGTTACCTTTGTGAAGCCTTTGGAAGCCTATGCAGGAGGGCCTTGGACCCCCAGAGCAAGTGCATTTGGAGGTGGGGAGGCCAATCCATCGATGGGGACTCGCACATTCAATGCGAACTCCACAGAAGTCCATGGGAAGTCAATGGGACTGGTGGAATATTTAGCTATATGCTAGTATACATAGGGGTGGTTTAGAAGTGTAGAGGAGAGTTAATATGCAGAATAGGGAAGAAAGTTCTGTTTCACAACCTGTGTTAGCATGTGGATGACACTCCGTTTTTGCCAACTACACCATCGGCAGAACCAGTGATGTCCCGCGATCGGTTTTCGAAGAGAGGCGCAAATTGCAGGCTTGTTCAGACGCACGCTTAGGATCGCTTCTATAGGGACTTTAAATAGATTTCGGGGTGGATCACCCCCATACTTAGCCCTGAAACACACATGTTCTTGGTGTTTTTGACAGACGCGGCTGTTCCTTTGGTTGCTTGAGCATGCTTGAGCTTATTCCCCAGAGCCTACAACAGAGTTCTTGTTTTGCTTTGACTGAAGGCAAAGCAGGAGTTCCTGCCCTGAGTAGATTTGGGTTGTCCTTGGAGATCCCTCCAATTCAGGCTTCCGGGCTCCCAACTGGCCTGTGCTGCCCTTCAGTGGTGTCTCACAAAAGATTTGAACTCAACTCTCGCAGAAAACAATCGGGAATTTGTTGTGTCAAGCAGTAGGACAATTCTGGACATGTTTTTCAAGGGTGAGTCCTTAAGAAGTGAACATCAATGTTTGATAGGGCATTGGCCATTTCCTCATGACTTCCCTGGAAATTTGGGCTGATGTGTCTGCTCCAAGAAGTAAGAGCTGCGCTGCTCACCCCTTTTGCGGCTTCGGTTCGCGGCTTTCGCCCTGTTGTAACCACAAATCCCTGCCCAGTTGACAACGTTGTTCATAACCAAAATGGCCGGTGGAGCACGTGTAAGGATTCTAATTTGAGTTATATGATCTGTGAGCTCACGAGACCAGGTTTGGGCCGTAGCTCACGTGTTCAACCGCTTTAAGCAACATTCTCATTGCCACCGAGACACGAAGCGAGACATGGCGAGACATGCGGTGACCGGGGTGAGACCTGTCTCCCGACAGGCGCCAGACGTCTCAGTGGTCTTCTCGAGCTATCCCAAGGATGAAGGCGCCGTGCGGCGAACACCGAGCCATAGATCATCGTAGATCAGATGGCCGGATGAGGAAGTTTTTCCTTTCAGGATCCGGATGGATACCAAATACCAAGCAGTGTTGGTTCATGTTTTATCTTCCCCAACAAGCGCAGATGCAGACAAGGTGTTTTGCTGTTTTTTGTTGAACTTGCATTTCTTGATGTATAGATGAATGAATTCCTATATAGGATCCTATACGAGGCTATAGGACTCTAGTTCTGCGTCGTGAGGCTCTTTGCACGGCACTTGTTCGTCGTGGCAATGTTTTTGAGGCACACACCGGTCGACGGCGCGATGCACAGACCTGACGTTTGGACTTTGATTGAGATCCAGATGCGTGATGGGCTGAAGATAGCCAAGGGCACAGCCTTTTTCGGCCTGGAGTCCGCAGTGAAAAGATGTGTTACTTCCGCGAATGCCATTGTTGCAGGGAAGTGGAAGAGGGAGGCCGACCGAATGGCCACCAAAATCAAGATATGAAGAGGATGGGGCATGTGGTGCCAGTATTTGATGCACAAGCTTGGATGTGCGCGAAGTGGGTGATGGTTTATGCAGTAGAAGAAGTACAAGCTGCAGGTTCATGGATTGATCTTCTGCCGGGCATTCTTATGTGAGATGAATGTCCATTGTGGCCATTTTGGCCAAGATCCTGTGCTTCCTGCAGGGCACTGCAGGGCTTCATTGGCTTGAAATAGTGACTGGCCCTTGTGATGCTCTCATGAGACAGACAATAACTCACACATTACATACCATACACTGGCACAGTCCAGTCTCCAAGCATCATGTTTACAAGTCTCCAAGCACCGTTTTCGGCAGATGCTGGTCAGCCACTGAAGTCAGTAGATGAAATCGCCAGATCTTCAAGTTGCACCTTAGGGCCTTTGGCCGACGGCAATGCCGACGGCCGTGACACTTGGAGATGGCCCCTCCGTTTTGGACCATGGCTCCGTTCTCAAAACTGTTCACTGTAGAATCTTTATGAATAAATCCCCAGTTATGAGCAAATGGCAGGGAGGTTATCTCTAAGATTCTACACGAGGGAGGAGCCACGCCAACCGCTGGTCAGCTTCAGTCAGCTTCAGTCAGCTGGGGCGGGACCAGATTTAGGGGGTCAACGGGTCAGCCCCGTTGGGTCACCTTGTAGTTCGCAGCAACAACCGTTGAGGGGATCATTTGTAAACATCGAGAAACAATGGAGTGTGAAGTTAAGATGTTTTTGTTATGTGTATGTGTTTGTGTGTGTCTATTTTTGTTTTGTAAAAGTGCTTGTGGCCTGGCAATTGTTTTTTGTATTCCATGTTCACCTTCTCCCAGCCAGCCCTGGCCCTGGTAAAAGCCGGACTCGCGCACCATCGACGCTGGACTCGATCCTGGATGAGTCCAGGTGACACCTCCGGCTTCACTTTGCTGGGTACCTGTGTCGACATGGTGGTGCCTCCCCCCGCACTCACGGAGGCCTGGGCGGTTAGGACGGTCGAGCACGTGGTTGGTTGGACTGGGACCGGCGCTGGGCGCTCTTAGAATCCTAGAAAGTCATGAACCTATTTTGGTCTTGGTTGCATGGTCGCTTTTCGATGAGTAGATCATTTGAGCGGGGCGTCTATAGTTGGTCCTGTTTTGGTCCGCCAACAGTTTCGGAAGACTGACGCTGGCTGCAACATGAATTGCGGACGGGGGCCTCCAACAAGTTGAACTATGACTGTGAGGAGTTGGCTACCGTTGCGTTAGTCGGTGTCAGTAACAACACCTCAAGCATCCCCAAGCAACAAACATATATATATCTTCATATATTACATAATTATGTTCTAATGTCTGTTCTATTATGTTCTATATATCCATTTATGTTTATTCCAAGTCTTTGAAGGGTTTACTTGCTTTGATATACACTGGTCAAAGCCACCCCTGCCACCAGCTCACCTTTGGCACCACAGGCGCAGAGGACCTTTCCAACCGCCCCAGCGCTCAAGAGTGCAGAGGAGAGGGACCAAGTTCGTCGAAAAGCGGTTGTTTGGAGGACGTTCCAGCGGCTTTATTTGGCTTTGTATTTTATCCGACCCTTCTTCCGTTGTGTAAAAATACCCCAGTTTCATAGAGGCTCTTCTGAAATCTTACACTCGAAAAGGTATTATGAGCTGCTCCTAAGAGAGCACTCTGAGTCCCAATTGTCCGGGTCTTTGCGCCAGTGCGGTGGTCACATCCACACTAACCCATTCATAAAGGAACGCACGCCATACGAACATGGAAAAACCTTGTAGCCTTGATTTTTGACATTAGTGGAGCAGGATGTACTGGATGAAACCAACGATCCGTACATATTGGTACCTGGTAACCGCTTGTAGATACAACATGATACAACGCTCTGTGTGGACATTTGCAGGTGGAACACCTTGTCCATTTGGAATTTCTGTGGTATGTTGAAGGTGGAACAAACCTTGTCCGGAAGAAATGGATTGTAATTCCTTTGTTTTCGTCTTCCAGAGTTGCCCCCAAACGCCAATCCAGATGACAAGGATTTTTCGAGGAGCACCTGGACCCCATCCGCACCATTGCACATGGTCAAACCATGGCCTACCAAGTGCCAATGACTGCAGCAAGTCTATTTTGTTGCCATTGCTCAGCAAACTGAGAGTCTTAGCCCGCTAGCTGCACGGCAGCAAGTCCCTGCCTCGATGGTTTTATTTCCAGCCGGAGATCCTCCAGCAACCCAGACATATCCTGACAATTCATGACAGCTTCCTTTTTTCACAACTGTTAGGCAGAAGTGCTGTTAGTTGTGACAAGATCAGCTTTGGGTTCGCTGTGTTATTTTGTCTATCTTTGCGTTTTTACCTTTAAGTATTGTAGATGACACTTTCGGTAGGATCCTTTTTGTAGTTGCAAGAGTCATCCAACTCCCTCTTACAGCCTAGCTGTCAAACCTGCATGAGGTTGGGTCCAGGTCAGGTTGTGGTTCAGTGACGTTGCTGAAAACAAAAGACCAAGGACACTCGAACGCTCCATGTATGGAATACTCGACCTATATATCATATATTTGTAATTTAGTATACTATATAATAATATATACATTGACCCCCGCACCCACTGCGATTGAATATGTCTGAAAGATGCCAGTTCCGGAGACACCAGATGTTGAAACTGGGTGACGCTGCCAGCAACCTTTGGGGTCAGATCTTTCAACGAAGCGTTGGATGTACCCTCCCTCAAACAATCATGGAAGCTGAGCAGACCCTCCTTCTAGAGGACAATTGGTCTTCCAGGGGCCGAACTGTTCCACTTCCATGATTGTTTCAGGGAGTGTATTATGATGCTGTTTCTGTGCGAACCACGCTGCCCCAGAGGTGGAGGTTTGCCTCCCAGCGGTTCTGTGCATGGCCTCCGCCTTCGCAGGATCTTCCAGCCTTGCCCTTTGAACCAGCTCCGGGGACTCCAGCGCCTGGACGCCCTTCGAAGCGAAAACGTCCAGGCAGCGGCAGGGATAGAGTGGGTAGGAGTTTTTTCGAATCGATAGGAGTGTCTAACCGGAAGAGGACACATCAACCAAACCCCTCCTCCGTGTAGTACACGTACACATTTGGCCAGCGGCTTGGTTGCCCAAGACCTTCAAGAAGACTTTGTCCTCAACTTCAGGTGTGTTGGATTGTGCTTTGGCTTGAGCTCGTCATCATGGCCGAAGTAGTAGGAAGGATGACCCCCAAGATATCGGGCTTTGTGGGTGACACTTTTGTCGTGGAAGCTTCATTTTTTCCAAGCTCATGAGCATTCGATTGGTGGCTTGCCCACAGTGCATTGCAGAGTGCATCTCCTGCCTCCAACCAACATCGTTTTGGTAGAAAACGTTCTGGTTGTTTTAAGTGAAAGAAGATGGTTGTCCAAGGTCAACCACAAGGCTCTAGATTGGCCACCAGCTACCAGTTATCGAGTCACCCTGTCCGTCCAGGGAAGGCCTCAAAATCCCTGCAACGAAGCGGTCATCGGGACTCCGGAAAGAAGCCATCCAGACAGAATAATGTACACAAAAACAAAACGATTACGGCAATTACCCCCTGTCAATGTCGATAGACTTAGCTGCAGTGACTGCGATGTCTTTTTGGCTGTTGCAGGTTTGCTGGAGACTTGTTCATGTTAGTGGTTTTGGATTCAACGCCCAACGTTGTGTGAACCAAAAGGGATGGGTTCGGAGATCCGAATCGGGTTTCGCAGACTGAGACAGTTTTCGAAGACAAAGGGTTCAGATGAAACCCGAAACCCGAAGACCGGTGAAGCAGATGTTACCAGATGAAACCCGGTCAGAACATGGGGTAAAGCAAAGTCCTTCGACCTACCAGGAACACCCAGTGCAACAATCTCCCCGGGCACACCGCGACCGCCACCTCTGGCAGTGCTGAATGCACAGCAACTGGGTGGAATACGGTGGGGTAGTTTGCCTATAGACCGAGTCTGCTGGATTTGTCGCTTTGAGAGGCGTTGGCTTAACCGGGAAGGTGACCAGGTGATGTTTCTTCTTGGTTAAGCAGGAAGAGTGAAAGGGCGACCGGTGATGGATTCGAGCTATTCTCACTTGCATTCTCAAGGACAATGTGAAGAAAGGCAGCACTGAACAAGCAAACCATATTTAAAAAAGGCTTGGATGAGATGCATGAGCGGCGTTCATGAACATAGTCTTTTACACACTGAGATCCATGCTCGCAAGAGCTATATCAGTCATGACTTCCACGTTGTCGCTATGTCAACAGGAGTTGACACACACACACACACACACACACACACGCGCACACACGCACACCGGATGTCAAATGATGTGTTCAAACTTCGTTTGGTGACCGAACCTCCCTGCTCAACAAATCGACCAGCCTGCGTATACTCAGGCTATAGGTTGATGATAGGTGTATCCACCAAGCATTGGTGCAGGCACATCACGCGATCGCTCAGAGGTGTGTGTGTGTGTGGGTCGAAAAGCATGTTGGGTCAGTAATTAGGGGCCCCTTTGCGAAGGTAGGGGCCCTCACTGGCCCTGTTCACAGCCCAGCTTCGATATGGCAGATATGTTGTTGCTGCAACAGGTGTTCAGAGTGCTTGGGAATGGTCAGAACAAGATCCTCAAAGATGCCCACCTCAACGGTTGTAGTGCAAGCGATGTGTCAACAAGAGCAGGATCGTGATGCACACTTTTCAGATGTTCATATGTCCCATTTCCACACATCAACATACATTCACTGCAATAAGCATGTTTCTCCCACAGTGATTGAAGGAGTAAGGACGGGTGAACGGCGTCTGTGCAAAATCAGAAAACATGTGTCAACTGATTTTATCATGTCTTTCTTCCTTTTCCTGTTCTTTGTTTCTAGTCGCGATAGCCTACAACCTCCCGACGCGGCCTCTCAACGCCCTGAGAACAGACGCCTTTTGTCACCACCGAGGGCGGGACATCTCTCGCCGGTGCTGCAAAGTGTGCAAGAGGACCGACGTATTCTCCGTCCGACGTCCGGAACGGTCGTCGGTCCGTCCGGTGTTTGGAGGGATTGGGATCATTGGGTGACCAAGTACTAGAACTGGAGCAAATATCAGGTAGATGCCTAACGGCTATGTTGGAAAGGCGATAATTTCGCATGTTTTGAGGCCCGTGTTGTTGGTTTACCATGCTCAAATGTGAATTTATGCAGCTCCCAAACAACTTCATTCAACTTCCAAGTTCACTGGTTTTTGGGTTTTTGTGGGTGTGTATCAAAGTATCAAAATAGGGAGACCTCCCAGTTCGACCCCCAGGAAGAAGGGAAATAGACCAGTCTACCCATTGGTTTTTTCGGGTCTCCCTAAGAGAATACACACCCTTATAGTGGTGACAGACTGTTTGGATGAGCCGAGATCGAGTCGAATCAATTTGATCACGAATTGAAGAAGCTGCAAAATATAAGTCCACAAGCTGCCGGTTTAGAAGTTATAAATTAGTCTATTCAGAAGTGTTTGTGTGTGTGTGTCAAGGTTCTAAGTGAGCCTTTAAGAAGACAAACTAGTGGTGACAAGGTGTCAGGCAGCTGGACTATACTTTACTGGAATTGACACGTGCTATGGCTATAGCCTACTTCCAGGAGTGGCTGGACACCAAGAAAGGCCTGAAACAAAAAAGTCACAACAGCACCTGAACCATCCAACTGGATGGTATGTCGATACAGACTGACCGAAGCAAAATTCCGTAGTGCACCTGTTCGTGCCCGAGAAAGGCGTTGCCAAGAAATGACCTGGCGAGTGTCATCGTCGTCTCATTGGGTTTTCCATGCTGGAATCCTGGAATTGGCGGGTGAGGCTTTTTGAGCTTGAAACACTCTTTCTTCTCAATGAGAGGGCCTGCAAGTCACCCCTTACCAACTGTGTGAGTCACATTCCAACTACTACAGTTTCAGAGTAGATGGCGCAGACCCCAAGATGTTCTGAACAGATGGAGGCTCCTTTTCCAATCACCGAACTTGGGGGTAACTTTAGAAGAATCGACTCCACAGTTCGACACCACAGGTGACCTGGTTCATGACCTGGTTCACCTCGTTTGCGAGGGAGGTTCGGACTGATGACTCCAATTCCGATCAGATTACCTCTATATTCGGCTGGAGAAGCTAGTAGTAGCTCCTGGCAGTACTAGCGGCTAGATACTAAGTTGGAGGCCATTGCTACTAGGAACAAGAAGCTACTAATACCGAGAAGCTCCTAGTTGTTTGTGTTGGTTTTTACAATGAATTATTATTATATATTCTTTTCAGGTGAAAATGGATGACCCAGAACGTCCGGTCACCTTTGCTTCCACAAGTGCGGCAAGTGTTCGTATCCACAATTTGAGCATCAACTTCATGACGTAAGTGCCGGCGAACGTTAACATGCCCCACCACCCCACCCCACCCCCATCCCCAACGTAGCATCAACTTCATGACGTAAGTGCCAGCGAACGTTAACATGCCCCACCCCACCCCACCCCCATCCCCAACGTAGCATCAACTTCATGACGTAAGTGCCAGCGAACGTTAACATGCCCCACCCC
>CAXAMN010001780.1:1719515-1753786 GCA_963970005.1 Durusdinium trenchii | reverse complement strand
ATTCTGCCTGAGACACAGCCGGATGAGGATCTTCGCGTGGGCTGAGAGCACCTGTAGCATTTGCCCTCGCCATGACACCTGCATTCTCCGAGCAACGAAGCGCTGCAATGGGTCAACTTTGCCCGAGGGTCGATCGTCTCCTTGGGGGGGTTGGACTCGTCCTCGTGGGTTTTCTGGCTAGGTTCATCATCGCGGACAGGAAGGCGTCCGGTCCAAAAACATGGTTTTCCGAAACTACAAAGTTTGACCTGTATACTGTAGGAGACCAATTTCCATAGTCGGAGTTTATCAAGCATTGTGTGTGGGTTTTCTGTGTTTGACAAGTTGCTTTTGTGGAACAGTTTATATATTCGATATATCTATACATCGTATATAATATATGTTGACATATCATCCAGTCTGGACAACAGGAAGCCTCTTTGGATTTTCAGCATGTTGTGGTCAAGTGAGACTCGCCATGAAAACACCAGGCTTATCAAGAGCTGATAATTCACCGAACTGGGATACGTTCAGTTTGTAGATTGATTTATTGCTTATCCTGGAACGCCATGGTTTCATTGTCCATACAGAAGACCTTGTCCTGCTTGAAGAGATTCTTTCTTCAGGCGCCCTTGAAGAGTGCAAAGACGAAGATGTTTTGTCACATGGCACATGCGGCGACTTTTTGGGGTACACTTCGACCCCTGAACAGAATATTCTTTTGGAAGATCACGCAAACTTCACACATTTGCCATCCCTTTGCTGCCGTTTTCGTCCCTTTGCCGTGATCTGAGAGATGGACACACTTCAGCATGAGTTCATATCGCTAGATCTGCGAATCGGTGCAGATTTCGTTCGTTCCGTGTTTCTGGAACCTTTGAAAATCGGAGCTTTGCTGCGTGTCGCCATGCTGGGCTGCTGCGTGGGCAAGGACGACGATCAGGACCGGGTGGAAAAAAAACGGATCTGAGCGACTTTTTGCGGCAGTCTCTTGGTATGATTTGGATATGTGGATGTTATCTATAACCCTTTGAAATTGAGGATGCGTTATGCAACCTTCATGCGTTATGTGAGGATCACATGCCAAGGTGACATGCTAATTAAGCGGAGTTTGTGGCATGATGCTGGGTGGGAGAAAGCCTGGTATATTAAAAATAACTTGTTTGTGATTATAGGAGTGAATTGATTTTGTGTTTCTGATTACAGTACCATACCAAAAAGCTTCCAAGACCCTGATCCAAGAGGTTTATATAGCAACATGAGCCATTGAAGTAGAAAAGGGCCCCTTGCAAGACAAGCCTGATGCTCCTCTGCGGCAGCGGGCCAGCCAGCGGGCTAGCCACCAAAGAATTGTTGGAAGGTGAAGAGGGCCCGTGTGGGATCCTCATTCTGAGGCCGTGAACTGAGGTGCAGTTGCAAGACAAACTCCTGCACCACCCTAGTTATACCCGGTCCTCCTTTCATCCTCGCCAGTCGCACCGTCTTATAGCACGACACTCCATCGGACGGGAATCTATACCACTGAAGTCCAAAGACCATACTTCTTTCTTGGTGAAAGTAGAGGAACTTCCTTATCAGGTCCCCTAAAGGATTCCTCTATATCCTCTATATGCTGCAGCGACACTCTCAGGGCCTCAGGGTATACATTCTGCCCCCGAAAGAACCATCTACAAGAAGAAGAAGAAGAGCAGCAACAGCAACAACCGGTTACGTATTCGGTGTTGCAGTATTTCATGTGACGACTTGGTCGTTTGCCACACCCGGTGAGTGACATCGGGGCGTCGACGATGCGCTCGGTCCCAGGACTTCACTCCTCCGGCGGCTCCGCCGGGAGATCGCGTCAGTGTCGAGGCGGGAAGCGTCGGCGAGTGTCGCGGGAGTCGAGATCGGTCGTCGGAAGGCGGTGGATGGTTGAGTCGTGTCGCGGTTCCTGAAGCATCCCATTTGGAACTGTGGTCCATTTGGAAGCTGTTAGATCATTAAGACATAAATTGTAAGACAATCTACACTTACAGGCCTAGTCAAATCCGCCATGAGTCACCTGTGCTTTTCTATGGGGTCCTTATTGATCCTATTGGCGGTTTTCACGGTCGGACCACGTATCCAGACCGTGTCTATTCCCCGGGGTGTGACCGTGGTTCAGACCGGGCCGAACTGAGCTCGAACTGAGCCTTTTTTGAGGTTCAAACGAAGTGTCTAGACAAATGCCATCGAAGTTTGTGAGACATGTGACATGACATTCCTTCAGTGTTGCATATAGATAAATAAGACCACCTATGTTTGCCAAGTGGTGTACTGGGTGATTGGAGGAGCTGATTTTGACCCTTCTGGTAGATCTGTACAAGAGCCAAAAGACTTTGCCTGAAAGGTGGCCAACCCGGATCATGAGCCCACCCGGATCTGGAGATGGTCAAAGCCAAAGAGCTTGGACAGCTTTTAAACAAGGCATTCATATGATACTACCAGAGATTTCCTGTTTGAAAGATATTAGTTCATATGAATTCTTGAAGACCACCCGTCGACTCATCTTGGCAACAGACCGACTCCTACAGTGCTGCACGAAGACTTCATCAAGTGCATAAAGACCCGTATGTTGCAACCATCTATCATAGTCATCCCAGTAAGAAGCATCATCCTCCCGTTCAAAACCGAGAGCCAGCTAGTAGCCAGCTAGTAGGCCAGCTAGACTCAGCTAGACCAAGCCCAACTGCTGGATGAGACTCAGTTCCGTGAGAGAACTCGCGCAGTTTCCACAGGAAAAGGAGAAGACCTTTACCTTCACCGTGCAGAAATCCGGCCATGGTGACCTGCTGGGCATGGCCACTGGGCCGCCCAGAAATTCGAGCGGTTCATGTCCTGGGGGCGTCCTGGGGGCAGGGAAGCATTGAATACCATTGACAGTCTTGAGGTATATCAGGTAATGTCTTCTTAAAATAGCTGTAGTGTTTTATGCTTGTACCGGTAGTTTTGAGTTCGGAACTCTGCCATTGTAGGTGATTTTCTTGGTTAGGCTTCATGTTTCTTGCACAACACAATGGCCAATAGATAACGTCACTTGTACCAAAGCTGGAACCGACACTTCCATAAAATGACGAATCTGCTCGTGGAAAGGATTACATGCAGATGGGCCCAGTGCCGTGCTGCGCCGTGCTTTACTGGGTCGGATATATTCTGATGGGGAGTGACACAGAGGGCACAGACACAGCTCCGCATGAGGAAGTGTCACTTATATGTCAACGACATAGACTACTGTAACAGAGATGCAAAGACTACCATTTGCAACATACAGAGACCTTTGCATTACTGTAAATTGGCCCCACGCCAATGTTCAAATCCCCTTTTCACCATTATCACTCACAGCACAGAACCCTTACATACCCCAAATGTCCTCCCAGACTCACAGCATTGAACATGTCCATAACCATGTTCCACAACATCAACTTAGTTTACAACCAATACAAGAGGCACTAACACTCAGATGATAGAAGAGGGTGCCTAAACTAAGTATCGAGAAACTTCTTGCCTAGATAGTATGATCTACCCCCTGTTGTGAATGGAGCGAGCATTCACTTGTTGGGTATGTGTGTGTGTTTTTGGTGCAGCCTTGGCTCAGTTTGTGTCGTGGATCCATTAAAACTCCTTGGATAGTACTCCTTGATGCTAAGTCTTTGTGAGTAAGGTAAGCAAAAGGGAGTGAACACTGACACCAGTATGTTGGATTTAGGTGGCAACGGGGGGCCACCGTTCACCCTTCACCCTGGAAGATGCACTGGTTTGTTTGACACCCTTCAAGATGCACGCATACTAGATTTAGTGTTCACTATGTCTTTACTCTTGTGATTGGGAGTGGTGACAAGAACTAAGGGCTTGTCTAGTTTGCCACTAGGAACTTCAGAGTCTCTATCGGTGACCCCATTAGGTTTCGGTGATTGGCCAAGGGTTTCGGTAGAAACTCCAGGTCCACCCGAGGATCCAGGTGCTGAAGATCATGTCTTGTTTTTTTCATGCAGGCATTGCACTGTATTGGTGGATTGAAGCAATTGCACTGTATGGGTTCCCTTCCCCAGCAAGTTCCAAATGTGACATGGCTCAGACTTGAGGATCACCAGTTGAGTTGTTCACGGAAAAAAAAAAACTATAAACATGTTGGCTTGTGAACTACCTACCCTGATAGATTGAATGTTCATTCCAACACAAGTGTGTAGGGGTTTTATACAAGATAATACATACAATTCACCTAGACTCAGACTTGTGACCTCACCATACACATTAGAGTGTATTGCAAACTGTTCCTATCTATTTTGTGATCAGTATAGGGCTGGCCACTCTCCAGTTAATGAAGTTCTACCGTTCTACTCCATTTCTATGAAACATGTTTGAGTGCTTTCGCATGCCAAGGATGTGAAACACAAGAAGTGCGCCGGTTCAGAGAAGGGCCGAAGGGGGGCGGATTCGGTCATGGTCGGTGGCTGGGCAGAGAGACGGACCTCATGGAAGTGGATGGCACCACCTGTTGAACGTCGTGGATTTCATGGTATTCCGAACTTGGGGCCCTCGCATGCCCTCGCCATCCACTTCCATGAGGACGTTCCAGGGAGTGTATTTTCTGTGAAACCTGTGACCCAGCCCTAGCCTATGATGAGTAGCCGCGTATAGTTAGCCTTAGGGTTAGCCTAGCATGTAGCCAGTCGGCGAGGGAATGAAGATTTGTTTCTTGAGAGAATCATGTAGCATGGAACCAGTGGAACCAGCACCAATCACGGCACCACGAGATGAAGATCCTGAAGAGGGAAAAAAAAAGACACACAATAACAACCTTGCATTCATCAAGTGTAGTGGGAGAACAATCAGCATACTCTTTCGAATCGTTCTACTCTGCTCCTCAGCTTTCAGATGCATTGGGTCCGCATTTGGATCATGTCAAAACGCGGACGACGCGTTTTGGCTGCACGATCCATTTGGTTCGGAGGTCGCCTTTCTTTGTGTTTTGAAGCCATTGGGTCAATTGTCAAGCACTTTTGTACGTGCCTAGTGATCTATCAACAAAAGTTTGCATTGTCAAGCTGATGGCGCGCTCAGTTGCTGATGGTCGCCTCAAGCTGCCCAGGAATCAGTACTTGGTGGTGTCCAAGATCTTCGATGATGGAGCGATCGTTCGGCACCTCAGTCTTCGCTGCTCTACGAGAACAGTGGGTTCGGAACGGTCGGTTCTGGTCGGTTCGGTTTTGGTCTTTGGAACCCACTGATGACCTACTTATAAGAATATACAATTAATTAAATATATATAGCGGTTTGCCTGGATTCCACTAAGCATTCTATTCAAAAGTTGCTTTTACGAGCACCACATCCTAAAGAACACATTTGCATGGACTCTTTCTCAAAAAAACGGGCCGAATATCGGGAGTTGGAAGAGGAAACATGTGTATGACTCTCGGGGTCTCTCATTTTGGTTGGGGTAGTCTGTGGTAATGCAGTGCTTGGGTCCCGAAGGCTTTGGGGCTTCTGGGGAGCGGAGCTGGGAGAATGCAGGTTGCAGCTACCGGATCTGGCCAATGCAGTGGTTTCGTTGGCCAAAGACTCGTCCTTAAGATTGGGACATTTTGCCTGGGAAAGACTGAACATATCTTGGAAGACTCAGTTCGAATCAGAGCCTCATGGTTGAAACATGGTTGAAACTCCAAAGTGAACAAGAAGAAGACCGAGCAAGAAAAATAACAAGAGCAAGAAGAAAAGAAAGAACAAGACGAAGACTTGATGCCTTTTGTAAAGTCCTCCAAGCATCACCGTCAGAAGTACGGATGCCTCAGCAGGTGTTTGAATGGTGTTTGATTGGAAATGGCTGAGTCACCCTGGGATTCTCGAGTTCTTTATGAGTTGCGAGGCAACCATCATCTAGAGTCCCTGCATCATCCACCCGGCATCCCCCAACCAACAAGCGCCAGAAGCGAGCCAATGGGATGGTGCCGGAGGATCAACGTTTGCAGGAGCGGCTCGGGCAACACGTCGGATGCCGAGCTTCGTTTCGCTTCACACGGGACAACATATGACCACACCTGTGGAGTGGCTCCGCCTCTCACTGGTTCTGTTTTGAGAAGGGGAAGGGCCCGCTGTATCCGACCATGTTTCCAAAATGACAGATGTTGTACATGGCTCACCTGACTTCCCAAATTGTGCCGCAGGGGATTAATACGACTGTAAGGATGTGTGTCCCGAGTGATTTCGTCAATGCCTGTAAAGAGTTTGTACTCCCCCGAAAAGCCATAAGAACAATATCACCATATGATCATATGTTGGGCTTGTCCTATTACCCGTACAGGTCAGTAAACAAGCAAATCACTATTTTTGAACAAGGCCTGCAACCTAACATCATCATCCAAAACGGGCCCAGGTAGACTCGGATAGCCCCAATATATATATATATATATATATTATGATCATCCTAATAAGGCCTGTTCTGACTTGAGGACCTTCGGAACTTCAGAACTGGTGAATCCCCCGACCTCAAGTCCCCATGTTCGGGACGACTTCTGCAGATCGACATGTTCAGCTTGTGGAATGGGACTTGGAACGGTATTGATCCAGGGCCACACTTTTCAACTTCAAGTGATATGTAGGGGAATGTGGAATGCTTGACTGATGTGTTGGGGATGTTTGCCACCAACAACACCAAGGCGGTGGCGGTCAACACCAGACCCAAAATCATTGGTCGCTTTCAATGAACATCAGCTGATTCCATGTGTACATTGTTATGCATAATTTTGGTGGTTTCTCTTTGAGCGTTGACCAGCCACAAGGGGCCGGGTTTGCAGGAGCAGGACATCATTTTGGCCATCAACGGCGTGAAGGAAGATGACAACGCCATGGCAGGGGGAACCCACTCGGCGCCAGCCATGGCACGGGCGGGGTTAACTGGCCTCCTCAAGGGGACAGCTTTCCGCAGTTTTCCACCAGTATACGTTTTTTGTATGTGCATAGATTTTGTCCATGGTCGGGAAGATGATCTTCCCTTTGGGGGGCGTGAAGGGCCCAAAGACTTTATTGTTTGCTTTCGTCTTCACAACTCTTTTGAGAGTGCGTTGTTTTGACCAAGCCATCGTTGTTGTCACAGGGTGAACTGGTTGTCCTTGGCAGGCACTGGCTTCAGGCTTCAACTGGTGAAACAAAAGCGGTGTGGTTAAGACTTCCCCAGGACTGGCCAAGTGTAGACCATTCCCACCCGAATTGATGAGGCTTTCCTTGATCAGAGTGGGGTGCTGTCAGGTTCTGGAATGCAACAACTAGATGTTGACGACGAATGGCCTTCTCCCAATCCCACTTGCCGCCCCCAAAAACATGTTGTTCACTCTTGGCACTCAAATCATGCATAGAAAGTTTTAAAGACCAGTATCTGTAATCCAGTATTTGTTCTAGCCAGAGCACATCCCCAAAAGCACACAAAACATATCCAAATCCATGATGGTTTGGTCGTCAAGGTCGAGGAATGTAAGAAGTCGACCAATTTGCAGATGACCATCAAGAGGACCCGGAGCGACTCACCTATGCAGCGGATGATTGACCGGGCCGTGTTCTGAATATGAATTTCGCTTCTTGGGGGAGAATTCCTGGGAGACATTGGTGAAATTCATCTTCATTTCATATATTTCATGGCCCAGGAAGGACAAAAGGGGGGAAGAAACAGATCCAGAAAGCTTTTCATCTATTCTGTTTAGTTGTTGGAGCGACATGTGAGGATCCTTCACCTCGAATAGTCACACAATGGTTAACCTGTATGTCCTTTTGCTTCATCCAATAGCTTGTGTGGAAGTGCTGCGAGCTATGTGCTTCGTATCTGGGGCGTGTCTACACCTGACAATCACTGGTGTTTGCCGGAAAAGGGCCTGACCTAAGCCAACAATCCGCAGATGCAGATGCAGTTTCCTCAAGGTATGTATTGAAAATCTTCAGGGCATTAGCTGCATTGTATGATTTGCACGCTTTTGGGCCTCAAACTAGAATCATTCTCATGTAGATGAACATGGGATAATCCATGTCAAGACAATTCATAAGTTATGTCATTTTGTCCTTTTGATTCTCGATCATCCCATATTCTTAACGTCACGGCGCCCCCAGGCGCCTTCGTGTGAAAATGTGTCCGCGCCTGTCGCAACATGTGAAAACATTAGTGTGTTACAACGAGTCTTTTTCACCGCTCAGATGCTAGCTTTCCAAGTGCGCTCAGTACATTGTCAGGATTCATTCCTGTTAGAGTCCTTCTATGCATGCACTGGTGCACGCTTGATCAATTTCAAAGCTGGAGTCCTCCCCTTTAATAGACTCGACTTCCGATGAACATTCAACAGGGAGTTCTTGAGTTGCGGCCACTTTGTATCTATTTGCATGTCAAAGACCACACAACATCTTGATAGCAAAGCAAATCCAAACAATCTTAATTATCCCCCACCCATGCCCCAATCTTCCAAGGCACGTATGCATCATCGCACGGAACAAGCGCGCGACTAAGGATACCGCCAGCAACTATACTCAAATCAAACCCTTGGATCAGGGGACCTTCAGGAGAATAACAAACACAGAAATCACGGAGAGAAACCACGGGTGATCACCCGTGCTCCGAGTGGCAGGAACTTACCTGCCTGAGGCCTCGGCCTGGGGACAGGAGTGGAGGTTCTTTGATCACTTGAGGCATCCGGTTTTCACCTGTGACCTGACAGGCAGCGGTGACTGGCAGCTCAAGACATTGCCACCTACCGAATTAGGATGAATGAATTAGGATTAAAGACAGACCAGGACGGACCCGAGGAGATCTTGCCAGGTTCCTCGAGTTGGGGCAAAGTCTTTCTCCGTGACTGTTCATGGAAGATGTTCCATCCATCACCCAGCGAAGAGAATAGCGAAGTCCCAGTAGAAAGAAGCTTCTCACGGGTCTCTGAGAAGTCAGATGCTGTGATTCTTCCACCTCGGAAGACCTATTGGGATCCTCCAAGTTC
Source organism: Durusdinium trenchii (assembly GCA_963970005.1). Classification (NCBI taxonomy): domain Eukaryota; class Dinophyceae; order Suessiales; family Symbiodiniaceae; genus Durusdinium; species Durusdinium trenchii. Next base: position 1,744,823 of record CAXAMN010001780.1, on the reverse strand, counting down.
GGTGCTTTCTGGTACAGTTCCCCAAAACCCACTGCTGGACCGGGTCCAGCCTGGTGAGGGTCGTGGAGCTTGTTTTTGGTAGACCTATAGCTCTTTTTTCCTTGCAAGCCATGAGAGGGATCCTGTTTAATCCGGATCTACTTACCTTCCACCTGTCGCCTCGCCTCCCGACCCCACAACGGCAGGTCGTTTCCTGGTTCGCGTCCGGCGGTGGCACCGGATGAGGAGGCGGAATTCGCAGGAAGCTTCGCAGGTGGATCGCAGGTGATTCGTGGCCAACCTCGACTCGTCACCCTGCAAGGCAGAGCCCATAGACATGATGCGACAGCTCAGGTCGCCGGGAGGGTGACCTGCTTAGTAGGTCAATGTGGTAGGTTGACCTCCTTAGTAGTCTATTCCCGACGTGACTCAGGTCGGTCTATTAGTGGATATGGCTGTGGGTCAGAGTTCGAAACCCTGGTCACTGGTAGCGGCCTACCATGTTTGGTAGGTCGTTTGTAGTCTGTTCATGTTTCAGTGGGATTTACACATAGATCGACCAGTATTTCATCGACTCCATCGGCATCTGGAATGTATAGACTGTGTGGGGATGAGCTATTTTAGGGAACAGGGAAATGTGACAGGATGATTACACAACTCCAAATCTACCACCAACTTGGTTGACGCTTATGTTATGTCACAACTCTAAGTGCCTCCAGTATCAATCAACTGTAATTAGAGTGAGAAATTTATCAAGATTGGCCATCCAGTTTGGTGGGTGCCTGGCCTAGTGTAACTACATGTAAGTACAATGTTTTGCGTCCTGGGTGAGCTAGGTATGTTTGATGATTCGTTATGGGCTATGCCTCAATACTATCACAGCTCAAGGGGTGCCGGCTGCCTTTCCATAGACACGTCCCTCCCGAATCTTCAATTCATTGTTCTCCCAATCAGTGCTTATGGAGATGTCAATGCCATGAGAGGAATGGGGAACTGTGACCTGTTGAATTCCAACATGCACCTGTGACCTCGCCTGTGACCTCTTCATCCAGATGTGAACGATCCTGTTTTGGAAATTGGCCCCAAAGGGGGGCATTTCATCGCCCAGCAGCCCACACGCATGATCCACCCGAAGACATGTCATACTCACATGGCGTTGAAGGTAGCTTTTCTAGAGTACAGTTGCCGTCATGGCAGACTTTAGCATCGCGGGGAAAGTAAAGGTGTGGTATATAAATATATTTTGGATTATTTTAGAATCGATTTGATAGGAACCCTTCTCTCAAGGTTTAATGCCATACCTCGCCATCTCTAGCAGGCGGTCCACTCATGACATTACAACCTGTGAACATGGTCCCCACTTGACCGGCGTTGAATGTTCTGCATTCATTTGATGACTCGAGTGACCCCCCACCAGACACCTGTAGACAGGGACCAGACTACCATACGTCAGTGATCAGCGGCACCGGGACTGGTGTACATTCAACAGAGGTCCCTTGTTCTTTGTTGGTCTCGGTGGCTTGAACAATGGCAGGACGAAGTCGCAATATGTCGCAATGAGTGTTGGTGGAGCGGAAGCCCATTTGCTTGATTCAAGTAGTTACTTTACTTGGATCTGAATATGTTTTAACCATACCCTGGAACAATATATTATTGTGAATTGCATTCTTACAAATGGGAGGGAATCTCATTGTGATCGCACTCAAAGACTCAAATTCTCACTTTCATGGTGGGTTTGCTGCCACTGTCGGCCGTTCAACATGCGTGTTCAGTACATGCGGCCGAGCTGTCTCACCTTGTTCGGAGGCACGGCTGAGGTGTAGGAAACCAGGTCCGAAGACGAGACGCCCAATTTTGGCACCTACTCCATGACGGTTTGGTGTTGCATGTTTGGTGTTCTTCTTCCTCTTGTTGGTTTGCTGACGAGCTTGGACAGATAATTCCCCGAGAGCATCGGGTTTGAGGGGGGATATGACCTTTTCTCCTTGGCAGCGATGAATGACCAACACCAACCGCCAGCCTAGAGTAGGAAACGCAGGCCAAATGGAGGTTGTTGATGTCCAATTCCTGTGGGAGGGTTTTGGTCGCGATTCAGGGTGTCCCCGTCCTGTCTTTGCATGTGGACTGAACTTTTGTTCGGCAACTGGATCCATGGTTCGTTGGATATGTATGTCTTATATATTATTACTAGTTAATATGATTATTGTTATTGTTATTACTATACTATTCATATATATATATATATATATTTGATATGGTTCTGATTCTGCACCACGTGATCACAGGCTCGGACGAGATATCGGATATGGCATTTCAGCGGTTGGATGATCCACCCAGATGTGCAGGGTTTCATTCAGACCTGGAAATCAAAATGCCTTTATGCAGCCTAGTGAAAGCGTTTGTTGAGGCGGTCTGCAATGCTGCTGACATCCCACCCTTCGAATATCTGAGATGTATTGGTGTTTGACATCCCATAAGGCAACACAAATAAGCTGAAGGGACATGCTTTGGTGCCAGTTTTCCTGAATCATTGTAGTATATATATATATATAATAATAATGGTAATAAAAGTAATATAGTAACAATTATAACAATAACAATAACAATAATAGTAATAATATATATATATAAGTTTCTTATACTTTGTGTCAAGTGCCTTGGACCTTAAGGGAAAATCGGGAAAATGCGACCTTTCTTGGCAGGTGAGACCTACTGAAGGGGTTGGTTTGTCTTTCCAGACCAAGCGTCGACCACCACACCGTGCCCCGGGCACCACGACTCCCTTGGGCACTCCTCGACCAGAATGGAACGAAAAAGAAGAAAACGACCGCGAGCGATGGGGCGATATTGGGAAGCCAGAAGATAGTGGATATATATATATATATATTGGACACACGATGCGTGATGGTCGATGCACGAACGCCTTACACGGCCGAGCCGAGCGAGAAGATTGTTTGGGTGGTTGATGGGAGTCTTCTGTTGTTTGATTGCTTTCTGCGTCCATGTTTCAGTATGTTGTGGGGAACAGCTTCATGTCACGTGGCCACAGGAAACACCCCTTTTTTTAGACTTTTTGGTAAGCTCCTCGGGACTATTGATTCCAAGAAGTGCGGGACTATTGATTCCAAGAAGTGCTTGAATAAGCTTCAATTCAATGTGAATGTTGCTTCAATCAACAAGCAACCTATGTAGCAACATATTCAGTTCTTGTCCCAACGTATGAGGATCATAGAAGAAACCGAGGGCTCCCCTGATTCCAGTCAATTCATTTGCAAGACCTTTCCGGAAAAACTGGTCGCACGTGACACATCGCACCTGTCGTGTTGGGACCAGAAGGACATGAAATGTCTCAAAGCAGGCTGAAGCTGAAGGCCTCCACGACACACACTGCCATGGCTTCTTTGATCTTGTGTTTCTCCTTTTGAAACTTGCATATAGACGATATAGAGAGACCCTGGAAGCAAACACAACAGCTCTGAAGAAGAGCGATATCACATCAGTCAGTATTCACAGCTTTTTCTTGTTTGTCATCGCGAAAACTGTGATTGCTCACCTGGACATTGCATTTGCGAGGCAACCCAAACAGTAGAAGTATTTGTTCCCTCTGAACCTGTAGGATGAACTGAGACTTGTAAGAAGAGATTCTGCCAGTTGATTTACGGGGCCTTTTTCGTCACCGGACAAAGTGGTCCCGCCATGCTGCCGCCCCGCTCCCTGAATTGGCCAGAGCTCTATGATCAGCGGCCAGAGATCTACCGCCTGCTCGCAGAGCTTCCGAACGACTCCCGTTACCAGGCGCGAGGAGACACCCAGTTTTTGGAGCTTTTCGAAACGAAAAATCTGGGAAGCTGCTCTTAATTCGTTGTAGGCTCCTGCGAAAGCTGAAGGACCAGCTGCTGCGAAAAGGTGGATGCATTTGGGAAGTGATGGTGGAAATCCAAGCCTCCTGCTGGAGGAAGCCGAGAAGCTCATTTTTCATAACAGGTTCCTGATAATCTCAGGTACAGGATTGGCATGCCTCGGATTTAGGCACTTGAAACAAAACAAGTTGTGAATCCGGAGGTCTCTCACCTCGACGTACGGTCGTGACCCAACTCGCGTGAGATCTAAATGGACATCGGAAGACAAAGGGAACGACCCGCCCACAAACTAACATGGAACCTGAGAATTGACTGCTGCAAAACCATTTTTCTCTACAACCCAGTGGTTTTGGGGGTTGCCTTTTGGCTGGCTTGATGAACCAGCAGACATTTTGCATAGTTGGAAGATCCAGGTATATAAATTGCAGATACATGTTCACACATGTTCGGCCTTCCCCCAAACTGCATTGGTTTTAACTGTTCGGCTGCACGTGCTCCATGTTTCCAGGCTTGGACGGAGTTTGCGATGCTTGGCGAGAGGTAGTTACCTGGTAGTTCTGTGGGGAATAATAGGAATTAACAATGAATATTTGATGTCCAAAAACCATCCCATACCTTGTCATAGCTTTGTATGGATAACAGGCCTCAGCTACACCATGGATACAAGTCTACTCTCCCGTGTACAGATGTCGGGCAGCCTTCTAGTCCACCTTGGTGGCCAGACCCTGCAGCCGTCCACATGCAATGGAAGATGTAGATCTCCTTGTTCTGCGGCGTGAAGTCAAGAACCCTGACCAACACCCTAGAGTTTGAAGGATTGATTTTTGGTAGGCCCATGATTTTGCGGGAACATACAGAAACACATTTTGTGGTGATATTACTATGACACCCTTCTAGCCTGCAGTGGTGGATTCGGCTCTTGTCATTCTGTTTTGCGGTATTCGGTACTCAAACCTGCAGTTCTTGGAGAAACATCCTTCAATGACTACGGGTGCTTGTTGACAACTGCGGTAGCAGATTCAGTGCTGATTTCATCAAAAACACCATCCACTGGTCCCCGTGTTTTGGTCGCCAACGAGGTGGACACTCACCTCCGAAGCTGCCAGAGATCGGTCACCTGTCAGATCGGTCAGCGACGCGGTGGTCGTTGTGACAGGTCGACCCTCGTGTCGAGGCCCACGACGTGTCGAGGTTGACCGGTCTACAAGTAACCTTTTCAGGACTAAGACTAAGTGACCCTATCCTGGGATCTCAAAAAGGTCGCTTGTAACTTATATCTACATCTTTCATACACTCTCTCCCATTTGCGATGCATTCTGTCCGGGTTCGGGGACAGAGCCATTTTGGAGCAGCCTTTGCAGTGCAACATGATCTAGTGCCGGATTTCTCTCGGCTGGAAGACTGACATTCAGGGCCACCCAAATTTGCCTGGCAACCCTTTATTTGAACTCATCAACTGTTAAATAAGGTTTACGGACGTAGAACAAAACAGTTGCAAAGACTGTGGCTTTCAAAACTTCACACAAACGTTCTTCGTTGGCAAAGATGCTGAACAAGCCGAGGAAGATGTGTGCTTGGCAAAAACGCAAGCCACCGGTTCCGTAAAAGACCCTTCATGGGTCAAATTGTTCAGTCACTTTGTACAATTTTTCGGATCTGGAACCAACAGTGGATTTGTGTTTCACGGTGTCAGCATGTGTCAGCGCAGAAATGAATTTCAGGTCGATGACCACCTTGTGACAGGTTCTTGTTAGACTGCATGTTCTATTTTCTATTAACTGGATGATCCTTGATGTGTCTCGCCAAGAACATGCACCAACACTCTCAAGTGGCTCTCACCCTTTGCCCCACCGAATTCGCCGAGGCCGCCTAGGAGTCTGGGCCTCTTGGTCGAAGCGCCGGCCCATATCGAGCCATTACGCGTCCTTGAGGCGCGGAACGCAGAAAGGATCTGGGAAATTCCTCATTTGGACATGGTGAGAAGGTGAAACCCAGGTGAAAACCAGATGACCGAAGACGTCCGGAAGTGTGATCAGAGGTGCCAGTGATGGATGAACATGTGACCGGGGGAATTCTGTCTCAAAACCTGAGTGGGTGATGCCTTGTCCATCCTTGTGCTTGGATGTGATGCCTTGCCAGGGAAACGGTTATCCCACTTCAGGATTCATCAGGGCTTTAGATGTTCAAATGGTATCCCAGATGTTCAACAAAGATATCGAACTGGGGTGAAGCCTTTGCTCCCGAAGGTGTGCAGTGACTCCAGGGCCAGTGAGAAGAATGCGGAGCATTACTCCTTAGGCACGCAGAGCGTTCGTGTTTTTTTTGCAGAGCGGCCCACTGGGTTTTTGGAGATGACTGCTGGGTTCATTTCTTGTTTTGCGATCTCTGTTGCAGGTATCTGTAGAAGCGTGAGACAAATGAATGGGCGGCCCTACCAACGGGAGTGTAGATGTTCCGTCACCTCAATTCCTTCGAAGCTGTGTCCGATAAGGCTGTGGCCTGCAACCCCAAACTGTCCCCAAAAAAACTTTGTGAACATCATACAATGTGATCCATTTTCGATAGTAAACATCAGCCGAGGCGTTGTTTTGCGTGTTCGCGTTGTTTGCGATCAATAACAACGGTCCTGATTCAAAATTCACATGTTTGATCTCACGACATCAGTGCAATCTTGGATATCTTGACTTCACCCACTTCTTCTAAACGTTTGATTTCTTCAGTGAAGATCCACCTTCAGGCAGAGGGTCACCACGGCCACCGATTGTCAGGCTTGAGTGTTGAGCATGGAAAGTGGTGTTTGAAGCCGGGCGATTGGATCGTGGCCGTCAACCGAAAGACCGACAGGCGGGCAGTTTTCAGTTTTCAAGTATTGCTGGAGTTGAGCAACCTGCAGTTGTTTCCCAAAAAGAGGTGACCAAAACCGAATACTCACTGTAAGTGGTTTTTGGGCACCTTTTGGCCACGATCATGGCCTGACTTAGCTTGAAAGTTGGTGCATGATTCATCCGACCGAATCTTTTTGTTTGGTTGTCACGAGTTGGGGGGCCGACCTGGACGGGGCTCAACAATCGTCGTCCTCAGACGCTTCGGTCCAAGGGACAGCAAATGACAGCAATGTGGCATGATCAGATGTGCCAGAGATGACAGCAAATGGTTCCCTGGTTCATTGAACAATTCACGAAGAGAAAGTGGATGAACATCATAGCAGCAACGAGCCAATAACGATGAATGATGAATGATAAGGAAACAACAGTTTGCCTCAAAGTGGGCATAGAAACGCTCTAGCAGAGCACGATCTGTTTGTTCTTTCCTTAGCCATGGATGTTCCACATGTGATTCTGATTGTGTTCTTGTGTCTTCTATTTTTCGAGTCTTTCTTGTGCCTCGGCAAGCTCGTGGGACAGACCGAGTCCACAGCCAGGTGAGCAACCACTCTTTTTGGGGGCTCGACTTTGTCTACAGCTTGACTTAGAGTATGTTGATATTAGGTTGCCGAACCTGCTGGCGGAACAAGGGTTCACGAAGTCGGTGCCTGTAGGGGTGCCTGAAAGATCCATCGAAAGGATTTGAGAGTCCACGACATGGTTCCTCCACGGTCGCGGCAAGTCGACGACATGTAGGGGTTCTTGGGCCTGAACCGCGCCGCTTGCAGACCCTGAAAGACCCGAGGTTGGCTTCCCCCTTTCTATGGGAAGCCAAAGGTCCTCCAAAAGAAAGACAAAGTTCCCTCAGAACATTTGACTCGGTGAAGAATCAGAAGGCTGCAGCATTTCTATACCGGTTGTGAATTCTATGCTAGTGATAGTGTTCGACATCCTTCGTACACCCTCAACCATGATTCTGGCAGTTTGTCCCATAGCCATGTCAAGGGATGTCTCCGCAATGTGTCGGGTGACCAAGCGCCCTGTGGATCAGACCTATTTCCCGGATTCATTCCCCATAAGCTTGTTGGCAGTGGAACATCAACAATCCTCTACAGGTATATGTGTTTCAATGACCATTGGATCCGGGGATCTTTGCTGCTTGGCGTCACTGAGATTTATCTTCATGGTGCGAAGAAGACAAGTCCAGCTAGCTGCAGAACGAGCTGCAACCCTTGGAGAGGATTCTTTCAGCATCAATGCCGTAACCTGGGGCAAGGCCTTCGCTGAGCTGCCATCCGCACACGCGGTATACGCGGGTCAGCTTTGCCCCATTTGCCTTGAGAAGCTGGACAATGGTGAGGTACATCTGGCGGCATTGTGAGATGGGGGGCGAGGGCGGCTGGGGTCGCTGGGTGGCTTTTTGGTTTTAGTTTTCTGACCGGAAGAGACGAGCCCAACACCTACGAGCAACACATCGCAAAACCGTTTCGCGGGTGGTTTCGGCCGGGTTGCTGGTTGTTTTTGGTCCACGAAGGTTCGGAAGTGGCGCCACAGGAGATGTTCAACTTACCGACTTGCCAAACACTTGACATCCGATGGAACCTAAAAGGCCTAGCCTAGCTCTATATAGCCTGTATTTACAGCAGGATTCCCGGATTCGCTGCAAGAGGTGTCGTGGAACGGATTGGAAAAAGGACTCGTCCTTTCCATATATTATAGGAACCAACCAGGCTCAAAATGGGGTACTGGTGCCCGTGGCTGCCCTGCCGGTTTAAGGATGTGAAGGAGTTGCACTGCCAGCATCAGTTTCACTCAACATGTTTGAGTGGCTGGTGTGCGCATGGGACCAATCGCTTCATCCAAGCGGCCAGATGCCCCACGTGCAGACAAACGCACCCATACTGTATTAATATCTGATCAGTGAGACTGAGAGGATCAGTGCTGGAGATAGACCTTTTCAGGGTAGAAATCCCGTTTTTTTGACAGTTTTCTTTTACCGTCACAGTTTTCATCGTATTTGTGACGATGGGCCTGTGGAGCACTAGTGGCTTCCAGTAACGACCAGAAATCGTAAGACAGATCTGCGCAAGAAACGTAGGAGTCCTATACTGCTCAGTTGCCCAGATGGTTGTTGGATGTACATGATGTACTTCAGCTCCAGTCAGACGCGGACAAGTTCCTATAGTATCTCTGCTGCTTAAACTGCCAAGAAAAGCGGGTAGGAAGAGTATGGAAGAGTCATACATTACCCAACTGATAAGTACAAACATGTCGTGCCTACAAAGGAGGGCAAGATACAGGTCCAGCCAGACAGCCCATCCGACGTTCTCCTCGAAAAAAGGACGAAGACATGTTAAATAGCTCCAAAGATGGTTGCTAATCGTTTGGTCGATTTGTTGATGTGAGCTGTGCCGAAGTGCTCCTATCGTGCTCTGTGACGTTGTCGCCTGGGAGCTACCTGAGTCGTTTTCCGCCCCAGAGTCGTATTTGAATGGGAAGGTGAACCCACGCGGGTCAGCTTCCAGCACCACGGGTTAGCTGAGATCCAAACTTGGCACACAAACAAAGCGCCAGTCGAAGGATTTGATGGTGAAACCCAGCATCCAGTCATCGATGGCTCACTGGCTAACCATGTTGGCTTCGCATGGATTGCGATGATTGCGAGACTCTAGACCGAGCCGATGATTGGGCGAATACACCGACGTGAGAAAAAGGGGAGGTCTGACCTCCGTGCGCGCGAGGTTTCGACTCGACTCTCACAGGTTGGGTGCTCAGGCGACGCATGAAGATCTTCCACCCTGCGGGTGGAGAGGGGAGGAGGGGAGTCCATGCCTGATTTGGAAGAGTTCTCAGAGTTTTACCAACTCTTTGGGGGTTTTCAATCGCCAGGCATCATTTGTCACCAGTTGTAGATGTTTGTAGATTGCTGAGAGAGATCTGAGATAGGAAATTCATCCAACAGTCCTCCCGGATGAGTCAATTCCCACCAGGAAGACAATGACTCAGGCGCCGTTGACCCGGTGGTTTGGGACGGATTTGGACAGAAGGGGACCGGAAGAGGGAGAGCTAGATAGTCATATAGACCGCACGATATCTTCAGGTTTTTTTGGAGTCCAGAGTAGGCTGTTGTGTTTCTCCTGAAGACTTGATTGATTCAACCATGTTGCTTAAGACTTAAGACATTCCATGTAGGTCAACCAAGGGATCCTGGTCCTGGTTTTGACCCACAACCATATCTTCAGGTTTTTGAGATGAACCTATTATGTTGATAGTCTGAACAAGACGATCATAAACAACCAAACCAACATTGCCAACTTCGAGAGTTTATATCGAAGAACTTTGGACCAGGCTACAGGAAACTGCCGGAAGCTAAAATATATTGTTTTACTTTTTGAATGCACTTAGATATTGTTTGGTGGAATTTTGACTTTGAATGTTTGGTTTTGCAACTAGAACTTGGAGAACCCCAAGTGTCACATCCACATAAAATAGATGAAGCGTCCAAAGCTGAAGAGAAGAACCACAAGCGGATTCTGAAGCTGCCTTGTTTTCAAAGCAACTGTCGTGACAATGATGCAATGATGCAATGTACAATAAGATATTGCGACGGTCACTTCAACCCAGCAACCATCTTCATCAGACTGACTTTGCGATTTAACATTTAGCATCATATTGATACTACAAGATTGAACACAGAGGTACAGCACAGTGGTTGGAGTAATGTTAAGACAAAACTGGAGAGTATCGTATTGACGTATTAGTCAGTTCTTTTTGGGGGGGTTCTTCCTCGCCCGACTTAAGATAGGACGCTGCATTGCTGGAACACAGCCCAGCAAGTGCCCAGTGCCCTGCTTCCACACGTCCGTGTGCTTCAGGTCTTACAGGGCCATGGACAGCTGAGAGTGGTGCCTTGACAGCTGTTCGTGACGCATCACGTCCGTAGTACACGTCGCGTCGTACACGCGCGGGCGCGCCTTCCAATGGGCAAAGAGAAGGTGGAGAAACCCCGCCAGCTGGGGGTTTGGATTGGCGGCAGAAAATAAACAAGTAAGAGCTGGAGGTGGACTGGTTTGGAGAGCAAAGGAGTCTTTCAAGGGGCAGTGTTCCACTGGTATTTGTTTATGCTGGCGGCGTCATTAACGACCCCGCTGTGTTTTTGAGGGTTTGCACACGGTTTGCACACGATTTCGCACGGTATTTGCGTCACTTTGTAGTTTCGTGTGGTATTTGCAGGTCTTTTTGACATTCATGTCCGTCATGCACATCATAGCATGTGGGGGTGGGGTGGGGTGGGGCGGGATGTTAACGTTCGGTTCAAATTGCACACGCGTACAAAGGAAACTCTTCTGCGCTCTGCACACCAATATGTATAAACGATGCGTGCTGTGTTGCGCGCACATGTTTTCTTGCACACCTGTGTGTTTCAATCCCGTCTGGATGTTTTCATATCTAACCTTAGATTTTATATGGAAATGCATACAGCAAGGATGGTCTGGGATCCCACATCATCAACGCCCGCCATTTCAAATCTTTTCGCCAATCCGTAACATTTCCCAAGCACTCCATGTATGGCATATTGACCTACATTGCAATGGTTTCAGGAGTCAATGTAGGTATATGTTCCTTATATGGAGTTCTGGGATATTTGGTGGCTGGACCGTTTTGGGTCAACACGCCGTGTTTTTTCGTCGTTGATCTGGACGCAGTTTTGTTGCTCATATGGCGAATTTTCCTTTGTGTCCGCTTTAGCTTTGGCTTTCGTTGCGTTGTTGAGGTTAGGGGGGTGGACAGGGGTGGATCAGCTCCCCGAATCATTGCAATCATGGTTTGAGGTAGACCCGTGGTATCTTGATAGCTTGTTGAAAACCTGGAGTGAAAGTTCCACCGATGATCCACTGCTTCTTGAAGTGTTGCATATAGCTATGCAGCAATTTATGTTGGTGACCAATTTTGTTTTTTCGGACCGAAACATTTTACACAATGAAATTCTGACAAAACTGTTCGTTCTGCCGCAGTTCGCAAACCATTAAAAAACATCGTTTTCGTGGAGTTTGCATGTTTGGAATACTAAAAAGCAGCGGGGTCATTAATGACACTGCTACCTTGTTTATATGATAAATATGTTTATACTCAATGGGGATGATTTGGGATTAGATTGACATTGCCTGCAGACGAGCTGTTGAATTCTGGTATAAGGACTCAACAACCACAGGACCCACCGATCAAGTCTGTTGAGCTATTCCCGGATGTCCGTTTTTTTGCAGTGATCGTGGCCTTTCAGCACAGGCTCCAACGATTCATGAAACAAAGGCATTGGAACTAACCATTGAGGAAACTGTGCACATCTTGGGTAGTGCCGTCATTAGTAGTACAGAGACAAATGCAAAAGTTGGAACAAAGCCATGATGTATGGTCCATTTCAAGGGTGGCTCAGAGTAGACATGAGGAGACCTGGGAATATTTGTAAGGCAAGCAGAACGGGGCAGGAGCATGTTTGTTTATTTTCGAACGACTGGCTTTGAGGTCTTACGCAATGCAAGTATCGCTAGTATGTAGGAGGCCATTACAATTAGGTAGGAGGCTACTAGGTTTGAAACAAAAAGGTCTTTTCCGCGCGCGGCCGGCCACCATTTATAATGCTCCGTGAAGCGGATTCCATCCTTCTTCAGGCGGTGGTCCGCTTCCTGACGCGCGAGGACCTTCAGGCCCCAACTGATGACAGATGAGTTGTTTCTTCAGATTTGACTAAATAATGCCACCAGCTGGCAACATGGCTTGGATTCGGGATTTGGATTGGGTGGGTTGTTGGCCTTTGGAGGTAGATGATGTTGTGGCACCTTGTAGGATATGTTGTACCTGATGCTCCAAGACCTCTTCGATGCTGGAGTGACAAAGATGGGCACCATCTCGATATGTCGCTTCATCGGTGGATATCTCCAAAGACGGGCGCCATTGGGGAAAGGATATGTTTTGGGATATCTCTGGCACGTTAGCTGATTTGATCAAGTTTCCCCTCATCTGTCGCCGGTCCAGTCCGCTGCTGACAGTGCGGTTGACTCAACAGCAGCGCCAGAGGAGTGCAATTACTGTAAGTGGTTGCTTGAAAACGAGATGTGTGCTTCAAGGAGCAGTGAAGTCCAAGCCACGTGGGGTATTGTCTCGATCTATCTCCATTTATATATTCATTTATGTCTATATATATATATACTATTTTTGTTTCAAGTATCTACATCACATATATTATACATGTGTTTAGTCCGGCACATTGCCCAAGCTTCACCAGCCGGCCCATGACAGCCTGCGGGGTGCCCCGACAGGAGCCGACGCCAACGAGCAGAGAGGCGCCAGATCAGATCCATCGATGGGTTCGAGCTTGAGGGGTTTGAAGAACTGGTTGAAGAACTGATTGGACACAATTTATTGTCATTAGCTCTTTCTTTTGTATGGTGCTTGAAGTAGTTCAGAACCTAAGAACGGCGAGTTCACTGATGTAGGCCCAATGTCGACGTACGTCGAGCTACATTCACCCAATATCACGCTCGCCGCTCTCCAATAAAATGCTGTGATGATGAGTGATGTGTTTCTAATCTGAAAATAGACTCCCTCCTTTTGGTTTTTGAGTCCAACTCGTGCTCCGGAGCCGAGTCAACCCAATGGCCTCAGGATGGTCCACTAAGCCCGCCAGAGCCACAGGCACCGCAGGCCGGGCCGTGTGGTGCTGTGTTGATGTTGGGTGAGAGTCAAGGGACCCATGCAGGTGTGTATACATACATAATTACAGAGTCATATTACATATAAGTATGATGCTATATGCCCTCAGGTTTTCGTTTGTTACATATATAATATATTGTGTTATATATAGTATTGTATGTTATTTTACATATATATAATATATATATTATATATGAATATATATATATATATATTATATAGAGAGAGTGTTTGTTAGTTTTATCCACTTAGGTGCCCACGAACATCAGATCTGGATTTGTTTGCTGTTCACTGATGTTTCGGATCTGTGCAGAAACTGAAGCCTGCAGACTGAGGCAGGCAATTCCAATGTGCCGTATGCTGAGATGAGGGTCATTGAGGATTACGAGCCTCGACTCGACGGGAATTTAGGGTACACTGGAGAGATCGGAGAGGATTGTAAGTTTGACATGGGGGAGAGAGATGGAGAGAGATCAGAAGTTCCTAATCACATCTAATCACCAATCAGTACGACTTGGGTGATCAATCCACGAAAGAACTCGTGCAAAATGTGTTGAAGATCTGTCAGCTGCATTTGGGTTGTTTTGAAAGACCCCGGTGACTTCGCGTGGGATTTCAGACTCGGATCCAAGCAAACGTTGACTCAACGTCCAAACGGGCTCGGCGGGGGTGCTGCCAAGTGGCAGATGTACTATTTGCAGCCCCTTTTTTTTCACAGGATTTCCGTAAATTGTTGGATCAATTCGCATAATTATATGCGAGGGCCCCTGTTTGGGATGGTTACTGGACACCCCTAGACCTCTTTTCGTGGCCATTACTATCTATAGACACCGTTTAGGGGGGCCCTGGTATGTTCTGTGAGGCTTCACATCCAAGCACTCAGTTTTTTTCACCAGGGCCTCCATTTCTGCAACATGAATGTTAACTGTTGCACTGTTGCAGCATGCCAGGCCCAGTCGGGCCAGTCGTGGGAACCCTATGCTTTAGCACATGACTTGTCCCTCACCCTGTGCTTCTCACTGAGGATGCTGGCCAGGAACCAATCCAGGGCTACTTACAGCTTCGCCGCGGGGACTTGATCCACATCCAAACAGACGCTTGGCAATCGCTTAGCATCGATCGATGGATCGATGTTCCGTGCAACGGAGAGTTTGATATTGGAAGCAAAGAAAAACAAACATGTCATAATGTCCATGCCATAGACATATCGACTCATGGACATTCTTATTGGCCATGTATATACTTATAGAGAGAGAGAGAGAGATCCGTCTTAGTCCAATCACGCACCATCTTTGTGGGCAAAGAGACGAAACATGGTCGGCGAGGAGCTCGTTCGATCCAAACGGCGGGATCGTGTCCTTTCGATCTGTCTCCTTGGACAGTTTTGTTCGGATTCGCTTGGACTGCGTGGCTACCTACCCAGGACATTTCTTTGCCAAGAACAATGATAGATCAGATCGGATAAGCTCAAGTATGTAAGAGAGTGGGGGAGGATAGATGGCAGATGGGGTACCGTCTACAATATACATGAATAATCCTCCCCATGAAAAAAATGTCTGTGGCAGGTCTGAACAACACACTGCATCGTCACCTGCATTTTAGGCAATTGTTTGTGAATGTGTTTGAGCGTGTGAAAGATGGCGGTGCCTGACAAGTCGCACCACGGGGCTCTGAGAGGATTCCAAGCCTCGACGCTGTGGGTGCTGAGGGCACGAATCAGCCCGCAGAGGAATCGAATAGCCGCTGCCTCATCAGGGTGGAGGGTTGAAATTGGAACATGGAAACCTTCAGATCGTAGTGGATTAGTTACAACCTTACAGGACTGACCAGATCCCCGTTTGAACCAAACTTGTCCGAGACTCTTTATACGGAAGGTCGCCGGCAATGGGCACTGAATCGGTCGCATCTTGAGTGGGAAAGCCCAACACGATCCTGGGTTGAGCTCTTTCAAAAGCATCTGGTAATTGATCTAATACAAGTTGTTACAACTCCTAAACATAACTAGTAACAAGTTGTTGTAACATCAAAAGTACTTTCCAAGATACTCCTCACGAGGAGTTGTACTTGTAATGGCCAATGTGTTTTATTTGTACGATGATTAATCCCACTGACTGTTAGAACCACCAACCAGACAAGATGTAGTGGGATGTTTCGCATGTGCTGCATTTTAAGTTGTTTAAGTCTTCAACATGGAGAGTGTTCTTGAGACGATTCCGTGCTGTGTTCTATGTAGACCCTTCTGTGCTGCGTCTACCAACCTGATCCCTGGTCTGGTATCGTCGTCTGGTTACAAGTCATGTGAACTAAGGCCGGCGATGTGAGTATGTTTGGGGCTGGCCAAACCACTTGGAGCATCTTGGAGATCATGGAGATCCGCGAGGGGTCTATGGGGCTGGCCAACTGCTCGGTTGGCAGGGTAGCTGGCAGGGTAGCTGGTGCCAGGGCATTTGATTCAACAACTCGGTAGCTGGCAGGGTAGCTGGTGCCAGGGCATTTGATTCAACAACTCCGGGAGATGCCACGGAGCTCTGAAGACGAAGGGGTTCGGCGTTTTCGATGCTTTTCATCACACCCGTGGGGGTACAGATAAAGATCTTGGACCGCCGCCCGATCTTGGGTCCACCAACCGAGCACACATACCCTGACACCGTTGAACACTTGGAAGATCTTGGAAGCCTGGAAATGACGAAGCCCTGAAAGACTACGATCCTCTGCAGGGCAAACCTATGTTCCTCTCATCCGCAGCCACCTGCAAACTCATTACAATTTGTGCCAGCTTGTCCTTGTGTTTGGTGGGATGAAGCAGTCTAATTATTTGGCGGGCCCGAAAGCCAATTGGTGACGACCATATCCATCGATACTATCATACCCCTGATGAAGTGGTACGTTCTTTATCTTCTGTGCAATAGAGGCATAATATGTTGACAAAGTAAAGCACTGTGAAGCAAAGTTATGGACTCCGGACGAGGTTTCCACACTGACGTGTGAGCAAACCACCCCTCATATCCTTTGCATAGTGTTGGACAAAAACCAGCCATCCCGGGATGCGTTCCAATCGCATCATGGTACGGGGGGTCCTCTTGTCGCAAGCACGAGACCATATAGTATGATACAAGAAGCCATGACCATTTCGAGGTTGCCTTTCTAGAGGATCGTTTACCTAGCCCTCACCTTGTGGTTGTTAGCTGCCTATCCCCGAGGCACAACAACGAGAACGGTGGCTGGCTGCCTGTCGAATGCATCAGCATTCCATAGGGCCGTGTGCCCAACCACGCGATGCGTGGTGCGTGAGAGTGAAGGCACGCAAAAGTCCACCGAGATGAACCATTCAGAGTAAACATGCGACATTGGTGACTTTTCTGATTGACAACGGTCTTTTGCAATTGGAACAAATGGCTATCTGACGGTTGTTATATGTTGTTATGATGATCCATCACCCCCCCGACACAGGACCACACTTGCGTGCATGTACATCTTTGTTGCCACGTCAGTGCCGAGCTCCTGACTGACATCGAAGCTGCGCGCATGTTCGAACCATTGAGAGAACAATATTTACCAATGATTTGTTTCCTGCACATCGTCATGCGACCATGTTCTCATTCCCCAACCCTCCCGCCCTGTTTAGACACATTGAAAAGCCACTGGATGCAACAAATAGAAATCCATGCCTAGCAAACAAGGACGAACTCGCGCGGATAGGTCTGGTGTCCCTGCGGTTCATGGAGCTGTGCGGTGTGACCACCACACCGGAATTGGCCGGTTTTCTGGCGCCTGGTGACAAGTGCCGCAAAGCTGCAGAGCAATAGCCTCGGGCCAGTTTTGTTGAAGATTGAAGCATTTTCCCTGACTATGATCAAATACTAACACTATAATATATATCGTCATATCGTAGCTATTTCGGCGCTCGAGGCAGCTAGAAGCGAGAAGTGCTTGCAACGGGCGGTGTGGTCATCCTGAGGCTCATGCACGTGTCAGTTCCTTTTTCATTATATATATTCCAGACGCCAGTTCATGCATGTTCGTTCTTCCCCTGTCCAAACCACCCGCGGCACGAAGAAGCGCACGCCAAACGTGCTGCTTCGAAAACCGCAGCCGAAAGCACGCCTGACCGTGGGCTGACCTTGGTTCGGCACTATCGATCTCCGATGTGGGCCGTGCGCCCATGAGAGCAGAGAAATGGGAGAAAAGCTGAGAACAAAGGCCCCGCGATCCCCGAGACCCTGAGACCGCACCCGTATTATCGGCCCCCGAACAGACCAATGCGCGAGCGCTGGTGGGGATTCTTTTTCTTTCGAACAGACCATCCGGAGCCTCCCTGCTGAACGAGGTGATCGAAGGATCAGCACGTTCCATCGAAGATTTCGCTCTGAGCAGACCACTTGATTTTTGCTTTGATGTGTTCAGAGTGACAAAATCGGAAAAGCAGACCACTTGAAAAGGACAAATCGGACCACTTTCCTAGTTGCTGTCGAGTTTGTGTTTGTGTCATCCACAACCATGCCATCGCAGTAGGTCTGCCAGTGTATGTGCACAGGAAAAAAAGGGTAATTATTTCGATTATGTGTTTGCCTCCCGTCATAGTATAATATCATTGAACATTTGTGTGTTGGCAGATTGCCAAAGGTTTCGCCCTCAGAAGGTTTCCACCCGTTTTGACTTGCCAATTACACCAAGGCCCCATCCCTTTCGAGCGACTCATTGAGTTCTCGCAACACCCGCTTGGCCGATCCATTGCACGTGTCCGCTATAGGTCATTCCGAGAATTCTGCTGCACCTGATATGGACCCAACGATGGCACCTTTGCAGTGTGGTCGATCTTCTCCATTTTGGGTCGGGGAGTTCTTGAAATGAAAGGAATATAGAACAAGTGCCACGCTAGTAGTAACAAGTGCCACGCTAGTAGTAACAAGTGCCACGCTAGTAGTAACAAGTGCCACGCTAGTAGTAACTCCTTGGCATTTGTAGTGTCCAAAGGTCCGGATGGTACTGAAAGTGCCTCAAGGCGGTGTAGGTGTCCCTGTGTTTCAGCGTTTTCGCAGACACAGACCGAGACCTAGCCTCATGACTTATGTCATTGCCTGGCTCAGAAAGGACAAAAAAAAATGGCATCACAGAAAGGAGCTGATGCACTTGCATACAATACCACACAATACCACAGCCTCACCCTCATAACCACAGAGTGCATTCACTTGCATTCCTTGCGAAGGCTTAACGTTTAATCTTGGGGTTTGACATTCCTGAAGGTATGTACACAAGACTCCCAAAACAACATGTTCAGGTCAGGTTGCAATCTGTTGTATTCTATTTTCCATCGATTGGGATCTTGCCGATCACTTCAGGCCACGAACCCTGCGCTCGGCTTGCGCAGAAGCGTGCGTAAATATCACTTTTTTTCACCTAGAGCCAGTATCAAAGTACCAAAGACCCGGCATGCGCCCGAAGGATTTGGAAGCAGATTTTTGCTCCGTTGTCATTGCAGGCATCATGTACAAGTTCAAGGAGATTCAGACTATTCCGCCAGCTAAGCAGCTCGTAGACATTGTACCTTGGCTCTTCCGTCAGGGCAGCCTTCCGGGCAGCTTCTCCGTCCGTCCTGCAAACGCCGAGTTGAGCCACAAAGGGTTTGTTCTTTTTTAATCACCTTCTCAGCCGCCACAGCGTCTGAGCTTCAGCAGGAAGCTTCTCTACAAGCCTCCACAATCAGCAAAAACATGTCAAATCAAATTGTGTTGCATTCAACATCGGAAAACTGGAACCTACAATATACACCAAAAGCGTCAACACTCTACAACAAGACATGGAGAAAGACTTGTTTCGTAGCATAATGAGTCCGAATAGGAGCTGTTCTTCAAACAAAACTAATTGTGATTCATTATGTGATGTTCATGCCCTGAAGTCATGCTGGAAAGACAAGCAACTATCTCAATGGCTATGTTGTCATTGTTAGTTACTGTGTCGTTATACTTTATCTACAGAAACTTACCCACGAACGCAGAGCTCAGATGTTGTGTCCCTTTTGCATCCTTTTGTGTACTAAATACATCCAAATGTATATCCCTCCTTCCACTCACATCTGCTTCCTGCCACACCTTGGTTGTGGACTATGTGAGGTACTCTCGAAGACTCAACGGAAGACTCCTACAGTGGTCCATCCAGGCCTGGTTTCTGCTGCCCAGTCCTGTTTAGTTTACACCTCTCATCGTCGACCCGTCTGGAACTATGAACTAAACTCCCAAGGTTTGGGTTACAGTGGCATCCTTCTTAAAAGTTTCAATCCACAAGATGACGACGTGAACCACTTCTTCACATGTCAACGATGCTGGGCCCTTTCGCCCTTCTTAGGTCTCCGCGCACAAAAATCCCAATGTCCCCGCGCCTCTGGGCGGACACTGCAAAGGTTTCAAGATCACTCGGATCCGGAGCTTCTACATGCGCAAGGCCTGGATCGGCTCTGGGACTGGACGACCGGGGGCTCGGGCTCGGACGAGCGAGCGCGCGCTCTCGTCGTGATACGTTGAGACGGAAGCGGGTGATTGCTGTGGCATTTGATATCGAACGGTGTTCTAACAGTTGTAGATTTGGACATGGGAAGTCTGGTCTATCTGCAGGTCGCAGAGCTCGCGAGGCCCCAAAGAAACACCCTGTTTGCGAGATCGATACCCCGCTCATGTCTCACTTGTCTATCCTGTACTCCCCGCTGTACTCCCCGATGGGACCAGACGACCCAGGGTGATGCAAGTGTCGTGCTACTTCCCATGATCAACTGAACCAATTTGAGAGCTCCCTTGTTGGCAACTGGTATACTAAACCAACCCTATAACTGTAACTGATGTTTCTTCAATCAAAAACCATAGTTTACAGATAAACCCTGACCTTACCAAGCAAGCAACTTTGCCAAGTTCGGTGTTGCCACTTGTGAGGTGAAGTTCTGCCAAACCAGCTACAACGAGAAGTTCTCCAAGATCTTGGAAGAGCCAGGAGCCTAGTGCCTAGTGCTACGTGCGGCTAGGTGCGGCGTTGCGCAAAAGAGAGGCAAAACGGAAGGTTGGAAAGACCTACAGACTAGTGCAGGTTTACACGGCCATTCAAGAGGACCTTTACTTCCGATCTTTCTTTATACCCAAAAAATATAGACATTTGATTTGGGTTGCTTGCTTTCAAGTCTCTTCTTCTTCTCCATCTTTGGAAGTCATGGTGTTTTCCGGAGTTCAAGCGTTTGTCCGGAGAAAGGCGAGCGTTTGTCCGGTTTCCGGATCCGTTGGTCCGGAGTGGATGGCGCCGGCAGGTTTCCCAAGATCGACGACATCCATCCATTCTATGCCGACCTTTGCCCGGCCCCTCAGTCTGCCGCAGCGACAGCAACGGCCGCAGTCGACAGCGACCCGCAGTCGACCAGGTGTCCAGGTGTTGTACCAAGCTGAGAGCACTTGGGGGTCGATTGTCTGGCAAGTGTTCTCCAAGTGTGACACATGTTTCCAGATGAGGCAGCCGTGAGACTGACACCGATGTCTAGAAAGCCAGGAAAGCCCGTTGAAGTTGTTTCGCAGTGACTGTCAGTGACGTTCTGTTCTTCCACCCCCTAATCAGATCTTCCTTGCCTTGCTTTTCCCACATACTAGTTGCCCAAGAGTGCAACATAAGCCTAAGCTTGTGTGTTCTTCTCAGGCGAGCAAGCCAGATAGCCAGGTACAGGCTTTTCCACATTCTAGGGCATTCTTGCAGGTTCCAATGAAAGTGGTGTTCAAGAGGCGTTCTACTTCGCTCATGACATTACCTTTAAGCATAGCTGTTCTTGTGTGTGAGGCAGTTTTCCTTCGGAGACTTGCCAGGCAATGTTCTCTATGACCGAGACCACTACAAGCTTGCCTTGGGTCAGGCCTCGTTGAGCTGGGTTTCAATGGTCTTCAATGTGAGAGGGGTACGTGACTTCAAAATTTAAAGGGAGAAGGGTTTTTTGTGCTGAGCTCTAAGAATCTATGCCTTTACATCCTCTTAAGGCACAATATAGCTGGTCACCACTGGCCCCAAACTCCTGCCGCTCCTAGCTTTGTCAACCGGTGGGTACAAAGGAATTCCTTGGCTCCAGTTGGACAGTAAAATGCTTCCATCACACAATTCAAGGGCTGGGTGATTCAGAATTTGTTCAAGGAGATTTGAAAGAAGATGCGGAAGATTGAGAATGCATCCGAACCACCACATAGGTTTTGTTTCATCTATGTTTCGAGTGGCGCTTATTGATATTGACATCAAGGACCAAGGATTTGTAGTCAATTAATCATTTGGGGAAGCTTCACAATGCTTCACAAACTGCTGAGCCGGTTATCTCAGAGCTTTAAGTTAGAAAATAAGTATGCACCCCCCATCAACCTTCTTGACGCAAGTCTCCCAGGCATGTTCTGAAGGGACATGTAAACCACCAGCTCACCACCAGCTCCCGTGTCCATCGAATTTGCTTCGATGAACGAAGCCTCAGCCAGCTCACTTCAGAAACCGCAGAAAGCGAGCGAACGAGCTCGTTCACTCGTCGTTCGCTCGTTGGTCGTCCCTTTTCGCGCGCCGAAACGGCGGATCCACGACGTTGGTACCGGTCGCTGTCGCCATGACCCACAGCCAGGTGAATGCGTGCAAGAAGGTGGTGGATGGAATCGCCAAGGAATATGCCCCTTGCCCAAGATTCCGCAGAGATTTGGAAAGAGGACGGCAGGATGAGTCGGAAAGGCCTTGTTCTGGGAAATAGAGTCATACAGCAGTCATACAGATGAGATGTTTCTTTTTTCCTTTTTTGTATGCCCCATGAGGCTTGTGAGGCGTTGTTTTTTGGGATGTGAGAGGCCCGGGTGAGGAAGTCGGAAGTCTTTTCTTCCGATGGACCTCAACAGTTGAATTGGAGGTTCGGATGGGAAAAGGGTAGGTGATGAGACCCACAAAAGAGTACTCTATCGGCGAGGGCTATGGCTATGCCAGTAGGCTACGCCAGGTGCTGTTCCGAGACAGGTGCATACTGAGGTACTCTCCGGAAGGAGCGTAGTTGGGCTAATGGTTTGCTACAGAGGTAGACGACATCGTTCTATTCCACAAGGCCGATTTTAGGTGGTCCGTTTGCGGCATGGGTGGCCCAGCAACCTGCGGATGGTTGGAGGCATGGAACACATGGATTCTGCAGCAGCTTGGCCCACTTCACAGTCCAACATAAGCTGTAGAATGGGACTTTTGGAGCGTCTCATTGTTCTAAGCTGAGTTTGGAGTCAACCATCGATGGATGAGGGGCATGTCCAAACTGGGTCCCAACCAAACACAGTTGCATCCAGTCATCCCAAGCAGCCCGTGGTTACATCCAGTTGCATCCGACCGGCCAAGGCGACCGGCCACGGGTTTGGTCAAAAACGGTGACACCCGGTGACACCCATCCGGACCAGTGACCAGGGTGTGTGGAGTCATAGAGTTCTGGTGGCGGTCCAGGAAACTGACCTATTTGATCCTATTTTGCTACATTGGGCGGGTGCTTTTGTTGGGTCAAGACATGTCAAGACTCCCAAAAGCAGCTGCTGTTGGTCCTAGCCACCCAGGAAGATGTCTTCATGCTTTCGAGGAGATGTCGTTTCTGTTCGGTATTTGTCTCCTTGTCTAGTCGAGTCGTCCGGGGTGGTCGTCCTTGGTCGTTTCATGGATTGTTTGAGGTCAAAATGATGAAGTTTGCTGACAGCTTGTACAAGTGCAAGATGCTGAAGCGTGCGGCCAGAGACTAAGTTCGGGTCGTACTGACTTTGAAAGCGGTTTGGGATTTGTTGCAAGCGGTACTCTGAAAGACATCCGAAGGTTTGCCCAATTTCGCAGCCTAGGTTTCATAGGCCTGTAGTTAGGTCACTTTGGACTAAAACTACGACAGCATGAACGACTCGAACCGCCTTGGATGTGATTGATAAGAAATGATGAGAACCTAGCTAAACCAGCGACTGACTCTGTTATTTACTCTGCTTTATCTATCTTACGGTCTACCTCTTCCTTCCTTTCGAAAGACAAGCTTTGCTCCATTGCGAGTTCGTCGCTGAGGCCTTGGGTCGCATGTCCACATCAGTGAAGAAGCTCCAAGGTGCCTTGTCCTTCCTCGAAGAGGTGCGCGGCAACCGCGCGCGGACTCCGCTGCGCGGACGCCGCTCGTGGCCTGTCATCTCCTTCCGGGTGGAAACACGTTGGGAGCACCGGACTGACACGCACGGAGAGAGTGCGGTTGCTCTTGTTTAGGTTGCTCGTATCAATCACATCCCTCCGTTTTGGTCAATAAAGAGTGCCACCCAATTCCTAGGTAGAATACAGTACTGCATTACAGATTACGTGAAAATCTGAAATTGCAGGTTACAGACAATCAATTATTCATGAGTGTAGATACATCTGCAACACAGAGTACATCAGAGTACGTTGCATCCCGATCTACTTGAGGCCCACCGTTGCATCCCGATCCGAACCCACGCCCCCACGCATCATAGGTACGGCAACACCTGGGGCGTTTGCCAGCGATCAATCCCGCCACGCGGACCTTGATCCTCACAGGCAAGGCGAGATCTCGTGGAGCGGTGATGGTCGTTGAGCCAATGTCTTTTGTTGCCTGGGTAAGTTGCTGAGATTCACGGACTTCTGCGAGGGGGGCGACGCGGCTACTGTTGGTCTGACGACTGCTGCTATTGCTACTCTTTGGGCTCCTTGTTCTTAGGGGTTCTCTTTGTAAAATTGCATCGTTTGCACTTACGGCACCACTTTTTTGGACTTCTTTGATCCATTGACCAGTCACCTGTCGCCAGCGAGCGCGCGTCCTCGACTCTTCGACAAGCCCAAGAATTCGCCTATCCGACATTCCAGGCTATCCCAATGTGGGAAAGTCCTCCTTCATGAACATTGTGACCAATGCGAATGTCGATGTTCAACCGTGCCCTGCGGCGATGTCCGCTTTTCTCCACACCGATGGAGGAGCGATGGAGTTGGTCCGTCGTTTGGAATCACGCTGATTCAATGGATCAAACGGTAAATACCCATCGCCCCTTTCTGGAAGATTGAATGACCTGTTAGGGATCCTGTTAGAGATTGCTTGGTATGCAGCAAAAGCCAAGATGTTGCAGAGGTTTTGAAGCAAGAGCTGCTGACACATGCTGACACACTAATCAAAATGATGGTGCATTGGCCCCTGAAGCATGGTGTCCACTCGTCTACCAACAATGTGACTCTCCATCGTGGCGATGCCGGACGATTGATGGTTGTTTTGCACATCATGTAGTCATACCCAGACACTCCCCATGGGACTGCCATGGGACTGCCGATCAGTTGGGGTGGTGCCAGGGGGGGTCAATGTAGGCATATATGGCATACATGGAGTGTCTGGGATATGTAGTCCATATTTGGGGGGGGGCCGGGGGCCTGCTCAAGAAGTTTATGATCCACAGGTCTTTTGTTATACGTTTCGTTACGTATCACGGATCAACGGACAGTACGGTATCGATCAGATATCAATTCAACAGAGCCGATGAGATCGGTTCATGGCGGGATTTGAGGTATGCCTTCACCACCAAATCCCTCTTCATTGGGCATTTGGATCACAATTATGTGAAGTGGCAGGCCGGAGCAGCCGACCGTGTACGATCTTGTACTTAGCTTTTCGCTCCATGTGTTGAAGTAATTACTAGCTCTCTACAAGTTCCTTTAAGTGATTTGTGTGTTATTTCTGTTGTTCTTGTTGCTGCTGCCTGAGTTCGACAAGCCTGAATATTATGTATGGTTCACTTCACCTGAACTATACAAATTTAAAGGCATCATGCAACCCTGAGCCCACATATCATATATATATATATCATAGTATATTGCAAAACTAAAAGCCTCACAGGCACAACCCTTTTGGACCACACATG
>CAXAMN010001780.1:1709128-1719505 GCA_963970005.1 Durusdinium trenchii | reverse complement strand
ATCTGCGGTCGGTACCTTAGTCGACAGGAATGCCACACGTTTCAGCATATATAGAATATATATATATATGTATATCTTTAGCTCAACGATCAAATCTCTGAAATTGACAAGTTTTTGTTGGGGGGGATGTGTCCTCTCCGTTTGAAATTGCATTGGGTCATGCCAAACCCATTGAGTTGCCACATCACGTTCTCCCAGGTTCACTCCGGGTATCACATTCTCCCAGGTTGCCACTCAGAAAACCGAGTTTGCACCAGAAAACAACCGGTCAAAAGGATGCCACGAGTCATGAAGACGAGTCGTTAAAAGACCTGGGGAAGCCGTGCTTTTGGTCGTGACCGAAATGGAACGTCACAGATCTGGCGACATGTTTAGACACGGCGACATGTGCTGAGTGCTCTCTTTCACCAGCTTCTCTGATGGGAAGACGCCGACACCTATGGAGTTGAACTCGCTACGAGTTCCCAAGTTCTTCATCCAAATGTGCCCGGAATATTGTTGCATGTTGAAGATCAAAAGAGGATTGTTGGAGTGAAGACGAACTATCATGCTGCTGATGATTGTTGTTTTTTTCAGGCCTATGCAGGTTGTTGGGCACTGCCGACTCGGTTTCCTCTAGACCATTCTAAAACAAAAATTATAGCGGCTCAACACACAGCAAGGCGACAGGCATGTCTTGACCTTGGAACAAATCCTGACTTCCTGAGACAATTTGGAGAAGAGCCCATTTTTGGGGTCGATTTGGGCTGTCATATCGCTACACATCAGATACAGAAAAAGGCCATCACAGGCCATCACTTCATGGTCTTGGATCAATCCATCAACCGTTCAGAGCCCAAAAGGGTCAACCAATCGACCTGTCCACATCGACCTGGCCAGTGGCCCGTGATGCCCATCAGGTCATTGACACTCCAGGTATCCTGGATCATCCTTTGGAGGAGTACCGTCACGTGGTGCGTCCGGTCATACCGTCGTCGATTCTGGAGTCTAGCCGTCTAGCATGCTGCATCCCAAGTCTTTCAAGTTCAATCCAAGCTGATAACGTAGGTGGCAAAACATGTTTACATATGGTTTACAAAACAAAGGAGCTGCTGCTGCACAGAAGTATTTTTTGATTGAGTTTGTACAATTGTACGCTTTCGGTGACTAACTGAAAAAAGGTTCAGATTGAAACTAGTCGGACATCACCACTTGCATCACTCAAACTAGGTCGAGTCCGGTGATGCGAGGGTGGTAGGTCAAGAAAGCCAATCAGTCACGATGTCCAATGAGTCACGAGTTAAAACCAGGAAGGATTTCCAAGCGTTTTGCCGAAGGCATGTTCATCATGTTCATGTGATTTCAGTTTGCGCTTGACCACATCTTGGAACAACGTATTATTGATGCATTATTGAATTGGGCCGATGTCACATACAACGCATCTATAATACAGTTCTCTAGCATGCATACTGCAGAAGGACATGGGACACTCAAGTCTCCCCAGCTGTCAGCCACCTCCAAAGCTCAACAGCCAGTTTCAGATTTTCAGGTGTCCGACCCGCCGCTCCCGTCCCGCGGGTCCCTCGCGGTCCCTTTTGGCCGGACGACGGTCGACAACAGCGTCGGCCAGGACCGCAACAGCATCGAGATGACGGCCATCACGGCGCTCGCGCATTTGCCTGCGGCGGGGGCCTCATGTGCCGGGAGGTCTGGGAGGGGCCCCTTGGAGTGTCTCACTTGGAGTCTCAGCGTGGGAGGTCTGGCAGTGTAAACTTTGTTCCCGGTCAATATTGGGAGGTGTTACTGTTTGCTGTTTTGACATGCAAACACCATCACAGACCCATATCGGATACTTGCTTTTCTGGTGTATGTGGAATACCTCATTTGCTTGCCCAGCAATCAAAAAGTACCTGTGGCTGTTCACCGGGTGCTGTGGCGCCGAACAGCACCTCGCACCACAACCTGCGCCGCAAAGGCCGTGCTCTTCTTCGTGGACATCTCGGAGCACTGTGGATTCAGCTTGCCCACCCAGGCCGATGTGTGGCCCGAAGCGGCGGCGGAGGGCGGAATTTCCCATTTGCCCGGCCAGTTGCTGGGTGTTTCCGAATTGGCTCGGTTTTGGTGATTTTCCAGGCTAAAGGCTATATGGATTTCATGTTTAATTAAGAAACAAGACACTGCCCTCGCTATAGGTGCAGGTTCCAGGCGAGTGTGCGTTTTCGGCCACTTCTTTTGTGCAACCTTAGCCAGTGGGCAGATGTGTGCAGTGATATTCCTTTGAGTGAAGATGATGTCAGATGGCGTTTGTGCTGCAGTGGACTTCATTATTGTTGCCATTAATTGGGCTCAAATTCAGTCACCCAGCAATGTGACGGCAGGCTGCTCATCACCAACCCCGCACAGTTTGGTGGTCTTTTACTTGACCCAGGACACCCACCAATTTGTTTGCCGATCTTTCTGTTCAATCGCGCGCCCGACTTGACGCCACTCTGACGCTGCAAGAAAACACCCCATGGCCCCATGGCCGTTTGTTCGGGGCAACTCGTGGGCGACCTGGGTGCCTGCGACAGGTGGCCCTTTACCATTCCATCAAGCCACTCTTCCGCAACCGTCCGCTGCTGATCATCCTCAACAAGCGCCAGCCTCAAGCCTCGCGTCGCTCGCGACCAGTCGACTCCCGTTCGTCTCGTCACGAGCTGAAGTAGTAGAGGCCTAGTGACCCTAGTGCAAGTCCAGAGAGATCATCCTACATCATCCTTCATCCAGACGGATCATCCTCCAAATACTTCTAACTAACATCACATCCTCAGAAGTAGATGATGATGGATGTCAGTTAGACACCCCCCAACTCGCAGCATCTCCTAACACCGACTGGTTCGGATGGAGCAAGGAGCTCCAAGCATCCATGTGGGGCTGTGTCTCTGTAAGCAGGGAACCAAGGAGCTATAAAGAGTTTCTTAACCACTTGCTAGTCAGAAAGTGTACAGTTAAATGCCTCGCAAGACCCCAGATTCTTTCAACACAGCCAGAGCTGACAGGGGTGCTCCATTGTGTCATTGTGTTCAACACCCTCGTTTGACCAAACATGTCACTGTTGTTAGGGATCGAACTCTTATTTGATGCAGGGGATGCTAGCTGCTAGAGGTTACTTTCCTCCTGCTTTACTTGAGTTTTCAGTCGCAGCGGATCCAGATTCCAGTCCCAGTGGAAGGTGTTTCTTTTTTCTAGGTCTATATAAGTTTTGCCCCACAGGCTATCTATGATTCATTATGATTCCATGATGTTTCAGCTCGCAGACTTGTGCACGTACTGCTCAAAGACTGCTGCTTCATTCCTCAGCCCTGGTTGGAGCCAAAAATACAACCCGCGTGCTGTTTAAGAAGGGAACCAGTGCTACAAACCAGGTGCGGTGAAGTTCTTTAGGTAGGCAATTGCCCAGGCCTAGCTCGGCAGGTGAAAACTAGGAACACCAAACTTAGCAGGATGCTTGGGGTGGTGGGAAGACCACTGAAGACCCAGAATGCGGCTTTTCTTCGACGGTTTTGACCTGGAATGTGTTGGGAACTGGAGAGGAGAGGGCCAACCTCCACGGCATCCACCACCCCATCCTGAGGACCGACCTCAGAAAGCTCTCGGAGCTCTCTCCAGAGGAGCTACCGCAGGGGGGGCGGTGAAAACGTAAAGGACTTCTTGCTGGTGGGTCAGTCGCACTTGACTGAGAAGCTGTTAAAGAAGCTTATTTCAACATCAAGAGTTCTTCGATTTCTTTGGATTTGCTTACGTTTATATAGCAACACCCCCTTGCATTGTTTCTGGGACAATGCAATCTGGGCGTCTTGACTAGAGGGAATGGAGGCTTGGTGGGTTCCAGATTCAGGCGTAGCCGCTTGGCCTAAGTAAGGTATCAAACAAGCCAACCTTGGAAAACCTGGTTCCGCATTTCAACACATGTTTTTTTGCTGGCTCTCCGTATCGCACAACTTTAACTTGCTATGGCATAGCCACTTGGCACATGTTTCCCAACAATCAAAAGCAGCACGCTGTCAACCTCAGTTTGTCAGGCCAAAGCTCCGTGGAATCAAAAGTGCTGTTCTGACATGCCACTGCCGCAAACATCAAAGCAACGTAAGTTGCTTCAGGTGATCCAAAGAGCCGACCTGGTCGCTGGGGAGTTATTGAAAACTCAGGGGGTCGCTCATGTGGTGCCAAAGCTATAAAAACATCCCTCACAACCAGACAATCTTAAGAGCAAAGGAACACGAACGCAATGATGTGTGTTTTCAATCAGATCACCTTTCAACCTGGTTTCCACACTAGGTTGCAGTCAATCCATTCTCTCAGGAGAAGCAATTGTTGGACTCGATGGCTGAGGCGGCTTATGACGGCTGGCCCGTGACGGGACTCGGCGGTTGGATGCTGTGCATGGTATTTGGCTTGAGTGTAACACAGCCAACTCCATGCGGCAAAGCAAACTACTTTAAAGTTGTCATACATTATAACTATTATATATAACTAGTGCAATGACATAAAGTATGTCCTTGACCTCCTCCAACAAATTCACATAGAACACTGGAAACCAATGGCCTGGTTCTTTGGAAAAGGATCGTAGACGACTCCTTGAACGACTCATGACCGGACGCATGGACCACGATGCTGGCGGTCAGGTGGATGCTGGCGGTCAGGCGCCGCGGAGTGTCGGAAGGGCGAAAAGGGCAGAGACGCGACGTCGCGTGTGCTTGAAGATGAAGAGAGGGTGAATTAAAGTGTCTATTGTGTTGGTTGCTATAACTTGTTTGTTGGACAAAATGGCATAGTAAACATCCTTCAGATTGAATATTAAGCTGTTTTCCGTTGGATGTGGACGTATTTTTAAGGGCAAAGCCGATGCACAATCACACGAATTTCACTCGGACTCCACACACCCCACATCCGAGAAATCATCCCATGCCTGATCGCCCAGGCCGTTGTGGCTGGGTTTCAGTGCGGACTCCGTCCCACAATCAGCCACATGCGAGTGGGCATTAGCAAGTTAAAGAGAAGCACCACAGATTGGCACTCCAACCCGAAATTGGTACGCCCTGCCATACCTCTGAGATTAGAGTATGGCGCCCATCCGCATTAGCTTGGATCCCTCATAGCCCATCGGTCCTGGAGCCGTTCACCCACTTCCGGAGCTGTTCTCCGACCACGCTCAGTGTTGAGTCCCCAGTGCCCGGCAGGAGTCGCTTCCGGCGGACCACGGAATCTCCGTCAGGTGCACTTCTTCGAGACCTCCTGTGCCAAGAAGGAAGGCGTCGATGCGGCCCTCACCAAGGCGCGGAGCGATGCAGAGCGGCAGAGTTGAAGCCTGTTTGGTTCGAGGGATTGGCAGGAAGACATTTGCTGACCTTCGGGCTCCATGTCCTACCCGGAAAAGTCGAATAACCTTTAATAACCTTTTTGGTCGGTTGGTTTCCCAAAACCCAAAACCTGGGGGACGAACGTGTCAACCGCCATTTTCCAGGATTTTCTGGGGGAGTCTGATGTTCCAAATGGTGCCAGAGTTCCTCCACATATAGCAATTTACATTTTAGCGTGTATGAGTTATTTCAGGTGTCCATCTTCTCTAGGTTCGTGTGAAGTTTATGGACATTTGGGATGGAGGCTGATGATGTTACGAAATGTTACGAAATCAGATCGTGATGTCATGCTTGATACCTTTGAGAATAACTGCCGCCAAAACGCCGCGCACAGGGCTGCGAACTCTTGCTTGATCGACGTGTCGAGCAGAAGGCCCCGACGATTCCTCTTCTTTGAATGTGGATTCATGATGAGGAGTGCACATCCTGTTTTGTTCTGTTCATTCATGTTCATTCCGTATATATATATATATATATTGTGTTCCATTCATAGTGAACCGACGAGACACCCCTTGTTCGTTCTGCAACAAACATGCCGTAGCTTAGTCGCAGTCTGTGCACCATTCTTTTGCCTTTAGGGGGGAGAGACAGGAGAGACTGTATGAGTGCAGCATCAGGCTTTGCTTGCCTGTTGTGAGGGGTGTGATGACGTAGGGTTATTGGACCGTGAATGCCAACTTTGTACTTGTTGCCTTTGACGAAACACTGAATATCCCAGCGTTTCATGTCCGTTGCAATTCAGGCAATGAATCCATTCTTGCAAGCCTCTTGTAACATTGTGCTTG
This sequence comes from Durusdinium trenchii, assembly GCA_963970005.1. Lineage (NCBI taxonomy): Eukaryota > Dinophyceae > Suessiales > Symbiodiniaceae > Durusdinium > Durusdinium trenchii. The sequence goes on along the minus strand of CAXAMN010001780.1, from coordinate 1,713,342 downwards.
TGATTGCATATAAACTGGGGCTTTTCAAGCTGTGTGTTGTGAATACTGAAGGCCCCATCATTTACAATGACTTCTGTGTTTTCCGCCTGATTGTTTCTATCAGGGGGGCTTGCGTGGGCCATGAAACTGTGTGAGAACAAGCTCACATTCAAAGCTTGGTTGAACAGAACCTTTTGCAGGTGAAGACAGGGAAGGCGGATCAGTTTAGGCGGGCGCGGATCAGTTGAGCACACCCGCCAAAGACGCACCTTCCCTCCCACATCCTCATTCCTGAAACCCCAAACAACCATGTCATGTGGTTGTTCAGATGCTATGACCAGAGTCTTGTTCATGATAGGTGTGGCAGAGGGCTGAAAGTGGAGAGTTCATCAGGAATAGACAGAGGGCCGAATCCGAAAACAAAAGGCAAGGCATTATGTCCCAATCATGTTTCATCATGTTTCTATGTTGCCCACTCACGAATAGGACAAAAACATAAAAAGACGACCTGTGGGGTGTTAGGGGCCAAGACAGGAGGTCTTTGAAGGTCGCCAATGAATAGATCTGACCTGACTCTGACCATGTTGAACTTTGTCGTTTACAACCGGATTTACGGAAACGTCGAACATCCTCTCATACCACCTCGAGAAGGGGATTTGATGGGATTTGCATGGCATTGAAGTGGTCCAGCCTCGCATGTGATCACACGCAATCCTGGTCCCATATACACCTTAAACTGGCAGAGGATTTGAACATGGAAGTGTTACAGTAGCCCTTCATTTTGTTGTACCATGATACGGTTTTGAGCCAATTCCTGACCCCAGGTGTGAGAAGCATCATTTGTTCACTTGGACAACATTCAGCTCTCAATTTCTTGGGACATTGAAAATTGTAAAGCAGCTGAAGATGTTGTCTTGACTGTCTGGGATAGACTGCACCTTGGGTGTGGAAATGATTGCACCTTAGGTTTTGACCATTGGTACCCGACCAATAGTCTGACAAGGTTCAACGTATTTGCGCTGGTTGGCTCGCTTGTTGCCACCTCCTGAAAGCTATGGAAGGATGTTATTCAGCTGACCTTGTGGCCGATTGGGAGAAAGCCGCATCGGTCATGGGATTGTCTTAAAACGCTCCTGCCTCCCCTGAAAAATAAATCACACTCGACAGCCAAAATACTGCCCAAACAGGCAGCCCAAACTGTGGTAATCACTGCTGTTTCGACAGTTTGACTGTTTTGATAGAAGCTGTTGTCACTGTTTTGACCGTTTGACACTGTCACAAGCCGCCCAATAATGAGGCTTTTGATAGACATTTGATAGAAATGGGCCAACTGTCAAACTCTGCTACGTGGTCTTCGACCTGATGGACGTTCTTCGACCCGATGGACTTTCTTCGACCCGATGGACTTCGACTGCGGAGGAGTCGGCTGCACATCACCAATGTGAGCCCTCCTGCTAGCCGCCCGTGCGGGGCGCCAGCATAGGGGTCTTGACCTGGGTTTCTAGCGGGCCATCCGTAAAAAAGCGGCAAAAGCTGGAGGATGTCCTATAAACGGATGAGTGGCTTTTTTCGTGAACAGGGTAGTTCGCAGGAAACAAAGGTGTTTCCAAGCCAAAAGATGTGTACCAATGTATTTTGCTAGGCATTTTGGGAAATAAAGTTCCTGAAAGACAATACCAGCACCAAAAGGACGTTCAACCACGATGAAAAGTAGCTTAGAGTTTTGCAACACATGAAAACTAGTGATAAGGCCACATGACTCAACCTTCCCCCAGAAGGCAATGTACCCAGAAAGATGCTCTTTGTAAACTAGCCCTTTCAATCCACTCAGTACAATTGTAATCCAAGTCCTCAAGCGTGCGCAAAAGCGCATATTGGAAGAACTCGTCACTATGTTTAAAGATTTAAATCCAAAAATGGTTGAGAAGAAGTCCTTTTTGGGCAATCCATGCCCAGTCTCTTCCCAGAAGACCTCATATAACTCTCTTTTCCAAAAGCTTCACGGTCCACGAGCACAGTCACTAGTGGACACGGGCTCTCTTTAGCCGAGCAGTGGTTTTCCACCGGTGTTCCACAAAATGCCTTGCACTAGCAGTAATGGCAAGGTCTTCCCCTATTCAATCCATTCAGGCTGGATTGGATCAACCCCATTGGCCCATAGATTGTTCCTGAACATTGTGGATTGTGAACTTGTGAACTTGTGAGCCGTAAACAAACTTCATCACGAACCAATAGCGCCCCACACAAGGTAATAGCTCTACTTGCCGGCAACGCGACGCTTCTTAGCAGGGAAGTGGTCATCCAATGAGGTGTTTTTCCTCAGGAGCCGTTTCACAACCATGATGCCTTTCACCAGTAAAGCCTTCGTTTGAGGCGGTGAGGTGGTGACACCATCATCCTGCACACACTTGAGTCTCATCCACACGTCCCTCAGACATTCTCCACCAGAAGCACCAGCGCGAACCGTCATGTTGTTCAACTCCATCTCCGTTTTCTTCTCCCACTCCTGCGGCCGATGGCTCTTGACGTTAAGCGATTGTAGCTGGATGGATGGAAGTTGGAAGTAGTGACCCTATCTTGAGTTGCACTATAAGTACTAGGCTAGGCCAGGTTGCAGAAAGGAACCTGCTGTTCGTTTGGGGAGTGGGTTTTGGGACATGTGTGTTTCGGATAACAGTGCAGAAGAACTGCCTAACTGTGTTACGTGTTGTATTTAAAATTGTTTTATACGACATCATTCATCACTCCTGCAACGTTGCTTCTTCATGGTCAACCTTTGTCTCCTGAAGTGGCTGAGGCTGAGGTACTTGGGACGGTTGAGGCCACTCTATCCGACATCACCGATAATTAACAATGATTCACACAAAATTCATGGGAGGGATGGGAAAGTCTTGTTTGTTTGTCAGTTGAACGGTGAACGGGAAAAGGAAAAGTCACAGTCACAGGCACAGGCCAGCGATGACCTCCTTCCTCCTTCCGTTATCCCACTGTACTGGAGCTTGGCCACATTGCTCTCATCGTGGTTCTTCTTGGCGTCCACTTACTTGACGTCCTATGAAATTAGCCTAACACAAAAAATAGTCTCTGAACCTGAACTTTGACAGCCTTGACTCGGCCTTGACATTAAAGGTGTAGTATGAGCTCTGGAATATGGCAAACATAGCCATTGGGTGGGTGCACAATGAGCGATGATTGCCATTGCGCTGTGACAAACTTATGAATATGGACTCTGGACATACATAACGCATATTATTCTGTGCTCATCACAATGTGCGTGCCGACAATACTAATCCGTAATCCTGCTAATCCGAAAAAAAAAACATGTAATCCGAACTATTCTTAATCCGCTGTTGTCCGCAATCCTTACCCAGCCTCATAATTTGACTCAAAATCCATAATACTTCGAATCCGTAGGACCGTAGGATGGAGAGGATCTAGGCTCCTGAATGGGGGGCTGTTGATATGGAAAATACATATTCGAGAAATGAACTACCCCCCAATGCCCCCCAATGAGGTTAATGGTCTGGCACTATTTGTGGGAATGAGTTGGCTTTTAAGGGCACTATTTGTGAGAATGAATTGGCTTTAAAGGGCACTATTTGTGAGAATGAATTTGCTTTTAAGGGCACTATTTGTGAGAATGGGTTCGCACCATTTGTGGGAATGTTTGAACTGGTGCTTGTCGTCGCTTGTGCTGGTGATATCAAAGGGTATTTGTAAGGAGGTGCTATTTGCATGAATGAGGAAACCTTTTAGCGCTATTAGCAAAACCCTAACAATAGTTGGGTATTGGGCATCATTTGGATGGTCCGGTCCTAGCCCAGTCGGGTCCTGGCCATTAGTTTGGGTTGGGCGCTTCTAACTAAGACAAGATGCACTATTTGTGAGACTGATTTGAATGAGTTTGGTGTTTAAGTGGTGGCAGTGGCACTGCACTAAGAATTGGTTAATGGGTGGGCACTATTTGTGAGAACGGGTTGTGCTTTTGAGAAACACTATCTCTCAGACTGCCAGGGTATAAGGCACTGTTTATGGGAATGATAAGGGCACTATTTGTGAGAATGGGTTGTGCTTTTGAGAAACACTTAATACGAAACCATGAAACTACAGACTACTGTCAAAATAAAAGGCACTATTTGGCCTCATGAATTTTGTTTTGTTTCTCCACTTCTTTGGCTTTCAAGCTGCACTTAATGTATGAGAGGTCAATGGTTTGGCAATATTTGTGAGAATGC
>CAXAMN010001780.1:1671319-1707702 GCA_963970005.1 Durusdinium trenchii | reverse complement strand
GGCAACCTCCTGAGGCTTTTCAGGATCACGCCCAGCAGACATAGGAACCTCCTGTCAACTGGCAAGCAGCCCTAGAAGGCCAGGAGTCAATTGAATCAACAAATTCATTCACATATACAGAACCACCCCACCCCGCACGCTCCGCTTCAGCCTTCTTGTTCTGAGGCTCTTCAGGAGCACGCCCTTCAAACATAGTAACGTCCTGTCAACCAAAGCGTAAACATGTGCCACATGCCACACAGCCCTAGAAGGCCCGAGTCAACTCAACTGAGTTAACAAATTCATTCACTTACAGAAGCACCCCATCCCGCACGCTCCTCTTCGGCAACCTCCTGAGGCTCTTCAGGAGCACGCCCATCAGACATAGCAACGTCCTGTCAACCACAAAGCACAAAGATGTGACACAGCCCTAGAAGGCCAGGAGTAAACACATTGATTATTGATTCCCTTAGCGTCGGCCTGTAGGCCTATGCCCTAGAGATTAGAGATCCCTAGAGAAATGAACATCGCCCAAACACAGCCACATAAGGTTCCTGAGGCGATTTGTCGTTTTCTTCCTCATGTTCAAGTTCAGGATCTTCAGGTGCCGCCGGTGCCGCCGGTGCAACACTTGCCGATATGTCAACCTTTGAAATGGAAAAAACTTGCAACACACAGTGCACCGCACAAATACGGTCAGTCAGAGCCAAAATATATTTGATGATTCAATTGCTCAACTGAATTCATGTTGCAACCTAAACACGCCATCGCTCGAAGTCGGTTTCATAGTCTCCTCACAGTCCCCACTGACAGCGCCAGAGGGTATTGCCAGGTCCTGATTTTCCTGACCCTCCATGGGCACAGGCACATCGCTCTCGGTGAAGATAGGCACTGGGGGTAGTGGTGTGGTGACCTCATGCTCCTTTACCTCACAGTTGCCGGAATCACCCTGACAAAGCTTCTCCAAATCTAGCTCACCCTCTGCTACCTCCACCAAGTCAACGGTATTGATGAACGATTGCAACGCCTTCAACATTGCCTTTTGGGGAACTTGCTGTACCAGGGAGTTGAAGTCCTTTCGTCCAAGAGCATCAAAGCACCGCAAGGGAACCTGAGTTGGGGCAAACATAACCCATGACAATGACAGGCCTTCATTTTGAGAACCGCTTGGGGCTCACAGGACGGTTGTGTTGTATTTGTTTTGACATGACAATAAGATCATCCCACGGTACCATACTGCCAGACCAAGTGACCTTCAGTGTGATCGAATCGCCGTTCAAGGCACGTTCCAAGAAAACAAATCCAAATGGCAAGTAAAGGCAATCACCAGTAAGGATCTGTGCAACTTGGAAGGAAGGAACGGACCCTGGCGATAGAGATTTCGGTGTAGCTGTCTGAACAAAGTTCAAAACGTCTTGAAGCTCGGAACTCTCAACGTACTCCAGCACCTGCCGCACCCAAAATTGTCTATTGAATCACTCACAGCGTGCGACACGATTGCAGCAGAACATAAGAAGTCTCAAGTTCAGTTCAGTTCACTTAGTTCACTTTACCCTCCCAACAAAAAAAACAATACAGGAACTCTGTATAGGTGCCAGTGCCGGCCTCTGATGGCCGCACTACCACCACAACCCGTCCAGCTGCAAGCTGAACTCTCACGCATCCCAAAAAATGTTGTTCAATCCCTGTGTACGACTCGGCATGGAGCAGGCCAGTGTGACACAATCGGAATGTGCTCTTGATCAATTCATCTCCTGAGTCCTGCCCTTGATCCTGCAGCGATCGCTTCAGCTCATCCAATGGGATGAAGCCAAGGCGGTCTGACGTCTCTTTGTTGAGGTAGGAATCTGGCTGGTCAGTTCCAAACGCAAGTGCCTGGTGACAATTGCGCTTGGCTCGTTGAACACAATGGATTGCAGTGGCAAGTGACTAAACAGCAAATGTGACAAACACCCGTTGCCCAGTACCCAGTGACTGCACTGTGGCCTCCTGGATATCCTCCATGCATGGAAGCCCAGGATCCACAGAATTGGCCAATCGAGGACATGCTGTGCCTTTGTCCTTCGCCCGTTGGCAAGCGTCCTGAAAATGTCTGACAAACTCATCGGTTTCCACCTGCAACTTGGACTCAGCTTCTTTTCCAACCTTGAGGAAACAAGGGGTGGGGTCCTGTGGTCCCTACTGGCTTGCTCACATTCGAAAGGTCCAAAGAATGAAGAACAGCATGAAGTATCAAAATGTATGAAGTAAGTATAAAGTTTCAAGTAATATACCATACCATACCATTTGTAATTTGTTTGAGTCAAGGCCCAAGGTGCCAAGTCTTTGATCATGGACTTCCCTTTCTTCGCTCGAATGATAAAGGGTGATCCTTTCGCAAAGTCGTCAATCAAAGGTGTGCTCTCAGGGAGGACTGCAATACGCCTGTGTTCCGGAAACGATCGGAGGTTCTGAATGACAGGCCAATCATTGTCCCCAATCTCTTTCAGTTCCTTCGCCTTGATTTTAGAGGACCTACCACCAGGAGCGCTGCTTCCAGCAGCTGCTTCGTCTGCTTCCTTCTGCTCCTTCTCCTTCTTCTTCTTCAATGCCTGAGTTAGTAAACGATATGTGATATGTTGTTTCATTTCTTCATATTGTCCATTGTCCAATGCCCAAAGTAGTGTGCGTGTTTGCGAGTTGCAAGTGTGTGTGTGTGAGTGAGAGAGATTGTTTGTCCGCAAGATATAACCCACAAGTCACAAGTCCTCACATAAACTATTGTTGACGGCTTGGGGACGGCTTGGGGCTTGAGATTGAGGCAAGTCGCCGCAAGTTCGCGTTTCTTTTTGGCTTCCTCGGTTTTTTTTGCTTCTTCTCAGCATTCTTGACAGCCTTTGTCATGAACAGATCAGGCAATGAATCTAACCGAGTCAGTCAACGAGTCAACGACGACGACGACAAGGATTAACAATTCACAAAGTACCAAACATTTTTTTTTCCATGGACACTGTCAAGTTACACTGCGGCCACTCAAACCTTGACCACCCTCTCACAAATGCTTGCCTGGGACAGCTCTTTCTTTTCATTCTCATAATCTTTCTTAACTGTCTCCAAGCACTTGATGATAGTGTTCAAGTTTCGAAGTCTGCCATTATGCAGGTCGAGGGCTTTGCGGGCATCGTCTTCCTGGGATACTAGTGACTAGTAGACTAGTGTCTCCAAAAAACTGCTCCAGTGACGCCAGTAAGTAGTGTCTCTCACAGTTGTCCAGTGTTTTTTTGCATATATATCTAAGGCCTGGTCAGTTTTAATGTTCTTCCCCCAGTCGTTCCTTGTGTCTATGATGACATTGAAGTGCTCCACCCAAGAAGTTTTCCTGAGTTCAGGCTCACCGCCCAAGTATGTGTCAGCATCGATGTACTTCAGAGTCTCAACCAGGTGAGTTGGATCCTTGCACGTGTCAGAGCACAAACGGTTCACAATGAACATACGGAGCTTCATAGTTTCCAAGGGTGAGTTGATCAAATCTACTTCTGCTGTCTTCACGTCGTGAGTAGACAACCAAGCTTGCGATGCATCGATGTGCTTGTCTTCTTTCAGCAAAGTCATGCACTCCGTCAACAGCACCTTGGTTGCAGCTACTTTCTCGGTGAGCTGAGTCACTGCGGACCTTGTGGCAATCTCATTCTTTGTCACAATCACCTGAGCCACCGTTGTCACTGACCAGACAAGAAGTGGCGAATGGAGAAGGGGATAAGACATGATAACCAGTTCACATGCGACAGAAACTCAGCTGGGCAAGGTTAAGTCACCTGTGCATTTTTGATCTTTGGCGGCCCCCCTTTTTTGCCAGTTGTCCGTGATAATCCTGGCCCTGAACCTGCCTTTCCGCTTTGACCACTGCCACTGCCAGTGATACCAGTCAAAACTGACGGATCACCAATTCCGTCACCAACTAGCGGGGGCACCATCAAAGGATCGTCCACGGATAGCAACGCACTAGACTTGAAAGAATCCTTGAAATCCTCCACCTGTAGCTGCGTTGGTCTATCTCTCTTGCTCCCCGTTTGTAGAACCTCTGAAGCTACCGAGAACTGGCTGTTGTCGATGTAGTCGTACTTGGTAACTGCCAGGCGAGCAACCTTAATCTGAATCTGGGTCATATTTCCCAACCAAGGGAAAAGGATTTGTATTGTAAAGAAACAGCTAAAAGCAAAACGCTGTCAAGTCATATAACACTCACTGCGTGTTCATGCCTGACCTTTGGTGGGAAGAAAACATGGTCTGGCACCTCGCACATAACTGCAGCTGAAGTGCATAATCTCCATTGGGCAAGCCATTTGCATCTGGTCCTCGAATCTTGTCTTGTGGGTGTTTTGGATCTGCTTTCTCATGGTGCCATCGCCTCGTAGCCTGCACAAGGGGAATCGTGTGGAAGCAAGCAAATCTTGGAAAAATCAATGTATAAAAGTGAGTGAGTTGTACGGCCGTCCCTGCCACGCCTGCTCTCGGGTCAGCTTGAGTGGGTAAGACAGGTCTTCATAGTGTTTCACATAATCGGAGAACACCATCATTACCTCAGAACTCGGAACTGCTGGCCCTCAACCCCGACACCGGACACACCAGCAAACACTTGGAACGCAAATCAACAAAACACAATTGTTAGACGAAGCGCCTGATACCCGCCGGCCTGCACACGCTTTCCCTTCTCAAGGTTGGTGAAGTAGGCTGCAAAGTCAAACTTGGGTTTTGGCTTACCACGGCCGGTTGCGCCAGCTGACTCGCACCTAAGCATTGGTTTTGTCATTGCAATGACTCATGACTATGACTCATAACAAGAAAAACACAAGACACAAACACATGTTTGGCAGGAGTGACAGTGAGAGTCAGCCGTGAGCAAATGGTTACATGTCCACCTTAGACTCAGCAGTGGACTTTGTGCGGAATTCCAGCACCATCATACCAAAGGCTTTGGGATCGTTCTTCATCAAAGCCATCACCTCTTCATAGCGTCCCTGCTCCCTGGCCTGCTGAATCAATGATCTGTATCCTGCGCGGTCCTGCCGTTGCGTGAACCGGCGAAATGTACTAGACACTATGTGTGAGAATCCGCCGACCCCACACCGTGGGGTGAGGCGTGACTGTCGATGTTAGCCTTAGCCTTAAGCCTTAGCCTTAGCCTTAGACCTTAGACCTAGTCCTTAGCCTTAGACCTAGACCTAGGCCTTACCTCCCCTACCCCTCCGGACCCTTGTTGGAGTGACGAAATCCGGTCGAATTTCGCCAGGAAAGCGACCTGGATTGTCCAAGAATCTGCCATCCCCAATTGATTTACATCTTGGGGCACCCTCTCGACCCGCGCGGGAAAATAAGCACGGTCCAAAATGGTCCTGGGCTCGAATCCCGGGCTGGTCGCGGCATGAGGAGGTTCCAAGGCTCGGCAACAGGAATCTAATTTGGCAAATGTGGTAGCAGAAGCTACTCTTCCAGCCCACCCGACAAAATCGGGTGGAAGACACCATTGCGCACCTGTGTACGCAAAAACGATCTCATCTCCCTCAATCCAGCATGGCGCCAGTTGAAGGGGGCCTGACAATGGCAATTTCCGGAGTTTCAGTTTTAGAGCTGGGTGAATTTCCTAGATTTTGACAAGTGGCCTGGAGACCCTTTTTTTTGATCTAAAAAAACGGGTCCCAGGACACTTGTTAAAAGTGACTAAAGTTGAAAATTACCACCTGTTCCCGGCCAATGCCCTTGCTTTTTCGTAGATTTTGTCACGTTTTCTGTTGGTTTATGAGATTTTCAAAGGCTTTTCTGGCATTTTCCTAGGAATGCTCTAGGCTTTGTCTTTTTGGGTACCTGCTTTGGTGGTGCTGGGTTGGGTCTAAGTTGGTAAACCTGGGAGGTACCCAAAAAGTCGACTTTTTGGGTACCTGCTTTGGTGGTGAAGGGTTGGGTCTAAATTCTTGGGCAATGATCGGGGTTCATGCAAGAGCTGACGTCCGATGGTAAATCTGGGAGGTACCCAAAAAGTCGACTTTTTGGGTACCTGCTTTGGTGGTGCTGGGTTGGGTCTGCACTCTTAAGGCTAAGGCTAACATAGAGCAAGGCTAGCGCTAAGGTCCTATCCCTTGGGGGTCGGCGGCTGCAGGCGGTAGCCTGGTAAATAATCGGTTGCGTGGTTAAGGGCAACCGATACTATTTGTGATTAGGTGTTTCTCTTGTATGCAATGCATTATGCAATTATGCACATATAGAAAAATATATAATTCAATCAAATGTCAATGAACAGCGTCGCGTTAAAACAAACATAAACTCTCCTCGTCACAGGTCAGAATTATGTGAGCGCGGCGACAAGTATCCACTTCTTGTCGTGAAAGTTTCTTGCAACACACAGAACATTTGTCTTCTGATCCCGAGTCTTCAGCAGTCTTGCCAGCTTTGCCACTACTGAGTTCAGGCTCCATGGCGTGCTGCCTGAGTGACTGTCCCTAGTCCCCCAACAATGTAAGCGAGCGATCCTTAAGAAAACAAAAGAGCCGACACATGCAAAGCCGTTCGCTGCAGGATCCGCACTTGACCATCACTGAACAATGAACACAACTTGACTTGACCATTGTAAACACAACACTGAACAATGACCACTCGTGAAACAACCATGAGTCTGTCCTTTGTCCCACAGGTGTTTCACCCAAATGTTTGAGACACGTTAGTTAGTAGTTAGAGTTAGTGTTTAGCTTTGGCCTTTGCCATATGCCATCGCCGTAGTTGGAGCAAACTCCCTCAAAGTTTCAAGGTCTTTTCCGTTTGCTTGTTTGAGGATCCTTTGGCAGTGGTTTCTCGCTATGGTCTTCGTCTGCGTGCAATGTCTGCAATGCCTGATTCGCCGGCCTTTGCAAATTACATGTAAAGTGGTGCGAACCGTCCTCAAAAACTCTGTCACAGTCATGAGCCAGGTTTGTGCCATATGACTTGCACACTGTGGCACATCTGACCAGGAAGCTATCGCAATCAGCTGATTGCGATGTGCTGTGACACAAACCAAAAAAACAGGAACTGGCCACGCTTCCTAGACAAAGCGCAGGCTGCAAAGCAAAACCATTAATAGAGAGCCCATGACTCCACAGTGCATTCCATTTCCTGTCAAACTTTTGATGCTGGCCATGCTCAAGTGTTCTGCAGGCGCCTGGATCAAATCAAGATCGTCACGGCCACGGCTGGTGCTGTTTTGGCCACATCGAACAAACCTTGGCACCGGGCGCCGGACACTTGGCACAATGCAAAGTGGTTAGCAGTGGTTAAGTCAAAACAAATTCAAACCAAAGTGCTCTGAATCTGAATTTGAAAGTTGTTCTTGCACATACAAGTTCACAATTGATTGGGACTGAAACGGGGCCCCTCAACTCAACCCTCAACTTGACTCAACTCCCAACAAATATGCAAACACAAGCCCTTGCACGCCTCCTCCCAGGTGATGGAATGCCCATCGTCACGAAAAGGTCCTGGTGTGTGTGTGTGAGAGATAGAGATTGTAGCGTACCGTACCAACCATCATGTGCATGTACTACAGTACTATCAGACTATTATCAGATTATCACAGTGATTACTAACATACAAATGTACTGAGTACTGTTACTATTCCTGCAAACCAAGTCGTACCAACAACTCTCACTGTCCAATGTCTCCTCCCCGGTCAACGGTGCATCCATCGAAAGCAGCCACATCGAGCTGTGCCGAAGGAGAGTGGGGCAAAGAAAGCCACAAATGGGATGTGAGCTAGGACGTTGCTCCAGGTTCACAGCCTCAAACATGGCACAAGCAATTAATGAATCAGTATTTGGTATTATAGTATTATGGTCAGTGCAGTGTACAGAACTCCACAACGTAAGAGTGGTCAACATGGTGTAGTCCAGTCTGGTACAGAACTCAAACAGTCGCTCAAGGAAGACTGACATCCAAGTTAGTTGCAGTCTAGTTACCACCTCCTTTCCTTCTGACATCCAAGCCTCCACTTGTGGGATCTTCTTGTACTGTGAGATCCTTTGCTTCTTGGCAGCTGGCAACAGATCATAGAAGGTTGAGGAGGATGAACCTCGGCGTTGCTTGCCGGCCAAGTCCTTCTTATAGGAATGTTCCTGAGCTGACCCAGGAACCGCTCATGGTGAAGTCCGGGTCGAGTCCTGTAGTTTTCAACATTTCATTCAATTGAACCATCTAGTCAACCGACAAGAGTCAACCTGTCAAGTCAACCGCTCACAGACCAAACCCTAACCCGTAACCCGTGGTTCAATCTTAAGCCAAAACACTTCTTCCAATGTCATGTGGTACAAAGCTCGGCAGTCTGTACTCGGTGTGGACAGGAGCTTCAGCAACTCATGCATCCTCATCGTCGATTGCACAATCCAGTATACTCCCGGAACAAAATGCGCTTTCCAGTCAACTGATTTTTTAAATTGCCATTCAAGGTGGACGGTGCACGGTGGACCTGATTAAAAGTCAAGCGTCTTGTTGGGAAGTTCAACTCTGTCTCGGTGTATTCCAATGGTGAACCGGCGAGGTCGGTGAACAGGCCATCCTGCAACAAACGACCCTATCATGATGGATGCAGAGCGACACTGTCACGATGGAAACATCACACCAGTCACCATATATCATATATCTATGAATTCTGTCCTAGATGGTGAGGACTCATACATTCCACCGGTTCAGGGAGAGAGATGAAGTCATACCACTCGCCCAAATACTTTCGCAAGACCTCCACATCAAATCGAGGGGTGCATTCATGCACCAGGACATCCTGGCCAAAAGGCATTCAACATAGCAATATATAGCAAAAACTTTATGAAAAGTTCACCATACCAATGTGGTGTGGTGGACAGTGAAAAGACATGAAAAGACTATCATCCCGTCCCAACCCCACCAATCTCACAACACTGAGTTGAATATTGATATGTGAAGCCTTGCCTCTAATGTGCGCCTCCTTTGCTCCAGATACAATGCCAAAGTACGGCAAGTTCGTCCACACAAGCCCTTACCTTTCCCCATGGTGCTGACATCATAGCACTCAGTGCCGCTGCAATTGATGGACAACACCGACTTGCCATTGGTGGACACAAGCTTTGGGATAGTGCCATGTGGCAAAGGGCATGCTCGGGTGTGCTGCTCACCTGAATTCCAATCCAGATCCGGGTTATGAGTGGTGTTGGTCCGTTGGTCCATGGGTTCCACTGGTTTAAGGTGCGGTTCACAATAGTTTGGGAACAGAGAAATGCAATTCTGCTGGAGTAGACAGGTGGCAATACGCTTTGGCAAGGAAGGATCCAGGTCGGGATAAAACGCTCATGAACTTACTGAGAAGTTGTTCCCCAACTCTTGAACGAAGCTCCTTCTCATTGGGGGGGCTTGGGCGACATTGCCTCAATCTGCTGAAGCTGCTCTTCTGCCCAAGACTCAGCTTCATCCAAACCATCCAACGCAGTCTTAGACAAGCGGTCATTGAGATCACCATGTAGATGTTGCGGTGGATGTTTGTGGCACTTGAGAAACTGTTTGCAAACATCTGATTTGTCGCATGCATGCAACGCCACAAAGCGTGGAGGTGGCAACTGCCCACCTGTGTCTCATGGCCATTCCAAATCACAATGACGATAGAAACAACTTAATATCATAGTGATTTCTTGAATAGTAGTTTAGTAGCTAGTAGTTAGTAGTAACTCTAGTAGTAACTGGTAACAAATTATTTCAGAAAGTACACGATGGATGTGTGCCTGGCCTGACAACGTGCTCAACTGCTTTCCCACACCAATCAAAGCTTGGTGCATGGCAAGCTCTGCAGTTCCCATGCCAGAAAACTCTGTGGACATCAAAATCGCTACATTGGATAATGAGAACTTATCCAAATCGATTAGCCTTTGTGCAAAGGCATGATGCCATTGGTAAAGCTCAGCCACTGTGGCGGGTCCTGGGGGAAGACCGCGGTCACGGATGTCACCATTACTGTCCTTATGCATGTGCGGTGAGGCAGTGGGAGGCTGATGTGGATTGAATCCAATGTCAACTGTAAAGCATCAGGTAAGTGAATTTTCACCAGTGACCAGTGCCCAGTGTAGTTTTGTAACAATAAGAATTTGTGGTCGTGACCTGGAGTTGGTTTGAGGTTCAGTGGGTTGACATGTCCACAATCAGATGCTTTTGTTTCTAGCCTTCTTCTAGATTCTAGAAAGCAAACAAACAAAGTATACCTCAGCACACACAAAGTAGCATCGGCACATTGAACCTTGTTCTGCCCCCCTGCACGGCGGTTCTGCTTTTGTTCATTCCCATTCGGATTCGGAGGCAAGGAAGCGGTAGTACATGTATCGCTTGACAAAGATGGACTTGAATCTGAAGAAGATGATGATGATAATGATGAAACCACGGCCATGATGTCACGGAGCCGGCCAGGGTTGGTAGTCAGTAGGCAGTGGTAACCAATAAGTCACCAAATCAAAACAAACAGCTGTGAATCACAACAAAACATAATTCACTTTGGTTAGTTGAAAGTCACTCTGTATTTTCTAGGTGGTAAGCTCAACACTGTCTGCCCAGCTTCAACGATCTGCGGATGGGAGCCCAATGGGAAGCAAACATTTAAGAACATTGATTCAAAAGCAAACATTTAAGAACATTCAACGTCCACTTGCAATGCAAGGCGTTAGATAACTTACTCCCGGGCTTAGCCCTGACCTCCCAGAGCTGACCTACCAGGCTACAACAACTTGAACATCTTGAACGTTCAATGTTCACTGCACCAAACTGCTTGCAAAACCCATGGCTCACCCCACAAGGCTTTTTCAACCCTGCCAGAAAGTGCAGAGATCTGATCTGAGTACCTGGCAGGCAAAATGAGCAAGGAAACCATGTGACATCCACAGGTTCAGGAAAATCGTGGGTATAAGATGTCGATGCCCGTGATTGGCCAAATTTGTGTGTTATTTACCAAAAAAAACAGAAGTTCGCAGGAGTTCGTCGGAGTTCGTCGGAACGCATTTTTTTGTGTGAACATATTGAAATCCTACTGGTCTTGATGCCTGGAAATGGTACCTGGTTACCTGAATTTGGCAACAAATCTCATGAAAACACCATGAACTATGCTCAAAATGGAATGATTCTGTACAAATTCCACCTCCACTACCAGTAGGATTTTGACTGTTTTTTTGTTTTTTTTTGTTTTTTTTGGTGAGTTCGTCGGAGTTCGTCGGAGTTCGTCGGAACCTGTGTTTTTTCACCTGAAATGGGAAAACACATAAAATTCCATGCTGAACCTGGATTTGTGAGGGTTTAGGTTGGAAATGTATGCACTACATACAGTTCACCACTGAAACAACATAAAGCAAAAATATTGATGTTTACACTGTGGAATTCTTGATGTGGCAGTTGTAATCACTTGAACTGATGGAATCCAGCACTGAACCTTGAATTGTGGGAGTTGTGTAGTTGCGTCTGGAAAAATGTTTGCAAATGCCCATAAAACAGAAAGAAGCAACAGTGAAACAACATGAACCGGAATCTTGAAGGTTTGACTGACTTGAAAACCCAAACACCCGAGACCATAAGTCTATTTCTAGATTCACAAATCCCTTCCCTCCCAGATCAGCGCATGACCATGTGCCTCAACAAAGTTGTCTCCACGGGCGTCGCACGCCTGTCACGGTACGGTTGGCACTGCTTATGCATATCCAGGTCCAGCACCCAGGAGGTGGCAATGTTTACACCGTGGTGTCGATTGGGTTCCACTCTCCACTATCCATCGAGGGGCGCTGCTGCTGCTGACTGCTTACTTAACCTTTGTACAGATGTAACATGTATTCAACAAAACCATGTTCATGTTGGTCACCCAGTCACCCAGAGCAGGAACACTAACACTGAAACAACATGAAGCAGAAATATTGATGTTTACACTGTGGAATTCGTGATGTGGCAGTTGTAATCACTTGAACTGCTGGAATCCAACATTGAACCTTGAATTGTCGGAGTTGTGTAGTTGTGTCTGGAAAAAATGTTTGCAAATGCCCATAAAACAGAAAGAAGCAACAGTGAAACAACATGAACCGGAATCTTGAAGGTGTTGACTGACTTGAAAACCCAAACACCCGAGACCATAAGTTAATCTCTAGATTCACAAATCCCTTCCCTCCCAGATCAGCGCATGACCATGTGCCTCAACAAAGGCGTCGCGCACCTGTCACGGTACGGTTGGCACTGCTTATGCATATCCAGGTCCAGCACCCAGGAGGTGGCAATGTTTACACCGTGGTGTCCATTGGGTTCCACTCTCCACTATCCATCGAGGGGCGCTGCTGCTGCTGACTGCTTACTTAACCTTTGTACAGATGTAACATGTATTCAACAAAACCATGTTCATGTTGGTCGCCCGGCCACCCAGAGCAGGAACACTAACCTCCTCATCGATGTGCCATCGCAGGACCTTTCCTCCAAAGGTCTGCAGTCACTGGTGGTTGGTTGGTGATGGTTGGTGGTCAAAACCCTGGATTTCCAAATACATGTTCAACCATTCTTCGTGGACCCAGAGGCCTTCTTCCAAAATCACAGGGATACTGATCCCATCTATCCAGCATCCAGATCCGCCCACACCAGATTGCATTTTTTCCACCACCACAGGCCGATCAAATCCTTGGCTTTCAGTGTGCGGTGTGGTACCACTTGAGCCATTTGCGGAATGCGTGAGCGTTGCATTCGCCTGACTCATACATACGTGTAGCGACCTGCAAGCACGTGATCAGCTTCATCGCCGGCGGGTGTGGTGGGGGTCTGGGAACCAACTCCAACCTCTGACGCTTCGCCGCCCTTTCGGGCGGATCCTCCTCCTTCTCCTCCTCCTTCTCCATAATCTTTCCTCCTCCGTCTCCTCCTCCTTCTCCAATCTCCGCCTCCTTCTCTCCAATCACCTCCTTCTCTCCAATCACCTCCTTCTCTCCAATCACCTCCTTCTCTCCAACCACCTCCTTCTCTCCAATCACCTCATTCTCTCCAATCTCCTCCTTCTCTCCAATCACCCCCTTCTCTCCAACCGCCTCCTTCTCTCCAATCACCTCCTTCTCTCCAATCACCTCCTTCTCTCCAATCTCCTCCTTCTCTCCAATCTCCTCCTTCTCTCCAATCTCCTCCTTCTCTTCAAACTCATCCACCGGGGCAGGAACCTTCGCATCTGGATCCTCCACCGTCCTGCCTCAGATTGATTTCACATGAACACACAAATTGCAGAGTTGCTGATTCAAGCCTCATGACTTGGGAATTGTCGCCAGCTGATAGGGGAATTGATGCACATAGAACAAATGACATAAGAATCGGCCTGCTCATCATGTTTCATCATGCCTCCTGGCATCCTGGTACTTACAACTCCTATCTCACGTCATTTATTCATCGTTTCCAAAAGCTTTCTGTTTGTTTTAAAGCTATTCTTGTGTGAAGTCCATGACATAGGAGTTGTGCACATTGCTCAAAAATGCTTTAAGACCCATGACAAAGGTGTTGTAAAATCCACAATACGTTTACAACTCCTTTGTCACTAGTCGAGAGTCGAGAGTACAAACGGTCTTTTCTTTGGTGGAGTTGCAGAACAGTTGAACACCCCACCACTACCACCACAAAGCAACGCATGTTCAGATTCAATGACTAGCAACCGGCGTTATTCTCCTCGGAGGAGACGGTGTAAGAGCTCAAATCTGACCAGGACTCACAATCTCGTCTTCTGTCACGAGACAGCCTTTTGTGAACCCACTTGCGGAGGCCAGATTGGCCCTCTCTTCTTACCCAGCAATCCGGGTAATTTTCTGCCAGCCATTGCCTGGACGCGTGTCGCAATATGCTTGGCATAATTGGCAAAGTGGCATTGCTAAATTGCTGCTTGTGAGTCACTTGTGAGATTGTTGAGTTGAGCTGTCACGGTGCGGTGAGGTGAGGTGAGGTGAGGTTTTGCCGCTTGCCAACTGTTCTGACTGTTCTGATTAATGCGTTTGACAAGTTTGTTGTTGGTGTTTGTCGGTGTCACTGTCATGAATGGCCAATGGCCATGTGAGCTGACTGGCCATGTCTCAAATCCATCGATCATGTCATGAATTAATGAATCATGAAAGACTCACAAAGGTATCAACCCCAGCTCCTACTACAGTGTGGAAAACACACCCTCAAACTTGTAGCTAGAAAGAGCTAGCTGCAGCTTTTGCAAGAAGACTGGGCCGGGCCGTTGAAATTCCACATCCCTTCAGGGACCACCGTCCATAGCTTCCAGCTAGCGGATAGATCACGGAAGGAAACCTTACTCTCGTTCATCCACGGTGCTAGACCTGAAGAAGAGGGTAAAGAACCCATGTCCAACCTCAAGCATGCAGTATCATGCAGTGGTTTGCTGCTACCCTCGTGGACCTGGGCCTCCCGTCGTCACCAGTCACCTGTCTTCTGACCCAGCCACCCAAGCCCACTTTCCACTCTCCACCCAAGCCTGCAGCAGCATGCTCCACAGCTAGTCAGGATTCGGGCCTGGGCAGTCTGAGCAGTAGCAATGAAGCAGACAAGCAAAAGTATATACATTAGTTCATGGTGGGTGGGTGGTGGGTGGGTTCATCCTTGTCCAATGAAGGGGTAACCGATGGGGCACAGTGGCTCGCCTGGGATTCTGTCAGCCACGTTTCTGACTTGAAGCTGTCCATTGGGTTCCCCAACAATTTGCAGACAACTCTTCATATGACGGCAGGGCATCTTTGGATGTGGCCACCACTTCTGCCATGTGCCTCAGCGATTCTCACCCAACGCCGAGCACATAGAACTGCAGCTGTCTCCCATGCCACAGCCACAAAAAAACATGTAAGAGTGTCAATCTTTTGACAGCGATGACTGAAATGGTCCACATGATGCAGTGGGTAAAGTAAACAGATAAAATACACTAAGCCACCCCCCTTGCCCTCCCTCCTGCAAACCATGTCTGGAAATTGGCAACGAAAACGGTAAACCACCAAGGTGCCCAAAGCGAGCTAATTGTAGAGTGTTATCATCATCATCTGATTGCACTGGCCAATTCGTAGAGAGGTTGCACCAGTGCATAAGTCGAAGTTTTACTGTTTCTTCATCCGGCTGATTTGTCCTGGTGTCCCTCCAGCATCGAAACGGAAGACGTGTGTGGACTGGACAAAAGGCTGTGTATGACTCTCCGTGTTGGTCATTGCGGTAGGCGACCGTGAACTGCCCATGCATGAACGATTTGGGATGATCTCTTCTATTGCTCCTTGAAGTGGAGCTTTCCTGAAACAAAGTTCTAAGCACAATGCCAAGCCACATCTGACACAAGAAACCAACGACGAATAGGCAAAGCGGCAGGAGTCAGGAAAGAAGGACAAATCAACAGGAATGTCATTTTTGCCTGTCTCTCGTTACCGTCGTTACCGTATCTTTGTAAATATTGTACTACATGTATACTTAGTTCTAGTACTAGTATTATGTTTGATATCGACTCTCGACTAGTTTATTCTCTAATCATCTAATCAAATCTATATACAGTAATCGCATCATAATCACCAACACAACATGTTAGATGCCAAATTCCGAATCACAAACAATGGTGAAATGTTGAAGGCGTATCATTACTACTACGTACTACAAAGGCAAGACACTGCTCTGGTGTTGGTGGGATCCTTCTCCTCGGGTTTCACTCCAGCGCTGGAGCCTGAAGACTTGGGCAACTTTGAGGCTCCCTCAAGCGGAGGCGCCTCGTCAAAATAGAACATACTCAGTTCGTCCTCATCCGAACTGTTCTCCATGTCTGCCTCCGGGAAATTGCTTTCCTGGCGAGAGCAGGCTGGTCACCAAAACCGGGAACGGAAAAGCAGCAAGTTGACCCTGTATTTGGCTTTGACCAAAGAGCTCAACACTCAGCACTCTGACTTTGCACGTTACATGGACATGGACAAATGTTTATTCAAATGTTGATTTCAGATGCAAATCTATCAACTACCATTTGAATTGAGGAGACTCAACACCATTTGCACTGGTTCGCAAGGGGCCGGGGGGGGGTCCAGAAACCCAAGACAAATTGAATGGTCACAAATCACAACTCTCACAACAGGAACTTGAACCCCCAGCTTTTTGGAGAACAGCTCAGCCAGCCCAAAACTGAAATGCATGATGGAAGGCACAAGGTCCTCGCCCTCGCGCTTGCGCTTTCCCAAAGTGCTTTGTTTGGAGGGGTCGAGCGCAGCAGGTTCACCAAGAAAAAGGGTGTCGTCAATTTCAATGCGCTGTTTTCCAGTCGCACCGGCATCCGCAGCAACCGTCTGTCCTCGCCTATGCCGACCCATCAGTGCCTGAGATGATGTTTCAAAGATGCATAGTTATAGTTATGAGATGCCTGATGCCTCGGAGTGTTTAGTGGACACGCTTTCATAGGGCAGGCAAGAGGGTGTTCCTGACTTGACAATTGACAATGATTAACAAACTGAATACTACATGCGGTCCAGTCGACGCAATAGAAATTGTGTGGCTGGTGAGGAGTGACTGTGGTCTTGAGCTGCAATAAACATTTGTAGTAAGATCTGCATTGGAGATGGTAGACTTCGTTCAATCCAATCCTGAAGTCTAGTCAATGTCAAACATCTCTAAAGACTCTCTGACTCTCCATGTTATGTGCTTCGTCGGCATGTTGTGAACAGTGAAAAGTAGGAAACTTGATAACTGTTATGCTGAGGCTCTCTGCCGCAGATAGCAAGGAAACAAGGTACTCTCTCGACGGAAGCATGCCAGTTTTCGTATACCAAACCCTGGGACCATTGTTCTTTTTCACAAAAGGTCTCAGACTTCTAGGTTTCTTCGGATCAACCACTTTGGTCCAACTCCTGGAATCAAATAGCGCCATCAATTCCAACAAACTGCAATGATCAATGGCAACCCCCGGCCGGGGTTGGAAAAAACACCTTGGGCTGGAAACGTGAAGTACCATTTGCTGAGAAAGGATCTTCAGTGCTTCCACAGACAGCCTGAAGCCCAAAGACGGGTATGCGTCCACAAACATACCAGCGCGATACAATAACTCAACGCACTTCATTTCTTGATGGTCCTCCATGTTTGGGATGAAAGAATGCTGAGATCCACCGTATGCTTTGGCATTGGTACACTCGACAAACAAACGACGACAATGCTCCACCCAATCCACAGCGCCAGGCCCCGAACGCATACCCTCAAACTTGTAGCTAGAAAGAGCTAGCTGCAGCTTTTGCAAGAAGTCTGGGCCGTTGAAATTCCACATCCCTTCAGGGACCACCGTCCATTGCTTCCAGCTAGCGGATAGATCACGGAAGGAAACCTTACTCTCGTTCATCCACGGTGCTAGACCTGAAGAGGGTAAAGAACCCATGTCCAACCTCAAGCATGCAGTTGTTTGCTGCTGCCCTCGTGGACCTGGGCCTCCCGTTTTCCAGCTGACAACGGGCAATTCCTGAATACCTAGATCTGAAGCTGTAATGGCACCCTTGTTGACGAGTTTGTGCATTCCAAGGTTACAATGGGTGATCTGAAAAAAAGATATGGTCTTGAAAAGCATGAGATCCACTTCCCCCAGCACCAGCGCCACCAAATGAAGCGTGTGAGGCTGCAACTGCAGGGGCATTCAATTCCGACACTGGCTGTGCAAAAGAGTTGAGGTCAATACTGTCACTCTCCTGGTCTACCAGAGCACCGGCGACAGCGGCCCCGGAAATTGGTTCCCTGCGGTGCGCGACAGGATCCAGGATGTTGGTACCTGGCACATGGCAATCGGCAATGCGACGTGATCACAAATGGCCCAGTCCATTCACCATTACACTCCACTCACACTCATCCACTCTTGGCAATCTGCTGTAAACAAAATATGTTTTGTTTGTGTAAGACTTCGATTGTTTGGCCAAAATCCGCCTACTCTACAGTCACTAACTACATTCCACATCACTCATAATCACTAGAACAATCAAATCCCTGGGAAATATCAAGTCTGGATTGGATTTGGTGATAATTAGAATCAGGCCTTGTCCAGAAGTAAGATACCTTTCCAGTGGCTGCACATGTCGGAAGAATCTCTTTGGCAATGAATAGATCGAGGAGGTGGCAGTAACCTTACGCCATGTGAGGTGAGCTCATGTTTTAGCTTGATTTGAATTGAACACTTGAAACTAAACTCCAACATGGAACACTGGGAACTGGGAACAACACCTAAACTTTAAGTCCAAGAAAGAGGGACATGCTTCAAATGCGAGAAAAGCAAGGCTTTCTCAGCGTCTAGTTTGCCACGTATATTCTCCATGGCTTCTGTCTTAGCCTTTCGGTCAGCGTTGCTGGTATCCACCAGCTGCTTGCTAAGAGCTGCCTGGTCGTTGAACCTCAGCCACCCCAGTTGCCGTCGTTGAGATGTTGCTTGTTTGCTGAAAATAGCTGAGCTGCTCATTAAATTGGAACACAGAACATGGTTTGTAAGTGACGTCGTTGATTGTGTTGTGAGTGTTGTGAGATGTATTCCCGGCCCAATTCCCCAGTATTCCTCCTTGATGTCTCTTAGCAAGGACGCTGCACGCTGAGGTGAGGAGGAATAGGTTTTGGTTTAAGGCTTAAGGACCTTAAGGGACACTATTTGTGAGAATATGAATAGGTTGGTGACGTGACGAAAATATTCAGGGCGCTATTTGCGAGCATGGGCCTGGGCTAGACTTTATCATCAACTAAGGTAAGGAAAACCCCTTAATGTTTCTTAGAGGGACAAGGACACTGAGGTGAGAACGAATGGGTTTAAGGCTTGAGGGCCTTAAGGGGTACTTTTTGTGAAAATAGGTAATGAGTAGCTCGGTTGGTGACAAACATGACGCTATTTACGAGAATGGGAACTAAGGTAAGGACCCCTCCTTGATGTTTCTTAGAGGGACATGACATGGACACTGGGGTTAGAACGAATGGGTGTAAGTCGGTTTAAGGCTTAAGGGCCTTAAGGGGTACCATTTGTGAGAACAGGAATAGGTTGGTGACGCGATGACGAAAAAACAGGTCGCTATCTGCAAGCATTGGCTAGACTTTGTCAACTAAGGTAAGGAACCCTCCTTGATGTTTCTTAAGAGGGACACGAACACTGAGGTGAGCAGGAATGGGTTTAAGGCTTGAGGGTCTATTTGTGAGAACTGAGAACAGGTAATAATAGGAGTAGGTCGGTTCTTAGGTTGGTGACAAAAAAACAGGGCGCTATTTGCGAGCATGGGCTAGACTTTCTCAAGTAAGCTAAGGACCCCTCCTCGATGTTTCTTAGAGGGATATGGCTATGGCATGGACACTGAGGTTAGAACGAATGGGTTTAAGTCAGTTTTAGGGCTTAAGGGCCTTAAGGCCTTAAGGGGTACGGTACTATTTTTGAGAATAGGAGTAGGTTCTTAGGTTGGCGACCAAAAATAAGGGCGCTATTTGCTAGCGTGGGATAGACTTTATCAACTAAGGACCAGGACAATGGACAATGGTTGATCTGGAAGGGACACCTTATGATGTCTGATGATGTACTGAGAATAAGTTGATGTACTGTCGCCTGGGTTCATTGTAAATACATCGACTCTAGCTCTAAGCCAACCACTGCTGGGGTAGTGCCATGCGATGCAAATAGCCACCAAGCTGAGTGTAGTCATCTGGCTTCAACCCCATAATGGCCCGCACACCAAGCATGTTGGCCACTGCAGCTTTGATGCCTTTCCACGTGCACAGGTGTTCATGTTCTTGCAGGAAAGAATGCACTTTCTGACAGGGAGCGCTCGGGTGTAGTGGTGCTGCAGCAGTGCTGGAGGGAAAGAAACTACAGAAACTACATCATACTACAACACTCAATTATATATTTATATATTATATATATATGTTATATATCTACTCTGAAGTGAGTTTCAACTCGCAACTCGTAACTGCAACGGGTAATGGTTTAGAACTAGCGGGTTGAACATCGCTAGGCTGGCTGTTGTTGAAAATATCGTCAGCCAGTCCTCCGGTGAAGTGTGTAGAAGCGTTTGAAATGATCGCCACTTCAGCTCCAGGGCCAATCCAGGTACAGAAAGCGGACGGCCACCAGCACGAGAAATTCGATTGGAAACTCTGGCGTGCAAGCCTTCCACCCCACGTTCCTATTGGGACATGATAGGAAGCGTCAAGGTTTATAGTCTAAGTCTAAGTCTATATGTTGTCTCTTTTTTATGTTATATTGCATTGCATATTGCATATTACAAAAAAAAGAGTGGCAGTGGCAGTCAAGTATTAATATGTTTTCTTTGATTCAAGGGCCGGGCCTGTATATTAATATAGTTATGAATAATGCCAGGTGGTACGTTCGCCTTCAAGGCCTTCATCACTTGAAGGCCACTTCGTTTTGCTGCGGCGCGACAGCTGCACCAAGAGATCCGAGGATCTCTCACTCATACTGGCTCTGCTACCGGAAGGACTTTCAAAGGACACCCTGTGCCCAAAAGCATAGCCTCGATTGTTTCCATGATTGGCCAGCCTCCTGGTAGACAAGGCATCAAAGAACTTGGTGCTTGGGCGGCCACTGGCCTCCACCCTACTAGCGATGGCCTCCACCTCCCCCCTGATGGCCTCCAACTATTTGCGTGGCCTTCAGCCCACAAGCGATGGCCTCCAACCAACCTAGCAGCGATGGCCTCCAACCTACTATACCGAAGGTCTCCAACCTAAGAGCGATGGCCTCCACACCCTTATGGTTATGGCCTGCGGCCCACACTCCACCCTACTAGCGATGGCCTCCACCCTACTATCGCCCCTCCAATGGCCTCCAACATACTAGCGTGGCCTCCAACCTAGAAGCGACAGCCTCCAACCTAGTAGCGATGGCCTCCAACCTACTAGCGACGACCTCCAACCTAAGAGCGATGACCTCCACCCTACTAGCGATGGCCTCCACCCTACTAGCCATGTCCATTATCTTCCTATCGATGCCTGTCTCTGCAGTGAATGCACTCCTTTGAATGCTTGCGCTTTTGTGGAGAATATAGAATATAATGAATATATTAATATTGGGCATTGCCATTGCCATCAAATCGCTTACGCAAGGCCCTTGAATCAAAGTTTATATGAACATATTGCTGGGTTAAACGTTAGATTAAAGTTTTAGATGACACACTCAATGACCCAAAAGACAAAAACATGCGACTGCGACCAAAGTGAAAAACATCAATGATGTCCAGAGCTATGAGTATGGCTTCAACTTGCAACGCAGCAGCAAAAACCAATCCGAAACCTCACATCACATCCATCCTGAACTCGCACACGGCCCAAAGCTTCCACCCACGTTCTGAAGCTGGTAGATAACATGTCAGGAGAGGCTCCGTGCACAAAGCGATCCAGGTCATCACAAAGGCTAGGGTCATTGGGATCAGGGTCACCCGAACCAAAATGGTCGTCCAACCCTGCCAGTGCAAGTGAAAGTGTTTGCTTTAACACTGCGTGAGCGAGCAACACTCACTGCACTGCACTCAGAAACCAGAAACTAAGTAGCATGAGTAGAACTACCTCCTCTAACCTCCAACTTCACAACGCTTGTGATTACAATAGTTTTGTGAGTTTGGTTGTTTTCCAACTTCCCACTTCCCACCATCCAACGGGTGACCTGGCCTTTCCACTCGGGGTCAAGAAATCTTCTGGTCATTGGGTGCTGCGCCCGTTTCTGCTTTGCAGTGAGTTTATTCCAGTCCTTCTGGCAGTCTCTACCCATAGCCCTAGCAACATCTAATGCGTTGGCGCTGACCGAGCACAGCTTCCATGGAAACAAACTCCAATGATGGAGCTTGAGACTGTACTCTAAATCAAAACGAGCTTTTCCAGAAAGCCAATCTGAGCGAAGTGTTTGAGCATCATCAGGAGACAGCTGTGGGATGATTGCAGTAATGAACCTGTTAGTTCGGTCTTGGTATTCTTTGAGCAGCCAATTGTGAAAGCCACATGCCAAGTCAGCTGCCTTGGCTCCTTTGTATACACAAGTGGGTTCTGAACATTTAATGTTGTGGTAGAAGCATGTTTCACACCATCTGCTTAGGATGTCGGCCGGAGCAGAGAGTTCGAGAATCATTTGGGCGTAGGCCCAGAAGAAACTCGATGCAATTGCTTCATCTGCTAGCTTTGTCAGCTTGGACCCTAGGGCACCTCTGCCCTCTACCAAATGGCCTTCACGTTCCTTTGGTAAGCTGGCCGAATATTGTTGCAGGTTCCATTTCCTCGAAAATGCATGTAACAAATCGTATTTCATGTCATTGACTCAGCCTCAGTTCATAACAATAGTCACTAGTCACTGAAGGAAAAAAAACATTACCCAGTACCGAAAACCAGGTGTCGCTTTCAATCCCTGTTGAATGCGTCTCAACTCCACCACAAAATTCAAGACCTCATGCCACCGAAGAGATGCCAAACTACTCTGCCACGTTCGCAAATGACGAGCTGTCTCAACATCCAGTGGGTCGTTTGAATTGAAGAATACATCGATGAGCTTGTCTCGGTGAGGAGCAGGTTTCAATAGGGCTTCCTGACTTAGTTGGTGTTGTGTCAGTCTGTACTCATGAGACTTTCCTGTAGACTAAGACTGAGACCTAAATCCCAAAACTTCAAGACGTTGGCGGCCAGGCCAGGACCCCAGCCCCGGCGCCCCCCCAAAAAGTTAAGTTGAAGAAACATTGTGAATACCAAATGCAAAATGAAGGTCAAAAGGTACGCCAACTGAAACATACCTGGGCTCTAGTGCATGAAGGTGCTTGAAGAACTTTTGTTTCCCCGACATTGCAGCCCACACATCACTCAACAAGTTATCCATGGCATGTTTCAGCCCAGG
Source organism: Durusdinium trenchii (assembly GCA_963970005.1). Classification (NCBI taxonomy): domain Eukaryota; class Dinophyceae; order Suessiales; family Symbiodiniaceae; genus Durusdinium; species Durusdinium trenchii. The sequence continues at coordinate 1,684,874 of CAXAMN010001780.1, read as the reverse complement.
TGTGTATATAGCGTTCGGAAAGATCCGCGCAGTCAAACACAGCGACGCTTCCACAACTCGTGTCTCTGCCATGATTCGCTTCTCCACTACTTGCATGTCATCCATGTGCAGCCCATCCTGTAAAACCAGCGGATCGCTCTGGAGCAGTGGCTGCCACAAACTCGTGTTGTCCGCACAACTGCTTTCATTGCGCAATGCTTGGGCCTCGCTATCCAAATGCTTCTGAAAGTCGATGTTTGGAGCCATGTAGATTGAAGACTCAACTCCTGGGCAGAGGAAGCCATAAACAGCAAATGGCTCAAGGTTCGGCTAACTTTGCCCAAAGCCCAAAATATCCCAAAACCCGTGTCATTAGGTGTGACTGTGCGCCTCTCCTTTCTTGGTTGACGTTTACCTCTAGAGGGCTGGTCGGGCTAATCCAACCCAGGCTCCCATGTCTGTGCAAATGCTGAGAACAGAAGAACAATACCGCTTCAGAACACGCTCGGAACGGCCAGCTTCAATAGCAAATTGGTGAATCAAAGCTCCGAGTTTGTGGCGAAGCTTTGAGTAACCAAGCCCTAGAATCACTGGAATCAAGGGCTGAAGTTCATGATGATAACTTCTTGGCTGCAATGACAGGTCCTTCGGAAGTTGCCCTAGTTCGCAGAGACTCTCCACCTCAACATCCGCATGTTCCATCCCAGGACCCAGGAGAGAAACATACATACCCCAAACATGCCTCAACGGGCCAGATTTTTTACATGTCAGCAAGAGTCCGCAAGTGGGGCGTATGTTTTTATCTTAGAATGGCTGGGCGACGCTCATGATGTTTTCCTCCACAGGCCTGTTTGTTTAAGTTCGCCGAAAGTGATCCAAAAGTGTTTGCCAACGTGCCTGCTCGCAAAGGCTGGGCTCAGCAGGTTCTGTAGTGGTAATCTCCAAGGGTTGTTCCCCAGTCAGCTCTTTCTGCAAGGACAGGTTCATAAGATCATACCGCTGCTGAAATGCTTCAAGCGCATTCTCCCCACAGAAAACAGATTCCAGAGTCATGAACCAATCCTCAGAAGAATCACAAAGCGTCCCTGCGTTGTTGATTGAACTGAGCCTCTGAATCTTGGTCTTGTATTCGTATGGAGTCTGCAGTCTGCAGCTGCATCGGATCTGATCAGACCCCTTAAAACTTTAAACCAATGTGGATTTTGTGCTGTTGGCAACTGAGACCACTGAGCCCCCGTCCCTTTTGAGCTGCGAGGCATCAAAGCCTCAATGAAATTCACGTCAAACCGAAAGTGCAAATTGCCCAGTCCAGAATCAAAAAGTTGTTCTTTTTTCCGCTATCACTATCCCCACTTTACCTTGCCATATGTATATGACAGTTCACCGCAATCAAATCTTAGTCGGCGGGTGGCGGAATCAGAAGCGGGCAGGGGAACACTGGCGTTAATGCAAGACCCAATGTAGGTTCTACCACAAAGAGTTGGACTTGGAACTAGCTACCCCTGCTACCCCAGGGGGTGGGGGGGGTCGGACCCCCAACAGAAAATGGATTATCCATTTTTGACCCTGATGATGCATTAGCAACGGTCTAGATCCAGTGATATTCAGTGTCGTCCATAGCACCAGCCTGCACTTACCCAACCTGTTTTGCACTTTCTGCATCATATTTTGCATCGTTTCGGTTGTGTTTTTGATCTTTTGGCGTCATCTTTTTGGTCTCTTTCGGGCTGCGTCCTGTTTCTGGTCGAGAACAAAAAAAAGCATTGGATAGGGGTCCAGGTATCTGGCATTTCGAAGTGCAAAACAAGCGAGTGTTGGGTTGTATATCTTGTTACATCGAGCGTTAAATCAAAGAAGCAGACCTTGATTTACATTGCGTGGACGCGTTGCCTAATACACTGCATGGACGCGTTGCTTACGCCCGCGGGGCGTAAGCGATGCGGACCCTCAGGGAGCTCCGAGCAGTGGGACCGCGTTGCCGTCCAAAAGGTCGCGTTGCTTACGCCCGCGGGGCGTAAGCGATGCTCCTTGTTTTTTTTTGATTTTTGGCTACATTCAAAGCAAGACCATCATATTCAATCATGCCAGCATGGTCAAGTGAATTCAGGCGGTTCACACGATCTTGGCACTTTTTCTTTCCCTGTGTTTTAATCTACTGCCCAAGCGGAAAGCCATCAAAAGTCTTGAATCTGGTGGGCACCCTGGCATCTCCATGCTCAGACTTGTATTCAGTGAGCTTGCTGAAGCCTCTTTCCCATTCAACCGCGTCGCTTGTCAAAAAATTCTCGGGGCCACGCGGAGATAAAACTGGAAACATGTTGGCTGTGTAAATGGAATATTAAAATGGAATTCCTAAAGGTACCCCCCCCCTCGATCCTCCATTTTCGAGGAGGGGGGATAACTAGCTGAGACACTGAGATTGATGAACCACTGATTTTTGTGGTCAGCGAAACGCTCCCGCCACTGCTGCTGCCGTAGTTGTAAAAAGCTGACTTCGAATCTGAGCCGGCTCCTGCCTCAAATCTGAGGCATGGGTTGAAGGAGGTGAGGGGAAGGAGAGAGTCAGAGGAAATTGGATAACATGTTGTAACATGCTTCGTTACAAAAACAATTCAATCAACACCAAATCAATCTGGGTACCAACCAGGACCAAAACATCAAAAGAACTAAGCAAAATAACGCTTTCCCAGGCATCTTGACGAAGGCTCTGATGGTGGAGCCAGAGGGAACAGAAAACTCATTTTCCGCGGCCGACAGATCTTGGACTGCTTGCTTGTCGTCCATGAATGCTGCTGCTGCAGTCAACGCTGCTTTCATCCTCGGGGTGCGCTTTACGCAGCTCAATTTACAAAGTATTCGATCAAGCGGAGGATGCCCATCAAAAGCGCTCACATACTAGTGCATCTGCGTACCCCAACTGTAAACAGCCTGAGCAAACTGTATGTGTAAGATGTAAGAGGGTTTATTATATATTATATATTATATATACACTTATACAGTATATAAATATATGTCATGTATTATTGGCATGGTGATTTTGGTATCAACTAAGATTGGGTCTTGCTGGCATTCCGCAATGTCAGTGCAAATTGGAAGGCCTTGAACAACTTCAGAATGGAATATCCTTTGCTTGGTTTTGTAGTAGCCCGAGTAGCCTGATCCTGATCCTGAGATTGGATCAAATCAGACAACTCCATCACCGAAAATGCATAATCCACACTCTGTGCATCGCTTCCATGTTCAGCCACCAGTGGATAGAGCTTGGCAATCCGGTCTTTGATCGTCACCAAGCGATTTCTCAATTCACGCACCGTCGCCATGGCTGACCATGGATGGTGGATAGGGGTTGACACATACTTACCTTGATTGGTTAAGGCCCAACTCTTCTAATTTGTTTATTGCATACTGGAACGCCATCAGTTTGACCACAACCTCCGCAATTCATTCTGAGAACCTTCTTTGTTGTTTTGCTTGAAAATGCTATGAATTCAGAGGTGTTCCTTTGATTTCTTACGTGCTTCAAGCTTCAAACCTTTCTTCAACAGCAGCTTTCAGGATTTCTACGTGACAATACTGTATGTTTTGGGTGGTGGAGCCTGAAAACCACATCGTTTCTTATTACTGAAAATCCCACTGTTAGATTCCACTTCTCAAATGCATATACGCCTGATGAAAAACGCATCGGCCAAATCAATTGCAATCCCTGCGAACCGACGTTTCGCGAAAAAACCCACGGATGAGTTGTCAGAACTATAGCTCATGTTGTTTCAGGCTTTTGGGGGGGGTTGCGTGGAGTTTGGGAGTGTTTGACTTGTTCGGGGATGCTTCTTTATGCATCATCGTAAAGCCAAGCCTGATCCAAACCTTACCTGTTTGCCTGTTTGTTGCGGATCGTGCACTGCTGCCGCTCCAAACTAGAAGCTTAGGCTAGCAGAGAGGGTGGACATTTCAACACCAGAAGAGTAAGTCTGCTCATTTGATCCCCTCCCTGGAACAAATGGGTCCAATGCGGTTGCTCCTTTGACCTTTCACAGGGGAATTGAGGCGAACGCCAGAAATGCATTGTATAGATTGAATGTTGGAAGCCTCGCGCAGAATCTCAGAGTCCACGACCTACGGCTCGTAGCTGCTCGCGCAACGTAATAAAGCCTGTCTTATTTGCACAACATGTGATCAAGTGCTTAATGAAGACATATATGAATACTGTCAGGACTTAACTTGATCAAGTCCACCCCGTCCACAGCTTATGCTCGCTCGCCAACGCAATCAGGCCTTGCATCCCCAACTCTGTTCTAAGACAGCGCGAAGCGTTCGGTCTGCCCAGTGGGTTTTTGCTCGAGGAAGTCATTGGCGTTTGCATCAGGAGGAACAGTTTCTGTGTGTATGTCCGCGTACCATATATATACTATAGTTATAATTATTTGAAGATGCTTGATTCATAGCTTATGTGGTGCAGGATTTTGTCCTACTGTAGGTATGTTAGGTGACTTCTTCCTGAAATCGTGTGGCCGATAACACAATTTAGACATGGCAAGTTGCTTGAGCTTGTTCATACTCTTTGTATCTGAGCATGAACATGCACGTGCTCATTAGAAGTGACTGTCTTTGTCGTTGGGTGGCTGATAGGTAGGATAACAGCTACCCCCACTAGGTAGATAGCAGGTCATCCCCCCGAGTGCCCTCGCATTGGCACGCCCCCGTGCCCAGGGCAGGGCAGGGTGCTGATCCGGAGGCGGGTTTTGGTCCTTTTCGTCGGAGGGTCAAGAAGCACTAGTGAGCAGGGTGCCTTTGCGGATGTCCAAGAGGCAGATCCTCGACGCAGTGAATCTACAATACTTGGCAGTGCTTTCTTTTTGGCTGAAACATATCCACGGCCACGTTTCATGGGAGGCAACAGATAGACTAGTATCCCTAGCTGTCCTCTAGACATTGATTCCTCACCATGCGATGCCCTGCTTGCTGGGAGTGCCTTGCATAGGAAGGCTACGCAGACACAAGTTTCTTCCTTGGTATCATGCGCATGATCAGCTCTCTTGGGCTGAATTGATGGGGGTCCAAGTTCCAGTGTCACAGTCTGGAACCAAGCCTGGTTGGAGTCCAGAAGGCTTTCTTACCTCCAATGGACACAATTTCAACCGTCAAGAAAAGTCGATCACAGAGCTCGGGCAAATGACATGTGAACGATTGGCTGTCGAGTCAAAGCCTTAAAGCGGGCTTGATGGAGCAAACGGTTACTTAAGTTACTTGACAGTGTCAGCATCTACTGGATACATATGGATTAGTTTGTGCAAAGCCATGTCACCGTTTGGAAAGAGAAAAATATAGAAGTACTGTGTTCACTCTTTATCACTCTTCATCTCCTCTCTTAAGAGCGCTCATGGCTGTCAGGCGAGAGAAGAGCCCTTGGAAAGAGAACGAATGGAGGCGCCCGACCGGCGCGACGGGGGGCGCGGGCGGCGAAGCCGTGGATGGATCCATTCGCTCGTTCCATACTCAGCCGACTCAAACAAACACTATCACTATACTGTCTATACTCAGCTGCTTGATGGTTCTTCCGACCAACTCCACTTCCACGTGTCGAAGTGGAACATCCACTGATGTGTAGAGGTTGGATTGATCCCTTGTCATCCACTTCCGTGTTAGTGACTTGGAGAGTAGTTGGAAGCTGTTGCTTTTGAGCTAGGGTGGGCGCAATTTAAAGATCTGAAACAGTCGATAGACAATCTGAAACAGTCGATCTAGTCAAACTTTGTCAGGCTGTCCTGAAATCCCTTCGACCTGTGCTTGCCCACTGCCACGACAATATACAGCAATAGACTTGTGCCGGAACACAAGGTTGCTGATGGAGGTACCACCACTGGCCATGCTTCCCATTCAGAAGCATCCTTAGGACTTCGGGGAGATGAAGTCAACAAGCCTTTCTGGGCACCTTAGAGCTTCGGGTCCACTGGTTGCTGCCAGTGGCCTAATCAATTTTGTGTTTATCAATTTCTCTATAATTATGCAGTTATGCACTTTGGAGAATTGTTCATCCTTTTTCTATTCTCCCATCATGTGGACAGAGCGCCATGCTGCTTGATGCGTTCTCCTCAATCCGTCTCAATCCGTAAGATCTTTTCCACTTATACAAATCTGTTCTCTCTTGCACTTACCATAAGTGTTCCTAATCGACACCCCAACCATTTTCCTGCCGAACATTAAGGGCATCAAAGGCCCCATCTCAGTGGTTTTGCTTGTAGTGCTTGGGCGCTTCAATTCGCTTGTTTCGCTTCCCTCGGTCAGGAGCTGGGCGGCGCAGGCGTTTACTCCGTGGATCTCTGGCGAAGGGCCATCCTCGAGGCGCCGAGTCGTTCGGGGGTACGGAGGGATGGCTCTGAGTTGCGAGTCGAGGGGAAGGCTACAAAGAGCCAAAGAGATCTCCTTGGCACGAAGGAAGCAGCGTTTCCATCAGCATGGGATAAGGATGAAAGACCGGAGGGATGATGTCAACAACCCTTTGAAGCCTTTGGGTAAAGCAAAAGTACTGTTATGAGGCCCAGAAAGACCAGTAATTCCATGTAATTCCCACATAATGGGACGTAGGCTGGAGTCCTGGGGTCATCGAACGTCATGGCCGTTTCCCCGTTTGGCCCTCCGGTCCGACCCCCCGTGGAACGCACCGCGAAGAGGGCAAACCTCTCAGGACCCGAACTGGAAGTACGACATCGTGCCGGAGATCATGGACGGCCATAACATCGTCGACTATGTGGATCCGGAGACCGATTAATACCGAAGATGGAGAGGGATGGGTGTGATGGTGTAGATCGACTATTTGGTGTTTTCTTACATGGGGTTATGTTTGGAGAATCCATATGGGGAATTCGAAGTGTAGTTCAGCGTTCCTATCTCATGGATTGTTTGGGTGAATCTGTGATGTCGGGACATGACATGAAGAGATCCAGCGAAAACTATAGTAAGAATGCAGGTGTTTGTCTTTGTGCCAAACTCAAATGTGCTTGGTCTTCGCCCACTACATCACTATGTTATTCCAGGCATAGTTCCAGGCATATATATATATATACAAATATATGATGAATAAATCTATATATGTACGTGTTTGGTGTGTTAGTAACTTCAGGTTGTCACAAGTAGAGTCATTGTATGGTCACTAGGGAAGACCAAGATCTAGAAAGAGGAGGATGGACGACGATAGACCCTTCCAAGTGGAGATGCTTCCTGAGTTGTTGACCAATTTTGGCCAGCAGAGTGGACGGCAACAGCAGATAGGTCTGGGAACTTCAAGGCAAGTACCTAAACAAGTTAGGCTGCCTAATGAATTTGCTTTTGAGCCCCATTCATGACATCATATGGCGCAAATTGTTTTTTGTATCAAACATGTTCGACTGTGCGTTTACATTGACTATTTGATGACAGGTGAGGGAATGAGCGGTGAAATTGTTTAAAGGAGAATACCTGGAGTTATCAGGGTTATCCTTTGTGAAACATGTGTCCCATGGTTCCTCACACACGCCACCATTGGGAGAATGATGTGATTTCCACTATTTGCGAGGACATCGACCGGAAGCTGGCAGAGCTGGAGAAAGAGGAGGTGCAGCCTGAAGAGGGTGGAGATATGAAACTATTGAAATTGTGCCCTCCGTGCCAACAGCTGTAGTGGAACAGCTTTTGATTGCACAGAGCGCAGCGGTGCAATTTGGAAGGAAGAATAACCTGCCAATAAACATATTTCGGAGTGAGCCGACCACAGCCGGACGGTGACCTGGTGGTCCGGAGGGAGTAGCTCTAAGAAGCTGCGGGGGGGGGTTCTCCCATGTTTTTTTTCCCTCGCTACAGGGAGCTGTTGCGAGCTAGAGGGAGTTGCCTAAGCGCTGGCCACGAAGGTTTTTCTAAGGAGTGAGCATCCCCGTTTATATATTCTTTTCTTCGTTGTGGGAACAGACATGCGTGTGCATCCAATTACTGGGTTGAGTGTGCATCCGACGAAGACCAATCCAAGAGGATTTGTTCGTTGCTCATTTGGTGTTGCTTCGAATCTGGTCCTAGTTTGGGTTCTACAGTGACCACTTCCCCTACACACAGTTTCCAAAAGACACCCGAGTTTGATTCATCACCATAAATAGTAAGCCTATGACATTCGTACAGCCACAGACTGAGGGACACCCAAATGAATCATTGTCATTCCTAACTGCATTGCGAACTACATTTTACAATACAACATTTACAACGACATTCACAGCTAAGTAACCTAGTAAGCGCTTGGGATTTCCGTTCACTGGATGACCCTTTTTTCCATTGCCAGGCGCTCTTGATGGCCGAGTCAAGTCTGGGCAACGATGACGAGGCCTCCGATGGACGGCAGAATGCGGGAATGCAAGGCGGTAGAGATCCAAGCAGAGTGAAATGCACCAACATGGGGGTTTACTCAAGAATATCAAGGGAGGACCGCAGTGCTTTTTATTTTTTCTCCTGTTTTCACTCAAAGATCTAATTATATACCTGAGCTGAGAATTCACCGAGCTGCTCCAACGACTTTGTTCTCACCAGGGTGCAAGATCAGCCGGAGGCGCTGAAGAACATCCAAACCCATGCCGAGAAGGTACTTTTTGCATATCATGGCCAGCTGAAAGTAGCTGAATAGGGGTGGTGGCAAGGCAAGTGGTAATTCAACGGATACCGTAGATCATGCGAGCATACATATATATAATATATATATACATATATTTATGTATATTGTTATTTAATCCTATAATATATTTATAAATATCAAATTTAATCGTTAGAGTTGTGCTTGAATCAGGAGCAGCCCCTGAACCCTAAGTGGTACATGCTTGCTTCACGCAGTTTGTGTTTTTCCTGGTTGCTGGGTCCCTTACAAGGGAACACCCAAAACAACAAGGCGTGGCAATGCTCAACGGTTAAACGCACTTGTCGCAGTAGTGCCAGGTCATCGGGGAGTTTCAAAATACACAGAAGGTCCTGGACGAAGTGCACAGCAGGAGACGCGGCTGGAGCATGGAGACGGGGTTCGTGGGGCTTGAAGACATGTTCGCCGGGCTTTTTGTTCCGAAGATGTTTTTTGTTGAATTTCTTGGGGCTTGTTGCTGTTTGAAGAATGCAACTAAAGATCTGGACAGCTTTGGTGCAGAAACATAGAAATTCTTGAAATATTACCAGGTGATGTGTTTGAATCATTTCTGGACGATTTGAATGGATCTCGCCGTCTCCCGCCTTTCTCAACATTATTTCCATCCCAATGGATCTATGCTCCGGTACCTTGGGTGGAGCATAGATTCCAAGCTCTAAGTTCAAAGCTCTAGGACTTGAGACTTGTGGATTACATAAATTCCTAGCTTAAACAACCTAGAGCTCCAACCACCTGAGAAGATGGTTGGGGTAGGTGCCAGGGGGTTCTGTTCCCACCTGAGGATATGGGCCAGGAGCCCTAGGGATATGTTATTGAATCATCAATTTCAACTTATAGTGCTCCAGCGGAGAATATCCTCCTCGCCTTCGGGTCCCAGTGAGCTGCGCACCTTTCCGCGCTTCTCGCGCTGACACACGACGCAGGATGCGTCAAAAACGCCTGGAACGACGCATTGGCAAGTCGAGGAGAGCAGATTTGGGAATTGCTTCATGGAGAGAAAACCATATCTGGATTTTATCCAGTGATTTTGGATTGTTAATGTTTGATTTGCCTCATGTTTCTGTGTTTTTGCAGTGAACGAAGGTGAGCTTTTACAAGGCGAAGCCTTCGCATCGAGTTTTGACGCCGTGAACCTCGCTCGCGCCGGTCACCAGTTGATTTGATCGTTTTGCCAGGCTTAGCAGTGTTGTTGGTCTAGTTTCTCGGAAACGTTGGGTCAGAAGATTCATTCCAGCGCCAAGCCAATGAATTCTGTAAGGGGAAGCATAGTTTTTTCAACAACAACAACAAAATGCCCCAAACCAGGGTGGAGAGGATATCTCTCCAAAGTTGCAACATGCGATGATTTGTGTCTAGGTGTGTTAGGTGCTCGCTCAGAAGATTCATTAAGGGCTTTGGCCAAAAACATCCAAAAGCTACCAGGGCCTCGTACAAGGGGTGTTTCAGAATAGCTCCAAAAGGAGATTAGGGGGTGTCCAGTAACAGTAACCCTCAGGGGGGCCCTGATAGTAGGGTGTGGTTCCCTCAAAAAGAAATGAGCCTTACTCTTCGGTTTTTGATTGGAGTTGAACAGATGAATGGATGCAGGACAGGTGTTCCCACGCCACGGAGAGCGCGCAAGAAGGCTGAGGAGGTTTCGCAGCTGAGTCTTTTGTTTGGATGTTGAATTGTGAAAAGATCAACACGGAAGCAGGTTCATGTTTGGTGCATAGTTTCGTATCTCTGGCTGTTTGCGTTTTCCCCCCTATGTATTATTCTACATGGACACATAGTATATACCGAGTGCTGTTTATACTGTATTTGGTTTGACATTTATTTGTGCGACTTTCATGAAACTGTTCAAGAATCTGAGAAGTCCAACCAGGCGCCAACCATGAGCAGTTTTCGGGCCATTTTCGAGGGCATGATCGTCAGTTGAGGACATGCTTCTGCGACCGTGTTAGAAGTGCACGGTGGCCACAACATTGATCCAAGAACTCCATGTTTTGAGGCATCTCGAGGGTTGTCTAGGATCATACCGAAACCAGAAAGGATCATCCACACATCAAATCAACCAATCTGGTGAAGAAACGTCCATTTGCTACTCAACAAACGGTCGAACACAATCTTCATTGTCAGGTCGAAGAGAAGCTCACAAGTATCGGCCTGGATGCATCCAAGGCGCCGTTTGTTTTTTGCGATCAAATGTACAGGCTGCTAGTTGATTGTGGTTGGGGAGAAGAGGTGGGTGTCTCGCAAAGAGGTTGGGAGAAGAGGTGGAGAAGAACAGGTTTACTGTAGGTTCCACTGTTGTTTTACTGTTTACGTTGTTTAGTCGGACTTCATGACCCCCTCAATATCGGAAGTCTTTGACTCTTTGACCCAACAAAGTGTTGATAGGGTTTGTCCTAGGAAACCTGTGACAGTCAGTAAACAATTATCATCATTTTTGAACAAGGCCTGCAACCTAACCATCATCATCCACTGTTACAGGTAATAGGATAGACCCTTTGACTCTGTTTACATCTTCTTCCCACACGTATTTAAAGCCCAGAGAATCCGGGGTTAGATGTACTAGGTGTAGAGGGTCCAAATATTGGTCTCTTGGCAAATATGTTTCCAGAGGGCAATTGCCGGATCAGATTTGACTTCGCCGGATCAGCGTCAGGGATCAGCATCTGGGATCAGATTCCAATCGGCCGGATCAGCGTCGTAGGATCAGATTCTAGCGGGATGGTCAGGATGGTTGGGATGGTCGGGATGGCCGATGCGCAGCCAGTTAGCAACAACATAGTTGGAATAGTTTATACTCGACCTCGCCGAATTAGGGATCAGCGTCAACGATATAGGATCCTTGGTCGAGACGGTCGGGACGGTCGGGATCGCCGGTGCGCAACCAGTTAGCAACAACAGTCGGTATAGTTGTTCCTCGACCTCGCCGAATCAGCGTATAGGGATCAGCGTCAACGATATAGGATCCTTGGTCGCAACCAGTTAGTAACAACAGTCGGAATAGTTTTTCCTCGACTTCGCCGAGCCAGCGTAAGTTCGGGATCAGCGTCACTATAGGATCCTTGGTCGGGATGGTCGGGACGGTCGGGATGGTCGGGATGGTGTTGCGCGCGCGCACGTCGAGTCTACGACTCCGATCTGGCCAAATAGATTCCGATCCTACGATTCCTATCTGACCAAATAGATTCCGATCCAACGAATTTGAATCTGATCTGAAGAACACCCGTTTCCAGAAATACTGCACTCTTTTCCTTTGGGAAAGTGGTGGACTTTGGGGACATCTATGCTCCCTGGAATATTGATGGCAATTGGATGGCATTATACAAACAGGCGATTCTACACCTCCATGAATATTATTCCGGGGAGTTTGTGCAAGGTGTGACCCCGCTCCTCATGACCAGACGATTCGCTAGGCAAGTTCACGCTGCTAGCTGAATCCACAGACGAAAACCAGAACGTGATCGTGATGCAGAATCCGTTTCAGGGTTGCCCCCCCAACTACTGTAACATCTGAAATAGCACGCACCCCCTGTGTCGTTTTGACGTCAAGCTGTGCCTCGCATTTCGCTCACACGCCTGAGGTGCGAGGCCGCTCGGCTTCCAAGAAGAGGTCCTCCTCTTTGCTTGGCAGGGACTCCCAAGTTTGGGCGGATGGGTGTTTGGGGGGTTTGGTTTGGTCCCGCAAAAAAATGGGGGGATGCGGATGAAACAATTTCTGGAAACACTACCTTTGCAGTTTCTTGGAATTGACTGATCCATCGTGTTTGGAGCTCGTTTTAGGTCAGGAGTTCCACTTGGTGGCTTCAGCCTGATGTTCTGTTAGGCACAAAAGCCTCTCCTCCTTTGGAAGAAGATCGTGCACAACCTGCAAAGCCCGGAAGGAAGGAAATAGAACTGTCATTTTTCCACTTGAAGAAAGGATTGTGGTCCATCAAGAGTCGGGAATAAAGAACACAAAGAACATGATGTCCAACTCACAGTTCCCCCAGCGACAGTCCAGAACTCACAGTTAGTCGAGAACTCACAGTTCCCCCGTTCCCCCAGCTAGTCGAGAACATGAGGTGTTATGTTTCTATCGTGTTTACAGCGATCGAATTGAGTGAAAAATCGCAGTCGCCACAGGCAAGCGCAAGCATGATGCTGGTGAAGACGAGGCAAGGAAGAAGAAAACCAAGGAGTTTGTCCTCAAAACTGTCCTCGGAGAATTGTTCTATTTTTTTTCGCATATCTTCACAGCATACACTTACTTTGTGTATCTTTGTGTGATCTATTGGAATCCACACATGAGAGGTGCAATTGTATTGTGTATTTGGGCACTTCATCGTACGCTTCGCTTTGCTTGAGGGCATCAGATTAAAAAACAGAAGGGATTGTCATGGGGGGTGGGTTTTTAATTCATAGGTTTTTCAATCATTTTCTAGTTAAGGAACATGAAAAGCCTGCAGAGGATCAAAAAAAACAAGAAACAATTTTCTGAGACTTTCGACGAAAATAGAGAAGTCTGCAGAGGACCAAAAAAACCAAAAAAAACAATTTTCTGAGACTCCTAGGGAAATAGAGAAGTCTGCAGAGGACCAAAAAAACCAAAAAAAACAAAAAAAACAATTTTCTGAGACTCCTAGGGAAATAAAGAAGTCTGCAGAGGACCAAAAAAACCAAAAAAACCAATTTTCTGAGACTCCTAGGGAAATAAAGAAGTCTGCAGAGGACCAAAAAAAACAAAAAAAACAAAAAAACCAATTTTCTGAGACTCCTAGGGAAATAAAGAAGTCTGCAAAGGACCAAAAAAACCAAAAAAAACAAAAAAAACAATTTTCTGAGACTCCTAGGGAAATAAAGAAGTCTGCAAAGGATCAAAAAAAACAAAAAAAACAATTTTCTGAGACTCCTGAGACTCCTGCCCCCCCCCCTTCCCAAGACTCCTGGAAAATTGGTTTTTTT
>CAXAMN010001780.1:1595466-1671219 GCA_963970005.1 Durusdinium trenchii | reverse complement strand
TTTTTTTTGGTCCTCTGCAGACTTCTCTATTTTCTTGAGTGTTGTTTTCTCCTTGGGAGAAATGCACTTATCAACGCATCTGGAACTCCTGACAGGTCATCCTCTTATCTGCTGCATTCTGAACCTCTACATCTCATCTCCTTGGAACGTCAGAATTGAATATGCAACTTCTGAGCAATGTTTCACAAAAGATCTTCATTTGCTGGCTTCTGTCATTGAAGGTATTTTTCATGCATGTCCCTGCAGTAGTTGATGTCACTTCCATGTCATTTGATTCTTCCACTGCTAGATTTTGCTCTCAAATCTGATTTGCTCTCATCCGCTTCCTGACGTCTTCTTTGTGCTCATTGTCACCTACCATGGCACTTCAGCTTGGTGCAGGGGATGGTTTCAACAGAGACCTTGGAGACCAAGACGGGAAACTCACATTTGCCGAAGCAGTAGTCCAAGTCAATGGCCAAAAGCTTATTGGTCCCGAACGCAGGCCTTTGAAGTCTGATCGTCCTGTGGGCGATGTGACGATCGGTGACTTGCCTCTTCGCAACATGGACAGTATGGGCCACAAAGTCGAACAGTATGCTGATGTGATTGTCAATCACAAGCTCAATGTGACGCAGGACTTTTTGGACAACACTCTCTACCGACTGTGTGCGCAGGAGAAGTACAGTGAACTTCCACCTCCGTTCAACATGAAAGAAGAGCCGAAAGTCCCCTATAGCATGCAGATAGTCATCTTGCCAGCCGCTGATCCTCCTAATCCTGATGAGAAGTTTGTGGACATCTTCAAGCACATCTACTTGCATAAGAATAAAGTCTTCTCCAAGGATTGCATGAATTCTTGTCATGGTCATCCTTTCCGTTTCGATTGGGGCCAGCAGGTGCGTTTAGGCCTGTCTGCTTTCAATTATATGCTTGATCGCATGGGTGGGATGCAATTGCGCCTTTGGATCATCAAACCAAAGTTCGAGAAGAAGATGACCATTGATCAGCAAGCCCGTGAGAATGGCTATCGCTTCATTCGTGATCATGGACCACGCTCCAACAACCGGAACCAATTTATGGAATGGACCGATGAACAAGTACATCAACCCGGGGGTCCTCTTGAAGGTTGGAATGAGGGGAAGGTTACCACGGCTTTGCTGAACTACTACAAAGGTAGACAAAATGCCAAAACCATTGAGTATTGGCCTTTTACTTTGAAGAGCTTTGTTCCTTGGTTCCTTGACGACATCCTCGTGCACATGTTGCCAAGCATGCGGCAGCATTCTATCACATGGATTGGCCGCACAAGGGTTGGCAAATCTTTGGGCTCCAAGACAGTCCTCTTTGCTCAGTCGAGGTTTGAAATTGAGCAAGCTGGACGCACAGATCTTGTCCCGGGCATCGTCACAGCGAAGCATTTGGACTTCTTCAAAGCGGAGCCGATCACCAAATTCAAGCCGGGCGTCTTTGATGATGGTCTGCTTCAGAAAATGGATGCCTCATTCCTCAAAGCGTTCCTCAACCCGTCTGCTCCTCGCCGACAGAGATATGTTTGTGGTTATCTTTTTACGTTTCACTTGTGTATCTCTATGTCAAAATAATTCAAAATATAATTACACTTGGGGTAATTGTATCTGTACAAACAAATACATAGTTTTCGAAAGTTTTATCAATATATTGATGTTTCTAGATGCAGATTTACATCTTTGCCTCAGGAAGAGGATGCTACCGTCTGGGCCAGATATTCATCTGCGCAATTTGACCAAGGAGCCGGTCGGCATGCTTGCAACAATCCGTACAACATGCAGATTGAAGAAGACTTGGTGAAGGGCATGCAAGCCTCAGGAAAGCAGAAGATAGAGCACAAAGACTTCCTCGACCTTGTCGCTCCTTCTTTTGCTGGCGTTGAGGACAAGGCAGATTTGGCCGCTATCCTAGCCAGAACGCACCTTATAGTCTTGACCGATCACGGTGTGTATTGGCGCCTTGCTAGCACAGGTGCGACAAGCGTGCCTTTCATCCCATGGCCTAACCCTGAGGCGAAAGATTTGCTTGCAGAAGCTGAACGGCCAATCTTTAGGGCGTACAAACGCAATCCGCAGGCCCATGAACTCCCAGAGTCTTTTCATGCTGATTCAATTTGGTCCCAAGAACTTCTTGCCCGCTTGCTTCGCGGAGAACAGGTCCCACGCACCATCACCATTCGCGGTCGTGGATTGTTTGGTGGTGAGCTAGTTGAGACCCAACAAGCACCGCGTTTGCTGCCTCCGGATGAGATGAGCATGAAGATCAAGCAGGAAAAAGTGGATTCCAAATTCAAGGAGCTCAAAAGCCAGCGCATTGACACCATCGAGCTGGATACGCCTTCTCCATCGCCTGCCAAAAGGTCTCGCGTCAACAATTCCAGTCTTAGTTCATCAGCCATGCCAGCTGACCCGCCACAGAATCCGGATTTCCCTGGTATTGGAGAATCAGATGGACTAGATGAGCTTGATGATGAATTGCAGAACGCACTGGAGTTTGAGGGTGGTCATGGATCTTTAGATGGCTTTGAGAATGCTTGTCTTGTTGTGGCCTTGCAGAACCTTGGGTGTCCTGTTGCTTGTCCTCGAGATGGTCCTTTTACAGCTCTTGATGGGTGTGTCATGCTTCGTCCACTCGGTGCCAGCCTTCAGATCATCCCCCGAAACATGTCGCTGACGCAAGGCAAATATGTTGTTCTTGACATTCAGGCTTCACATTTCTTTGCTTTGCAGCACATAGAAGGTTTTGCGATTAAAATGGATGGTGACGACAAGGTTGAAGTATCCATCGGCATGCTATCCTCTATGATGTTGAATCCACGGTACTATTTCTTCAAGGTTGTCCTGGGCATCCCTTCCTCTTCAACTTTGCTTCAGGTGCCGTATTCCATTTCTGGAGGAGCCTTAGCTCGGAAAGTGTATTCGACCCAACTCACCAAATGCCCTTGTGGACACCGTTCCTTTTCCAAAGGGCATGATGTGGCAGCTGTGGTGTACACCTTGGCAGGTCCATGTGAAACGACTGTACGCACCATGCGTTGCAATGCCTATGGGTGCCGCACAACTTTTGGACCTAACTTCCTGCTGGATGATGGAAAGAAGATCAACACAGCCACTTTGGAGAATGTCCCGGATGTTCTGTTTGTGAACAACAAGCTTGGCTTCTCCTTGGATTATTTGAAATATCATTCAGCCTTGGAATTTCGAGGCTTCTTGGCCGCTCGAGCCATAGAGGCTGCTTACAAATCAGTTTTTGACCATGAGCACAGTGAAGTTCGCTTCCGTGCAATGCACGCAGACTGTGTCATGTACTGGCTGGCTTTGCAGGAGCTCTCATTGATTGGGTGCGAGAAAGACATTGTCATTGGAGATGAAATCTCAGAGGCTGCGCTCCGCAAGTATGATGACTATGTGCACAAGGTTGCTTTCCCACCCAAAAAGAGGGCATCAGTGACTGAACTTGTCGGAGATGGTCACTCGAAGGTCCACATCAAATGTGGCGAAACTACCACACATGCAGGACGACCTCGGAAAGACGGTTCTTTGAAACCCTTTGGGCATGGATGGTTCATGCTAGTCAACCCGCAGGATCAACGAATTCTTTGTGTGGTTGCCATGGACAAGCCGGAGAACAACCCAGTGGTCCAGAAGTCGTTGGAGAAAGTCTTGCCTCTGTACCAGAAAGTCAATGGATTCATCATGGACCGTGTCTGTGGTTTCGCACCGACTCATGCAAGTAAGAAGTCCCTCTCCCAAATCAAATATTGGAGCCTTGACAAGTTCCACGCCCACAGGCACAAGAAGACTTGCGTGTACAATCCACTCTATGTCAAGCGTTTGTCTCGGCGATTTGCGAAGACAAATACGTCGGCTTGCGAACAAGTTTTCTCTTGGTTTCGCAATTATGCACGGATTTTGAATGAGGCACGTGCAATTCGCCACACTTTTAAGGTGCTGTACTTTTCCAAATTGCACAACCAAGCTGTGGCTGAAAACAAGGCCAGCTACTTGAACAAGTTCAAGAAAGCTGTGTCTAAGGTAAGCAAAGCATATGCTTGCTAGAACTAGATTTTGGAACAGAACTAGCGCGGAAAAAATGAGATGTCTTAGCGCCAACTCCTTGCTTGCATTGTCTGCAGCAGATGATTTGACTGTGGTAGTATCCTTATGCATTCTTCCAAAAATCATCTTCTTTACTGTCATGCTGGCTCTGACAAAAGAAAGTAGAAACACATCTTGCAACTGCATCATCTGCTTCCAATCATCTGGAAATGCCTCACATCTGTACATTAACAAACAATAAGCTAGAAATCATTAAAAAACCTATGAATTAAAAACCCACCCCCCAGCGCAATCCGCTCTCTTAAAAAAAACACACACATGTTACTCATGAGAGAAAGGCAGAAAGGCAAGGAGTGTTGTTGAATCTGGAGCTGACAAGACTGTTCATTGGACATCTCCAGGAAGAAGGAAAACATGCAACAATTATCAGCATTTCAGGGATGAGGTATTTTGTGATATGCAGCTCTTCCGATCTTTCTGTTTTGGTCTCAGCATCGACGCGTTTTTTCACGGTTTCTCCGACTGCATCCTCTGGTTTCTCCCGGACAAGCAACACATCGAGGCCGCCACGCGCACTTTGTCTCGAGCAAGAAGCAGGAATGGGAGTTCGTCCAATCAGAATCGAAAGGTTCGAAAGAAGAAGTATGTAGCCAAGGCAGACAAACCTAGAATCCAGTGAATCCACTCAATCCTGTGAATCCACCTTGTTTTTCAGGACCTTGGGCCATATGTGGCCATATTTCAGATAGCTAAACCAGGAGTCACTCCGGCTCTAGATTCTAGATATGGATGGGGATCAAGCATGAATACCAATAGACTCAGTGATGGCAGTCGATCCTTTTTGTTCAATGGGTTTGGCAGGGTTTTGATCGTACCCTATTCTTGAGCTATGGTTTTTTGATGACATTGCACCGACGAGACTTGTTAAAGGGACAATAAAGGAATTTGGTGTTTGTTTTGTGTATTTTCTAGGGGCAGTGTGGCGAGCTACAGAACTGTTTGCCCAATAGCGGCCATGAATGAAAGCCGGAAAGAATACATGACACATTCGCAGGAAAGACTCCTTCGGTTTGCAAACTGGGCTTTGTTTTTTCTTTGCGACTCTGTGAGCAGCATGATAGGACGATAGGTGCTCATTGGGAGCTTGTCTACTCCGCAGTGCATTCTGGGCACAGGCATCCATGCAAGACTCCCGGACAAAGAGTGCTTCTCAAGAGATTGCTTGAACCAGAAGTTCCTCCAGTGGTGTGCTACCTCTCGACACTCTTCCTCTTGAAAAGAGGAGCATGGTCCAGGAGTTGGAAGATCCATCGACAGATCGGAATCACGAAAGGTAGCTTGAGCTACCTGAGTTCCCCTTGCTTTAGCAAAAATGTATTACAATCAGGAGTTGGGATTGTGCATTGAATTTGGTCCTGTAAGAGTTGATTCTGTTCGTCGGGGGGGGGGCCCCCTGGATCAAATCCCCCCTGCGCCGGTTCACGCAGTCATGGACTTCTACCAGGGTTACTTGTGATTGCCTGCTACCTTTCGCTCACCCCCTCCTCTCTCAAGTTTGGGCGACAGGAATATAGTCGGAGATTCCATAGCAAAACGTCGGCTTGATGCGGTTCTATCCATGTCCAGAGTCACTTTGCCTCATGCGGCATAGAAAAGAATCAGGAGTGTTGGCCTGCCTTCTGAAGAGGCTGCGCAGGTGGGATCCATCGTGAGAGCAGTACAGATGGTCAGCAAGTTTATGTCGATCAATGTTAATCTTCTGGGACATGTTTGGAACATCCTTGGATATTTGGTTTGGGAACTGGTGAAAATTTCAAGTACCACCGCTTCCCGAATCAAGAAACAGTAGGCTCTCCTGGTCGTTTCTCTTACATTCTATTGAACATTCCTGCCACTCCTTCCAAAGAGAGTATCCCAGGCGAACACGGGCAACAAATCAGATCCTTCTTCTTTAGCAACACTCACGTTAGAAGCTTCAAGCATCCATCCATGATCGGACCATCTGATGAAGTTGCGCACGTTGCGCACCTTCTTCCTTCGAACGAACCGCCCGAGAGCCACCGCGGCCTGGCCGAACGGCGGGTGCCCGGGCGTAAAAACGGCCCGGCCGTTCCACCCACGGCCAGACGGTGGAGAAGAAGCGCCGGAAGACCATGCGGTTGCATCAGAAGAAGGGCCACAAGGGCGAGGCCCGTGCGACCTTCGGACCTCTCCCTCCGTCGTGTCTCTTGAAAAGGGGACGTGAAGAGGAACTGCAAGTGGCGTATACTGGAGTGTCGGCGCCCTGCGTATTTTGGGTTTGCAGAGGAGCTGCAGCAAGTGTTGACAGGAGTAGTAAGATACAGTTGTATGATGCCATGATTCAGTTTGTGATATTGTTTACATATATATACATATTATATGATATATATATATATATATGTGTGCTAATAGTCTTAAACAATCAGTCAGCTCAGTGAAGTGGGGTTTCGTCAAGTTCTGACCCTATCGCTCCAGGCCGACAGATGGATCCCGGATCTGAAGCCCAAGCACTTGTACTCGGGCCACTGGGCAGGAAAAAGATGCGAAGCGACACTTCTGGCCCGAAAACACTCTGATGGCCTGGACTCAGAGCAAACTAAGATATAAATCGTTACATTTAGTCATGTAGAACTATTGTTTTAAATGTATTAATATATATATTAATATATTATATAGCTAGCAAGTACGGGTTTGCAGGTCTCAATGGTTGAGTGCAATGGATGTAGAGGTCGTTCTTTTCTCAGCAGCTGAATGGATTGTTGGGCGGTGAAATGGTCCAACAACCGTGGTTCTCCAAGGCAAACGGGGCATCGGCAAGACGGACCGGCGGTGAGCCCAAACGGGCGCCGTGGAGGACAACAACCCTTTGAAACGAGGTGGGGAGCGAGCCGGTGGAGAGAAGGAGTGGGGGTGTGCTATGGTGTGCTTGATGAGGACATCTGGAGAAAAAAAACAGTCCAATCTGGGGTTGAAGGAGTTCCATATAGTTGAAGGAGTTCAGTTGAGTTCGGAGAACCACATCTCGTTTGTGTTTGAAGCGACTGTTTTGATACTTCAAGTCCTAGCCAGCTGACCCATCAACCATCATCAACCTTCTTGTGCGGAGGCCCTCGGACGATAAGCCGCTCCAGACTGGAACGCGTTGGTGCAGAACAGCAGTCTTTGATCAGACAACACACAGGCAGCATGCTATCAATCGCATGGTGTGTACAGTAATTAGCATGTAGTATGCTTTACTCATGCCAGATCTAGACGTTATTTTTTTGCCAGCAGCGTATTCCTTAGCTGACACAACCACGAAGCTGCTGCTTCTTGACTGCCAAAGTATTCCTTATCAGGGTGCGCGTCTGAGGAAAAGTGCCACCAGACCAAATGACAGTTGCAGTGGTTTTGCTGGACAAGGGTAGAGTTGGCAAATGACTTTCCTCAGGTTGCAAGGACTTTGCATATAATAGTTTCTATATGCATTGGTTTTAGCATGTGTTGGCATCTGAATGCCACATCCTGCTTCTCTTGGATTGATTGTTTTTTCTTTGTCTTGGTTTTGCGTGGTGCAAGGTCCCCCTCACTCACAGATGTCTTGGGGATTGCGCTGCTTGAAACCTTTGTCCAACAATCAGAAGGGGATCCGGACTACTGATTGATCCCAAAATGACCAAAGCTTTGCTCATATTTGTTCCTTGAAACAATCGCAAACTTCAATTGTTTCAGAATATCAGTCTTCAAACGATGACCGCCGCCCGCGATTCTGAGTCTGCGAAATTGCGACAAGAGTTGACCAACGGAGAGAAGAAAGAACACAATCACGAACTTGGTATTGGTTTGTAGAGGAACTTTGCAAATGCAAAGCCAAAGTCCTGTACATCCTACAGGAAAGACAAGTCTTCTTTCAGGATTCGACGGGGGGGTCCCTTGCTGTTTGTGGCCGCGATCACGATCCCCTGAGCTTAGACTCTTTCATCTACACGATTCGACACGTGTCAGTCGTTTTGAACTCCAACTGTTTTTTGTTTAGACAAGTAACAAGTGCATCGCAACTAGTAACTGCTAGTCACAAGAAGAAGCTAGTAACCATATTACAGAGTATGTCGTAACAACTGCTGGACACGTTTCAGGGTCCGAAGCTGGTTGACCACTAGACGCAGACAGACGAACAGGTCCATTTAAAGCAGTGGAATGAGCCAAGATCCAGACCTGGACCTCTCCTGGAGTGGCTCCGCTCGCACCGATGGATGCATGGCTTTCCACCTTGCAATCTGCCACGTCGCTCGGACGTGCTCTCTGCGGAAGCCCCGCGGCACGCGTGGCGAAGACGTGCTGCCAGAAGTCCTGGTTTCGGAAACAGAGCGCTCTCTCATTTGATAGATTCTTCAAGAAACAAGACTCGCTTTGAGCAACCCATAGCATAGGTAATGGGATGTACAGTAATTAGGTCGACACGTGGCTAACATCACCAGCAGCTGCGCCAAGTCAACATCAGTCTGGAATGTGTTGGAGGTGACAATGAATCACCAGCTATCAAAGAAGGAACACGCAGTTTTCCTCCCTTGTCAAAATGACAAACATGCAAACATCTACCAAAACATCAAAGCATAGAAGATTTGTTGGCAGGAAACCAAATTGTAAAGAGCATTTAACAGAAGATGTTTGCCTTCGCTAGGGCTTCCGATGCTGCCTCCCCGAGGGCCAATGATGCAGCAACCACCAAAAACTACGGCCACTGCGGAAATGGTCCAAGCGAGGCGATGGAGGTCGGCAGCACAGCGTTTGGTCGTCCGCTCTGACGAACACATGGTAGCCAGGTAGACGGAGAGTTTCATGGTCTTTCCAGGGTCCATGCCATTCACTTCCAAGATCGCAAGACTTCCAGGGATTCAGGCAGATTCGCAAGGTTTTTTATATGGAATCTGAAGTGGTGGACTCAGCTGAGCAGCCAGGTCGGTTGGTTAGTTACTCGGTAGATGTTGGGATTTTGGCTTAGCACTCTTCTGGGCAATAAAATGTTGCCAGAGAAAGTTTCAGAGTCAATATAATTATATAATGTATAGCTTGGCTTCGTGTCTTGTCTTGATTCGCTTTTGGGTGGATCCGTTCTGGTGTATTTTATCAATCCAGGATCCACAATCTCGCAATTCACCCTTCAGATCCCGGTGCCGTATAAAAGAATAGTAAATCCATCCCCCAACAACACAAACTCCGAAAAGAGAACACACACACAACGTATATATATATATATTGAAACATCATGAAACTGTATGAACCATATATCATTTCGTTAAAAAAAAGATAAGAAAGAACACATATAATATACAAACCACTAAAGCCAAACAGACCAAGCATCTTACGCTTCCAACTGCCCCCCTTTTGCTTCCAGCACGTGCACGCCACGTTCCGCTTCCTCCGGCCGCCCGTTTCCTCGGGCGCCTCGTGGAACCATGAGAAAACCGACCCTGTCAGGCGGCGCGGTCGGCGCTGGAGGAGTTGACCTCCATGGGCTTCGAGGCCTGTGAGGCCACGGAAGCGCTGGAGACCTGTACCTTGGTCGGAACCGGTGGTTGCTCAGAGAGAGCAGAGGGGAGAGATGACATATATCATCATATATGTTGTCACGATCATATTAGACCTAATATCATATATATATATATATTATCATGCATATTATGTAATCATATCCCTCATCCCAGGAAAATGCACGCAGGAAGGGACGTAGGTAAAATGCATGCATGCAGTGTATTTTTTTCACATGTGTTATACCTAATTAATGCCCTCCCTGAACCAATGATGGAAGTGGAACACCAGCTCGTAAGGGATTCGAAACCACAAATCAGTGTTGTTGAAGTTGGCCGGCTTGTTGTCCCGACCACTTGATCATCTCCGGTGTCATGTTTTAAACAGGACAAGAGCAACTTAGCACAAAACCAACAAGAAGGACATTGGATGACCACCACTTCCTGCCAGGACTACCAAGAACGACAAAGGCAACTTGGTTCATCAAGCACGACAAAACAAGAAGGACAACATTGAACGACCACTGCTTCCTGGTGGCCAGGTTATACTGGCGGCCAGGATTAGTTTTATATCAAAGACGACAAGGTCTGTCAGTTTTCAATACGCAACCAGCAAGAAGGACAACATGGAAGACCTCTTGGCAGCCACAGCCGCGCCAGTGCTCTTCTAAAAGTTATTCGTCGAATGAACCGCGTCTCCAACTGAGCCGTCGCACTTTGATTTGTCCTCATGGCTCAAATGGCAGCAGCGTGGAAGAGGAGGAAAACGCCCGCACGCACTGACAACGACATTGATCGCAGCATTGGTGACTTGAGCAGCTCTTGGACATTGGAGGATCATGCAGTTCATGGCATGCGGTACTTGGTGATTGGCCATTTTTTGGTGGAACCTATATATTACCTGTATCAGGTACTATAGGTAAATTAAGGTATGGAACTTACAAGACCATTGCTTTTAGCGGGACGAAGAGGGTTCTCTAGGTTTACATCATGCAGGATAGGCGTGAAACAGGTCTGAACTTGGTCTAAATGAGGAACTGGGCGGTTTCCCACAGCAACTAAATCCTTGGTCGCGAGGCAGGAGTGGCCAGTATGAGCAAAATAAGGAAGTCCTGGACTTGCAGTATGTGAGAGCTAGGTTTTAGCTGCTGCGGCTGGTCCTGTACCTGAGCAGACATAGAGGTGGAAGCCTGTTTTTCCTGTCAATCTACGGGACGGAGAGGGTTTTCTATTAGATTTTCACTGTTCGCACCCGGCCCAAAGGAGCAGGTCTTGACTCCTCTACAAAGAGAGAGAGAGAGAGGGGGAGCGAAAGAGGAGTTTATGTAGAGTGCGTTTATACAAAGAGAGAGACGGAGAGACAGAGAGAGGGAGCGAAAGAGGGAGAGTCACGGAGCGCAGGGCATGGGCCAGTTTATACTGCGTTAATACTCCTTTGGCCCTGCCCTTTTCACACTTGAATAAATAACCTTTTCATGGTTTGGGGTGAGAAGGGGTTGGTCCGGTCTGAAACTGGTGTTGAGATCGCTGAGCGGGTTCCTCCGCGCCAACTGCGCAGGTGCCGAAGAAGTCCTGGTGGAGCCTGTCGCTGGCGACGTTCCCCACAGGCTTGAACTCGACGGTCGGTGTGGTGGGGATGGTAATACGGGCAAATTTTCAGATTCTAGCGCACAGACTGTAAACTGTCGATGACCTTCCGTTTGCCTTTTTCAGCATCAAGTATGGGAAAATTGCTACCAACATGTCTCACCGAACACGTAAATACTGCACCCTCGATCGAAGTCAGTGGACCTTTACAAGAAGGACCTCTGCAGAGAGGACCCTTAGTTGGCCGAAAGCCGAGAAATCATAGCAGTTGCCAAGGTTCGCGACCCGAGGAACTACAGATTGTGATACTTCCAAAATCTTCCACGTTCCACGTCATCATATACATGATCGGTTGGACTGTCAGGGTACCTGAATCATCCCAACGACCATTCATAACCAACCTATAACCATCATCATCCATTTGTAGTCAAAGTACTAGTGCTCCCGATCATTGAATCATGGAGAGGAAGGTCGCAAATCTCCTGCGGAAGGACAAGGTGCGGTTGAAGGAGTTGCCGCCTCAGATTGTTGGGGCGATTCTCCTGCGTGGCTTGCGTGATGCGCGCTACGAGAAAGCAAGTCTGGACTCTGAGAACTGGAGCAGTGGCAGAGCTGCGCGTTCTTGGGAAGGTCTGTTGACGCAGCGTGGGGTTGAGCTGGCAATTCTGGACGAGGGCTCTGAAGTTGTTTGGAAGCATCTGGTTGAAGGAGAAGATCAACTGGGAGCTCACGGACCTAGGAATTAGGAACGCTATTGATGTTGCAGGTTCTGTCGAAGGTTGCTGTTGAGAAAGGTTCACGGCGGGAAGCCACGATTGTGCTGAGCCGCTTCTCCTCCACAACCTTTACTCAAGGCGTCCTCGAGCAACTTCAGGGCGATCGAGCCTTGCTGGGGGAGTTCAGAAAGGCATGCGCAACCCTCATGAACTCTTCACACAGAACTTCAACATGGCCGAGTTCAACAAGGTCAAATGCAAGCCGGTTGAGGGACAAAAGGCGTATTTCCTGCAAGTTTTTCGGCTCTGTCAGTGGGCCTCAAAGAAGGTCGGGCGGGTTAAGCAGGGCTCTAAGCAGGCCAAGGTTTTGAGCGGTTGTTTCGGACGCAGCTGCAGAGCCCGCCAGCAGCCAGTTTCAGGTGCCTGGTGTGAACGGTTGAGTGTCGTACGGTTTGACTGAGACGGGAAAGAGGTATAGTGTGTTTGCTTGGGACCAAAGGATGAACTTATATTGCGTTTAGACCACGATTAAACTTACTTTGTGGCCCCTCCACCACCTGTTCGAAAGCAGCAACACGCCGAACAGTTCTCCCACTTTTTGGGAGATTTTACTCTTCCTCCTTTATCCTTTTATTTTCCCTCTGCTTCAAGGATGGAGGCAGACGACCTATAATTATACGTTCGTATAAAATGCTGGTACTTGTAGACTAATTATGCTTATTACATAATCAACATATACTCTTGCTCGATTCATATATTTCGACTTGCGGGGATTTTCGATGCAGACTTGAGAGACAAAGGACTGCACTGTGGCTAGTGTCACGGCGACGTTTAGCTCAACAACATCGCTGGCAAGCAGACGTTTTTTTCTTCTGGACATTTTCTTGTGCTACCCTCTTCCTTGCGTGTAATGGACCTTGGTGCATCGAACGGCAACTTTCCAATGAGCCGACGAGCTATTGTATACATGAACGTGAAGAGAAGCTTACTAAATGTAGACTCTGACGATCCACTTCACCCTTCACGCTTTAGATGATTGTTTTTCCAACACCTGCAGCGAGAAGGGGCTTACCTTGGCAACAAATTTGCCCCCAGATCCTTTACAGATGGTATGATTAACCCTCACCCCCCACACAACTTACCAAACCATCACCACACTTCTCCAACCACACCTACACTACCCCGTCACATGGCGCGACACCAGCAGCTCTGCCTGCATGGTGATCCGCCTCATGGAGTCTTACCTCGCCGGCTCCACCCTCAGCAAGGCGCGCGCCACCGAGCACCGGCCACCACGCCTCTGCGCCCTGCTTGCCACCGCGCGCTCCGCTACCACGGCTGCCGGTATACCACTCCCGGCCTCTACTGCGCAGCACTTGGTCTGGCAAACCCTACCAATCCGCGCCGACAGGCCATCCACGATGCTACCACCACGTGCTCCTTGACTGCACCCAGCTCGTCGTCGCCGCGCCGGTCGATACGTCTCCGCTTCCCTGTAATTCCCACCCCCGACACCGCCGCCGTTCGCTTGTCGCAGGCCTTCAACGCCTCTATGTTCTGGCCCCCCCCGAAGCGCTTCGGGCACATCTTCACCGAGCTCCAGGACTATGACGCGGACGACCACTACCTCCTCACCACCCGCAAGCCCCGCACACCGCCCCCACATTCACCACCCTCTACCGCCTCTCCGCTCTCGCTCGCTGCGACCACGCAGGTGAATTGTCTCCACCGACATCGTGCCGTCCTCAGACCGATGCCCCACCTCGCCGTCCTGATACCCGCTTTCTTGTGTGCATTTTGTGTATTCTAGACCAGCAGCTTGTAAGGTGTACACGTGCAATATATATATATATATACTGTATGTACAGAGACATATTAAGTGCACACATGTTATAAAGAGAGAGAGAGAGAGGAGAAACATATATGGGAGAGTGGGCGTGGTTGGTCGGGTTGCTGGTTCTTTCTCGATGTGATGGAATTGATTGTAGTCGGGTGGAACGTCGGAGGTTGGGAGTGAAGGGTTAGAAGACTTGCATGGCCCGAGTTTTGACCAGAATTCCACTGACAATTCTTTTGTTTGTTCACATACACCCCTCAAGTGATTTTTGCATTTTGCCCGGTGGTTTTTCGACAAGAACTTGCCGTCTTTTTCTGAGACGTTTTGGTTTGAATGTGCACTGTTTGGGATGAACATGACGCGGAGATACGAGAACAAAAACCAGCCTTCAAAGGGGAATGTCCGAGTAGACACTCATGCACTAGGCCCGAGTGACAGCCAGTCTATATATTGCCCGATGCACACCACGGAAGACCGCACTGTGGTCATGATTTGGGTGTATGTCCAATAAGAGACAATACAGGACCATTCTTGCAATAGAAACAGCTAGTTATCATCAGCCGGTGGAATTCTTACAGCAATCATGTCAAGGTTGAGTAAAAACCAAGACGCTGATATATAGAGACTTCAGAAAGAGAAAATTCATGCGCAGTGGGTGAGTGATGTACCTTTCGATTTCCACCAATCACCTGTTGGGTGCAGTGTTGATACATCCTGTTTCCACGATATCGCCAACAACAATTTGTGTGGTGGCGTTCATGTTTCCCAATCGATACGATGAACAACATCAAACATAAATAGATTTATCCACTGGTTGCAAGACCTTAAAGTCATTACTTGTAAGCAGTCCTGTATGCCTCGATTTCATGGGGTAGATGAACGGATATGAACGGAGATTAATTTATAACAATACAGAACAACATCAAACATACTAAGTAGTTTGGATGTAACGTACAGTTTGTTTTAAATAGAGTTCAAAGTGTTTTGATGTGAGTGATTTCAATCACTTTGTTTTAGGCCGAGAGAACATAAAATTATAGTGAACATTTCGATGACAAAACTCAGAGGGTAGGGACTGACCCTCCAAAGCCACTAAAGGTAATCACAGGATGTTTGCCAAACAGAAGATGTCCTATGCATGGCCGTGCAGACATGATCAGTGATGTACAGTAGATCAGGTCATTGGTTGCCTCCACAAAACAAATATAGTATGCAGCGTTAAAAAAAAACAACAGCACTTAGGAGCTCCTACGAACAACAGCACTTGGGTTCTTGCTCCTACTTCCACTTAGGAGCTCCTATTCAGATTGTTGGCGGTTCTTGCATTTTGGGGGCACCCCAAGGCCAGGATGATCTCGTGGAAGTGCGGCGACCTAACATCGAAGCGTGTCCTACGATGGTACGTGTCTAATAGACACGTACTCTCGGACCGGTCTGAGAGTTTGTTTGACCCAACTCACGGAAAACCAACTGTTGATTGGCCTTCAGCTGCAACATGGCAACGATGTCCTTTCCAAAGTGGACAATTGATTGATGATTGCTTTCCAAGGGTAGAGAACAGAGGTAGAGCACACCTGGACTGGAAGAGCGTCATTTTAGTACGTATTTGGTGGCATTATGTGGCAATACTTCTTTTTGGTCGTTCTCACCTTGGAAGAGGCAGACGTGTTCTCACCTTTGAAGATCGTAGAATGAGTGCTTGCTTGTTTTTTTTCCAAGAGGCTCCCTATATACAAAAACGTACCATGGCAGAAAAAGAACAGACATCCTTTTACAATATATGCATCCTTTTGCAATATAGTGTAATCTCGATCCCAGAAGGTTTTGGTGCGTTTGCCACCTCGGAAGACAAAACTCAATGTAGAGGCAAAATGCCACCTCAGAGGTGGTAGCGGACATAGATCCCCCAAAAGCTGTCCCCTTGAAGTTGAGAACAGTATGTCAATGCTCCTGTCCCAGCTCCCTGCAGCACCCCCACAGGTCGAATCCACCTTTAGTTACCTTCCCCGCACTTGTACTGCCATGCTTTGTGCTGTTTGTGCACCACAACCTTTGGCCCCTCAAGAGTTTATCTAACCACATTCCGCGAACGCAGCGCGGCGAATTCTGGCGCTGCGATCGCTTCGGTACGTGGCTCGATGAACCATGTTTTTCGATCGCAGTCGACCTGTGCATCGCTACTAGTAGCAAGAAGCTACTAGTAACACCTAGTAACAAGGGCGTCGCTACTAGTATCAAGGGCATTGCGGCATTACTACTATAGTAACAAGTGCATCGCTAGTAGGAACAGGTGCATCGCTACTAGTAGCAAGATTGGTGCTCAGGCCTTGGCTTTCCTGTCGCAGCGCCACAAGAAGCGACGGGTGGAGGGAGGCCGCAAGAATCGGGAACAGGACCACTGGGAGGTGACCGGTAGTTAGTGGCTGTTGATTCAGTGGCTTGAGTACATGGACAGTGGGGTCATTTTGGGTCAGTGACCCCAGCAGGAAAGCTTGAGTCGCGGACGAGTAACTGGTGCGGGCGTAGGATTTGGGCAATGGCCACACTAAGGTTTAGAATGCTTTTATATTTCCTTTGGCAGGGAACCTGTTCCTCGGAATTGTCGGCTCTCGAAGAAAAGACTTATAAACAACATTTGGCGAAGGAGTTCACCAAACGACGAATCTCCAGCCTATACCTGGCGAGGAATCAGTGTACTAAGATTGACCATGCTCTCTTTCGGTGTCACCGGAAGGTCGATGTCCAAGTCACCTGGTGGAGGGTGAAGGTGTCCTGTCACATCGGAATTGTAAAAAAAAGAGTTCAAAGTGTCCTGAAAAAAAGAGGATTTGAAACTTTTGGACCTTGTTGGTCATTTCTGATTTTGGACCTTGTTGGTACGAGTCCCCTTTCTTTCTCTCCTACAGCCTGCAATATGTGTGTTCATGATCCCACTTGGATGGGTACCTTGAGGCTACTCGAAATGGCACCGCTGTCAGACCAGGCCAGAAGCCTGCCTTGGAAACCTTGGAGGTTGAGGGCATCAAGTGCAGTGTGACGGCAGAGGGCGAGCTGGTGATGCTTCTCGACCGGGTCGCTTTTTTTCGCACTGCATGAATTGACCGGAGCACGTTGCGTCGATTCGATTCAACAGACGGTTCAATCGGATAAACACATGAAATCGACGGAACAAGGGCCATCGTAACAAGGGTAACGCGCACGCGTGTGGTGACCACCTGGCGCCGTGTAGTGACCACCTTCTTCCATGAATTTGGATCTATGATCCACATTTTGGTGATCAATCTGAACTGTAAGTCAGTAACTCATCCAATCTCATGCTGAATGGGAGTCAATGATTGCTGGAGTTTCTTACCATCATGAATCATGCCTCGTGACCCCCCCACCATCAGGCCACCATCGACGCTACTCCGCGTTACTCCGCGGCTACTCTCGTCAGGCTTCTGCCGGGCGACGAGCTCCGTGGTGGGCCTGTGATCGGGCACCGGAAGGCGGACGGGAGTTTGCTCTTTGAAGGAATGGACGACTGGCTGTGGGAGCTCTATGAAGGACATCGGCCACGTGAAGAGCTGGAAGGTGCGAGTTGGGCAGCGAAGGTGAGGGCTGGCGGGGGGGGACACAAAGTGAAATGGATGGGAGAGTGAAACACCTTTCAAATCTTTGTTGAACTGAGCAACATCCACATACAAAAGGCTTTGGATATACACAAACCTTTGTGTGGGAAGAACTTTTGCATGACAAGTCGTGAGGGGACCCTGTGACAGCGATCTGGTGAACAACCAAACGCCGTGCCCTCGCGAGGTGCGCCTCGATCGTTTGATTCGGGTCTTGTTGTTGCTTTTGTGTGCGTTTCTTGCTTTACGTGAGGCGATGCCTAATCGCTGCCCGGCGGTGGTCAGCATGTTGTCTGGGGCTCCTATCCGTCTCCTATTTCGGGGGCGTGCCAGGCTGATGTTTTGGCACCCAACCCTGAAATTGCTTAAGGTGCTTCCGTTTGTCCCTACAGACATCCCATTCAATCTTATCCACCAGTGTGATGTGTTCATTTTGTCCAGGGGTGCCCGAATCAAATCTAACCATTGATGGTACAGCCTAGAAAACCTGGACCATCCTGGACCTGTCTTCACTCTATAGCAGAGAACAAAAGTTTGTGTTTCAATTGGAAGGGCTTCATCATCCACGCGGTTGTAAGGTGAAGGCCGGCCCTGACTTGTCTCCAGAAGGTTGAAGAATTGCTGCGTAGACGTTCTATAACTGTGTATTTCGGCTCTTCTCACAGACTATCCCTGGCCATTGTGAACTTTGACTCCAGTTCGACCGTCCTTTAAATAAATATCTGGAGGAAGGTTAAAACATCTTCCCAAACATCAATTCGACATTACTATGGGATGCTTTGACAACCTATGGCTTCCTAGTGGCACCGACAGATCTCGCTGCACCTGAACCGAAGGCGATCTTCACTTTGACCCCGCGGCGGTGCGTGCCGCCTTGGAGGAGTGCGGCGAGCCCGGCGAGCCCCGCAGCTAGGGACGGAGGTGGAGTTCGGGGTGATTTAGATGAGAATGCGTCCAAAGAAACCGGTCATTTCAAGGAATTGTCCTCCTAAAATGGCTGATGTGGCACCCTGCCCTCCCCAAACTTGTAGGATTGGACGAACT
This sequence comes from Durusdinium trenchii, assembly GCA_963970005.1. NCBI lineage: Eukaryota > Dinophyceae > Suessiales > Symbiodiniaceae > Durusdinium > Durusdinium trenchii. The sequence continues at coordinate 1,652,829 of CAXAMN010001780.1, read as the reverse complement.
ACCGATCGCGTGGTCTTGCCGTTTCCGTTAATTTTTGAGGTGTTTTAATTCATGCGTGTGCAGGCTGTGGCTTAAAACAAAAGGACACGGACCTTAACCCTCTTAACCTAGTCCTTCTACCGTGCAGGGTGGACCTTGTTCATGCATCCCACCAGGTCACCAGGATATTTTTGGGGTGCAGCCGGTCAACTCAGTGGGAGGGCAGCCGCAGAGGCTTGCCGGTATGGTGCCCATGGTCTCGCAGCCAGGAGGGGGCGCCTTATGTGTGGGACGGCTTTGCCAGTGCTGCCGAGATCCAGCAGGCCCATGCTGCGCTGGAAGAGATGTTCCAGAGGCGCCCCAGCCAGTGTGGGATGGCCTGAAAAGCTGGGGATGGCCTGAGAGGCTGATTAACTTTTGGTGTATTTGGTATTGGGTGTGTATTAAATCAGGGAGACCTCCCAGGCAATGACCCCTGGAAGAAGGGAAATAGACCAGTCTACCCATTGGTTGGGGATCTCCCTGTTCAAATGCGTGCGATTGTTGAGCATGTGAGATCCAGTTGTTGGTAAGTCCAACTTGGGACCTTCACCAAATCTGCTGGTGATGTTCAAATGTTGACCGGCATAGAAATTCAGAAAAGCATGACAACAGAGGGGTGAGAGGCCTGAACACCCTTGCCAGCCAGCCAGGGGCCTGGTGAGGAAGTAGGATATCAGCCTCCAGCCTAATTAATAGCGATGGCCTCCAACCTGGTAGCTTCTTGTTACTAGTTGCAATGCCCTTGACTCAGTCCCAGGGGCCAGCTGAGCCGTGGCAGCGGCCTTTGGGTGGACGAATGCAACGAGGGCGGCCACGCGAGGAACCGGAAAGCACTGGAGGGGCAGCAGCGTGACGATGCCTGTGGCTTTTGGGATGTGCAAGGCACCCACCAACCGCATGGCTTTGGCGGCGTAGGCTTGTTTTGTGGCAGGTGATCCCCCCCGTCTCGAAATTGCTTGAAGGTTAGGTAGCTTCAGGTGGTCAGTAGTATGGCCTATAGCCTATAGCACAATTTGGGTTGGGTGATACATGGGGAATGTACCAAAACAGTCATTTTGGAGCACAATGAGATGAGCAGGTTTGCTTCGTTCCGTGCTTGTTCGATCAGAGATGTAAGCACGAGCTGGGTCTTAAAGAACCAAGTTGAACACCTTGACGGTTCACTTTTGGGGTTATCACTGCACCATGTTGACAAGGTCATGTTCCCATTGCAGAGGATCGCTAAGGATCGCTTCTCTATTTTGCAACCCCAAAAAGGGAAATACCTGTCGGCTGTTAGGAGTGCATAGACGGCTCAACTCATTTCCAGTTGTGTTCGATTAACCCAATGTAGCTCCAGTGCATTCAACCCCAAAATATATAGTCAAACTGGCCACTCAAGCTTCAACATGCTTAAGGCTTAAAGCAACAATGAGAGCTTTGCTGGATTCACATACTATCACAGACACACTCCGAAAGAAAAGGGAGCTGTGGAAATGACGTGTTCCTGCACATACTCGCAGCGAGGCCCCGGGTTAGGGACAGGTTGTAATCTCTTGAAACCGCTGAGCGCCACTGTTTTCCTGACCCTGCTCTAGGTGGTGCTCCAGCACCCCCCTGCGCCAGTGCTGAAGCTTTTTCACCGCTTGGAGGTGGCAGCTGCCAGGCACCAATCCAAATTTTGGATTTAGCTGTCCAAAGAATAGAATATACAGACTTGGTAACTATTTAAAGGTCAAAATTAAAGGGTATCCTTTTTGAGTGGAATTTGGGTTGGTCGATGTGTATATATATATATATGACATATATAAATAAAGGTTTGCACACAAAGTGTGTTGGAGATAAAGAATGTGCGTATTACTTTTCTATCAAATATAATCCATATGTTTGAAGGACCTCCCAAGCCGTGATCTCTTTGTTGTTTCAGTTCGGCAGGGCAGACCCTTCGACAGGTTGTTCTCAAATGAAACGTCCAGTTTCTGCCCCTGTCAGGGCGTTCAGCCGAGCCCAAACAAGACGGCAATCTGTACACTGTGTAACCATTTAAATATACATGGATGATCCCAGAGTATTGAAAATACATAATCTCTCCACAAACCGTTCACAAGAGTCGGAGTCTTCCAGATTTCTTGAGATGCCGTTTAGGGGGTGGCTTTTTGTTCTCTCTACGTTCTTTTTTTTCTCTTCGGAGTCTTCAATGGACTCTTGTTTTTTACCCGGCTCGTTCCCCACCAGGCTCCGGAGTTCCTTCGGATGGCCATTGCTTTGCAGCCGCCTGGGCATGGCAGCTGCTCCTTGGACGGAGGAACCGGAGGAAAAGGAGGTGCCACGGGAAGAAGGCAGCGAACCCGGCCTTGCCATGGTGTTGGTGTTTTGTTTGAAGATTGGTAGGTTCAAACAGAAAGAATCGACAAAACAGCAATCCATGGCAATCGCAGAATCAGATGGTTGTGCTGTTTTCGGTTTGCTGCTTGGGCTTTGGCTCTCAATGTAAGAGTCAATGTAGGAAAGGGAGAGTCCATCAGCAAGTAAGCTGAATTTGAGCACCTTTGAGCACCTCTCGGACCACTCTTGTCATGCTCCATTTTCCGGATGCCTAGGTCTATGATGGCCAGGGCGCGTGCTATGAACAGCACCGGGACAACGAGTGGCAGCGGCACCTAAGATCGCGGACGCCCCAAGGCACGCGAGGAGCAACTCTTTGACCAGACAATAGAAAACAGTTTCAAAAGGGGAAGGTGGTTTTTTGAAACTTGTGATAAAGCTGTTCAAGAAGCTTGGTGTGTTTTGAACCATATCAATGTGTTCATAGAGGTGATATGGTTTTGGTTTTCTAGAACAGCTTGTGTGCCATTGCTTGTGGGGAGAGCCAAACTTTTCGGGAGGGAACAAACACTCGTAAAGTCCATCAGCAGAGTCCTTCAAATAGTTTGGTTTCGGACACAGATCTTTGAAAACCATCACAGATCTTTGGACACAGAGTTTTCACTTTGAACAAGAAGCTACTAGGGGCTCCTGGCTCTTTGGACACAGATCTTCAAAAACCACCTGGCTGGAGACAGAGTTTTTCACGAGGTTCACAAGTACTGCATTCCACTTGCCCCAAGAATCCGGACCCTCAACGGGCCCGTGTGCTTCTTTCTGCGGCAATCGTTGGAGTGGCAATCGGTCCGACCCTTGCGGCACTCGGTGGGGCAGCGGAGCGCACCGCTTCGTTCGTCAGGCCTCCTTCCCAAGACTGCTGCGGAAGCGCAGCAGCGGCGCTTGGAGTTGGGCGAGTCGGGTGCTGCGGCAGAAGATGGAGGAGTAAACCGAGTACAGTGAAAACATGATGTTCATTTTCTCAAACCACTATACCCTATAGTGTTTTTGCCGAGGTGGGTGATCCGTTGAAGGTGTACGTGGATGCTCGCTTTTCAGCCTCCGGCGCGGGGGGGGGGTATGGAGATAAACATCAAAGTGGATGCGAGGCCCCGCTCAAAAGCTGCGGCTGTGATCAGTTTGGGATGGACATCCATTTCACCAGCCTTGGCAACAAAGGACCATCCAAGCCTGGAGGTTTCTTCAACCCCGCCCAAAAGACCACAGACCACAGTGAAACACGCAGTGCTTTGCACGCTTCCACCAACAAATGCATGTGTCAGAACCTCCCATCTCAACTGCAGACATATAAATAAATTAGTCCGATATACCAAAGCCACTTGTAGTCAGTCCTATCCCGACTGCTGTCCTACATGCTTGTACAGCAATCCATTATTTCTTATAAACAATCCTCTATGGTCCTACACCAATGTTGTCTCCCAACAAAAGCCAGCGCATCTGGGAGCTGCCTTTGACGCTGAAAATACAGCCCAGGTGGCGCGCCGATGAATTTCCGAGAGCTCACCATGTGAGGAAGACCCAGGGAGCACCGGCGGAGATCTCACAGGTGAGTTGAAACCATATAGTAGTAGGGGAGCTCCAAATTTTTGTTGCTGGGCCTCGCGGAGTGGGTTTTTGGATATTTTGGTGCTTCTTGCATTGTTACGCAAAGGCCGCTTACTGTGACAGCTCCTGTAAGGTATGTTTCTGGGGGGAAATGCAAGTAGCCTTGATGTATATGTATATATTCAACCTTTGATACCACCCAGGACAAGATGGGACATAGAGAACGTGGCAGTGCATGTGCAGTTTGTAGTTGGATGCTAGAGCCTAGGGAATGTAGTCTTGTGTTTTTTTATCCTTGTGGTTGGCCGTGTGTTTGTGTTCCCAGACGCTCCATGTATGCCATTATCATTATGCCTACATTGACGGCCCAACTGATCGGCATAAATTCCATACATGGAGCGTCTGGGGTTGGTATACAAATTTAATGTTTCAGTGCATGTTCTGGTGCCTTTAAGTGTTCGTCCCAACAAGTGCCATGAACTGAGAACGGGTGAGGCAGGTGACTGAGGCAGGTGAGGCAGGATCTGTGTGACCTGTTGGATGTGACAGAGATGGCTGGAGGTCATAGACTTCCAAGGATGGATGGATGCCTCCTCCACTCCCTTTGCTATATCCGTAGCGTCCTTGCTCCTAGTAGCGATGCCAGGAGCCCCTAGTAGTGTCCTTGCTCCTAGTAGCCTATATATAATAGGCTTTAAGAAGATGCTGTGGATGTTTATGACTTAGATCTTTGGTAATTTTAGGTACTTGAGGCACCCAAGAAATCTGAGCAGCTTTTGTCACCCGTGGAGGCCTGAAACGTGGTAGAAACAAAAGAAACTGCATCCGAAGATGACAAGATCAAGCTGAGACTGAGATCATCTTAGATCCGTGGTTGCTGCTCCCAGGCTAGCCTATGTGAATATGCCAGAGGAGCAAACAGAGCAGCTGCCATTGCCGCACTTTCCAGCTCCAGTTGAGTCTCCATAAGCAAACAAAACAGTACCCAACAGTACCCATCATAAGGGCTGAATGTGGCTGTCTTGATACTCCTTTCTCGATCGATTCACTCTCTGGCTCGGTCTGTGCCCGGTCGCACCCGCACCGACCGTCCCAGCGCGGACGGCAGGACTTCGGAGACCACGCCGTGGGCCGTGCCAATGGTGGCCGCCTGCGGTGCTACGTGGCCACGAAGCGCGGCGACTTGAGGGGCGACACGGCGCAGCAGCTCCAGGCAAGACCGAAGAGCGAAGGATGAGTTTGGAGGTACTGCTTTTGGGGATTCCAAAGGCTGGCACCGATGTTTGATCTTAAGAGGATGGGATTCAAATGGATTCAACATGCATTGATATATATATATATATATATTCTGGAGAGAGTGGTGCTGAAACAAAGAATTGCCAGAACCCTCGTTTTCAATAAGATTCATATAGAGTTTTCATGTGTGTTCCATGTCCTTGGATCAAAAGATTGATTCTGCTGCACCCATGATTCAACTGAGAAACCGCTGGACTCCTTCCAAACCAGTACCTTCCCGCCACCCGCGACCCCTCCACTGGTGTTGGCCGACGCCACGTGAACGTCGCCAGGATCTGGAGCCTTTGGGTGGCCGAGCAGTGATCTTCCGCTCCAAGGACCTGCTCCACGAGGCGAAGAAAGGACCACCGGTGGGTCAGCACCGTTACGTCACGTTTGGGAGGTGTCCGGTTGACCCGGGGGTTGACCGGTTGGGGTTTTGGAGAAGGCAAGAACAGCAAGCACGGAACAGCACGAGGTTGTGAGTTTTCTCCACGGTGGTCCGCAGTGGACCTGTTAGCAGTGTTGTGTGTGTTTTTGCGTTCTTTGGTTGCTTGTTTCTTTTTCATAAGTTTTAGGGGGCATCTACACAAGTGCTCACTGGCTCCAGATTTCACACAAGATCCATGGACCAAGGTACAGTACACTGACTTCGAATTTGACTACATTAGCCAGAGAAATAGATTCATAGAACATCACTGACTTGCGTGTACAACCAGGAAGAACATTACAAACATTCGAAGGAGGCTCGGCTTGCCGCTTGCCTGGTTCATTGAGATTTGAAGGATCATCACGGATCAGGTGAAGTTCTGTGTCGAATTTCCCGAAAATAAAAGAGGTGACTCGGAGCGTCCATTCACCAGGTTTGACTGAAGGCCCGAGAGCTCAGCTAGTCTCAACTTCTAATCAGCTCACTCAGCTAAGCCTGTAAGCCAACAGATCATGGGAAGGCGGCTTGCTCAGTGATTGGGCGACACTGTGAGTATTCAGCTATGATAGCATGAAAGCAAAACGTGCACGAACCCTTAGGACAACGAACAATGGTGAGAGGGTTTTGTTCCCAACATGTCAGCACACATCTCTTTTATACTTTATACTTGGACTGTTGTGTTTTGCCGCTTACAACGGAACTGTCTTCTTGCTATAAAGCCCCGAAGTGCCTATCTTGACGTTCGCACCCTAGATGCATGATCAGTCCGTATACTATATCATATCTAGAGATTTGGATCAACCATAATTATGTCATGTGTACTGCTGAGAAGATCATTTCCTTGGGCTTATCGGCTTCGGACGGTGTTGTGTCGGACGACGATTCCGACCCTTGGGACGACGATTCCGATCCTTGGGAAGCTGCACGCGACTGGAACGGAGGCGGTTCGAGCGCAGGTCTTACCGAGCTTCTGTCGCCGCTATTGCCTCACCTTCTGGGTTTGCACCCCGCATTGAGCTCAAAAAGCTGTGCAGGTGATGCACAGGGATGGAAAGGTGAGAGATCAATATAGGAAGGTGTCATTCTTTCTTTTGAGTGTAACCAGGTGAAGGTTCTGTCAGACGTTTCATGGACAACATGTAACAGCATCTGATTTGGGACCCTGTGAATCCCTAGTATGATATCAACGTTGCAGCGTTCTGGAACACAGCAGTGTGCTTCGAGGCCACCCAAACAGTGACTCAGATGTCGGACTATTCGCAGGGGCCGATTGAAATTCGAAGCCTCCAAGAACCGCACACAATATAAATGACAACATGTCGGGATCATACCGGAGATCCTTACACGATGGATTTTCTCAACTATGTTTAGCTTATGGCAAAACGTGTGTAGTGGTAGATGAGGCAAGCATTGGCAGTTTCATCCTTTTCTTTGCTTGCACATGGAACGGGTAGCAACAAGGCCCAGACACCAAATCTGGTGGGTCAACGGTCAACGAGAGAACATTGGCCTGGTTTCATGACATAGCGTTTGCTGCACGTGGACTTTGCTGGCGTATGTTCCATGAATTCAGCCCTTCCAAGTTTTCACAATTCACCTGCGCTGATGTGCAAGGAACCGAATAGATTTAAAAGGTACTACTCGGTATTACATAGATCCTGGGCTTGAGCTACGGTGGAATGATGCATTGACTTCTGAAGCCAACCCTATGGACGTTGCAATTCCAATCAGACCTAACCCACATGTGCCTGTGGGTAGATCCGTCCGTTTCCGCCGCTTTGCACGCATGCTTCTGCAGCGGTCCGCGGTTCAAAGACAACCCCCCGCCGTTGGCAGCGGACACCGGTAGGCCGGGGTAGGTCAGGAAGGCGGAAGGGATCACTGGTATCAATAAGTGGTATTATCTAACCACTGGCATGTTGTTAATTTTGAGACCTGCTCTGGTGTTTTGTAGCTACCAAATGGTTTGCACAACCCCACCTCTCAAATTGGCACAGGGATCTGGCTAGATTTCTTTCGGAGCACAGCAGCCTTTGCAAAGCCCGTCCGCACCGGTAGGCCAAGCACTCCGCACCGGTATGTCGAGGGTGTGAGGGACGAAGCGACAGATGAGACGGTCCATCATCGCGCCGCGCCGCGGGATCCCTTTCGTGGCATGGACGGTTTTGGGGCACAGCGCGGCGCCGATGCCGATGATTTGTTTGGAGATACAGGGGCTCAAACATTGAGACCTAGATGTTCAGGGTCCATCCAATGGAAAAATACAAAAAAAATCCAACATTGTGAAACATCAGTGGTTCCGAAAGATGAGGTGTGGAGGAGCCGTGATGGTTTTCTCATGTTTTCTCACCATTGTTTTTACATGCAGGTTTGAATGTTGATTCATACAGATGAACATGATGGTCTTGCATTTGGGATGTGATCCCCAAGGGACTCCATAATGCATGATCCGCCAGGAGCAATGAGCGCTGCTCCACTACTCCCTCCGGGCTTGGAGGTAGGTTAAACTCAGCGCGAGTGCAGTTTTACGGAAAAAAGGGCCAGTCGAATCCTGATGAATCCTGTGTATGATGGCCTTGCCCATTACCCTCCAATCGAGCAACATCTGAATGCACCATGTTGGCCACATAGGAAGTTCAATTCGTGTCTTGGCCCGCGGTGGCAAGGTTGTGGAGGGGAATCAAGGCACAATCATTAATAACCTTTTTGTTTCAATTGCCTCGCAACCAACGTTGCAGGGAAAGGTTGACCCACCTTGCGTTTCTGCACCATGGAACAGTGGCAGACAGACAGCTGGATAGATGCAATCCGTCATCAGACCGTCACATAATATACAGTAGACATCATGTCATGTCTGATGAATGATCATGTAGAACCGATGCCTTTAATCCCTACCATCGTGAATCAAGTGCACGAAACCCTGCACACCGGTCTCCGGCGGTGACCAGGGATCATTCAGATCGGCCGGCATCGCCGAGACCGCTCGCCGCCAAGCAGGGATCAGGTGAGTCGTCGGATGGTTCAGGTCCTATAGGCCAGGTCGAGTCCAGGATGAGTCGGTCCTTGGCTTCGTTCGTACTCCCTTAAGAGGATCGTCTTTGGAAGACCCCCACATCCCTGACATCAAAACGATGTGGAAGGAAGGCATGGTTTGTGGATGTTTGTGGGAAGACTCCCTGAAAGGGGAGTTCACTCCACTTCCATTTAAAATTCAGGGAGTGGTGGTCCTCCAGTTTGAAGCCTGGAGCCTGGTCCAAGCGGAGTCTCGAGGCTCATTGGATGAGCCTCGAGGTGTGTTGCTCGTGGGGTGTCCTTCCAACGTCATTTGCCTGCGCGTGAGGCCAAAACCGCAGAGGTCCAGGCAGAAAGAGACGTCGACTCGATGTGGAGAGATTGTTTTTTTTGTGAATCATAAATTGGGTTCAAGATTGGAGGTTTTATAGGATGTTATAGGTATAAGCCTCCAGTTTCCGACATCGAATCCAGATTCTGCAGTACCTGCGGCAGAACAAAGCACCCCCGTGGCAGCCATGCCAAACCCATCTATGATCCGGGGGGCTAAAATGGAGCAAAAAGGTCGGCAGAAAGTAGGGGCGTCCCAAGGTTTGTCCATGTTTTATTGGAGGAATGCATGGTGGGCTTAGACCATCTCTCAACATGTTTGTGAATCAGCCACGGACGCCCCCCCACGAGAAAAGAGGGCGAGCTTATCAACGGGATGAGATGGCCTAGAGGTGTGTGACAGATTGTGGCAGCTGGTTGCTGACGACGTCCCACCCAGTCCCAACCAGTCGCAGTGCGAAAGACGAATTGGGTCTGAAATGATCTTTTTTAAATTGGGAAGGCTTGTGGCTCAGGGGTTCCAGCTTAGTGGTGTATGGAGTGAGCCGACCCCCCCAAGAAAAGCAAATATATATATATATATAGAGATACAACAACGTGAATATACGTGAATGCCCTCTAAGCATGTAGCAATGGAAACCGTCAATCTTTCTATATTTGTTGTGCACATATGTTTCATGGCGAATGTGTTGGACCTTCTCAAGTGCTTTTCTATCGTGTCCGCGCAGGACACAATGATGCCTGAGGTGAATGCGCACGACTCCATGCTGCAGGCGTCAAGTTGATCATAGTTGAACCTGGATTGGATGTGCAAGAACTTAAACGGACAAGCGACACGGTCCTATTCTTGGACCCTAGCGCTATGCTCATGAAGCAAGGACAAATAGAGACAATGTATCACGCAAAGGAGCAGAGTGTGTTTTTGTTCGGGTGGGCAGGCAGCCCAGTTGGTGTGATGAAGAAGAATAATAGTAATAATAATAAGATGATGATGATGTGCTTTGCTTATTACTATGTCTATTTTTGGTGACGAACAGTTACTCCATAATTTGATCAAAGGCTGAAAACGAGTGCATGTCTCGGGTTCCACCATCACCCGACAGTCTGCAGCTTTGAACAGTTGGAAGCAGATGTCCGCCAAGAGATTGTCATGAAGCTATGTCAGCTATAGACTAGAATCTAGAAGATGCTGTTGCTTGAGTTTCTCTCAGTGTGCTAAATTCTCAGACAAATGGTCCAAGGATGGCATAGGTTATTTTTACCTTTCTAGTCCGGGAGCAGCTGTTTTCTGCCGCTTCACTGACATGCTTGACTGCGGAAATGGCAAAAACTTCCTGGAAACCGGTGGGGTGCTTTTCGTGAATGTTTGTTATGTGCCCTAAGAATCTGGGCCCTCAAACAAATCAGGTCCAAGGTGGGCCAACCCTTGATGGAAATGGGCCTACTCTGACAGAGGTGGGCACACCCTTACACCCTTGATGGAGATGGGCCCACCTTGCTAGAGGTTGACCGGTCGGACCCGTTTTCCTCCCTTCTTACCTCATGGAAAAGGTCCGACCCCCGCGTGAAAGAGGTCGGACCCGCGCCCAGATTCTTCAAAGGAATTCTCCTCCAACAACACACCTCCATTCTCTGCTCTCGATGTCCCGTTTCCTCAAGCCCAGGCCATGCGTGACGCTGTCCTCTTGGAAGTTGAGAGGAGCGTCCAGGACCCGTCGTGGGGGGGGGTTGGCGGCGGTTGAAATGCATTGGTCCCAAAAAAAGCACACACACACATAGTTTGCATCTAAGTTGTAAACACAGAGGCAATCATGGTATGTGAAATGGGTTCTTGTACACCAAAGCAGTCATGGTATGTCAAAGGAGTTTGTGTACACCAAAGCAATCATGGTGCGTGAAAGGAGCTTACATGAAAGTTCTTGAAAACCATGGCGACAACCAGTGAATAAGATCAATTACAGTAATAACCAGGGTTTACACATACTCGATATACACAGTATATGGACATCGTATGATGGATGATGACCAGAAATGAGCGCCGTCAAAGAAGAACACGCTAGCCCCAGTCACCCAAACTGATAAAGGGGGCACTGATGATTTCCATGCCGTGGCTTACCACAATCTTGGCACATGCTTTTAGGGAATGAACCTGCTGATCGATCCCATTTTCAGGCATGGACGACGATGTCGAAACAAAAATAAAAACTGCCATGTACTTATTATGAATCTCTCAAACATCTCATATTACCTCTCATAGTGCCAAAGTCTTAGTGCATCTTAGTACTATATATGACTATGAATCTCTCAGAAGTCTCGCTGCTTTGCATCTTTGGAAACTAACTAGAGATTTTGGTGACTCGAGTCCACTCGATGTCCATTCCGGAAAAGGAACGTACCGAGCAACTGTGGGCCAAAGGGAAGCAGGCGTTTTGGGAAGCAACTGGTCATTCGAAGCAAGCCGGTGGGGTTGGGAAAAGAGGAAGGTATGGGCCGCTGCAGCTTTATTGGACACCTCTGCAGTTTGGGGTCTTTTTCAAGGGGCCCAACGGCCCAACTGGTATGTTTCTTGTTCTTTCTCTTTGTATTCCTACTGGTACTAGTATGACTTTCATGACCAAAGAGGCCTGAGCTTCTCAGAAGGGACCTTCGGCTCTGCGAGTCAGTGGCAACGTATAGATGATTGGTTGATGTGGCAAGACATGATCAGCTCGAGAAGTGCGTGTCTCTGGAATTCAGCATCGCACAGAAAGATCAACGGGGTTGAGATCTTGAGCACCTCAATGACCAATCCAGCGACCCGCGAGATGGAACATTTACGGTGGGTTAACATGTTGACTGAGGTCCCGAGGTGCTACAGGAGTTCTTCCTTCATTGGTAGCAGTCCAACTCTTTCCAGTGGTAAGTGCAATCGTGCAAAAAAAAGGTTAGGCTGTAACGAAGGAGATGCCTGCCCAGGCAGTATTAAGTTAGGACCACTGCATTGCAGAGAACAGCTGGCCCTTTTGGGAAGGTTTGTTGAGCCACAACCCTGCCTAGCAAGCTTCTACCAGGTGGATTTGACGAGTATCCTGATAGTGAGCTTCTCACTGAAAGTCCGATATTCTCATGGTTCTCATACATATCCCAGACGCTCCATGTATGCCATATATGCCTACATTGGGCACCAGTTAATGTAGGTATATCTGGCAGTCCCATGGAGTGTATGGGTATTCATGGATTTGGGCCCAGCCCGTCCCAACAGGCGGAGCGTTCAGATTCCCCAGAGGACCGTCCGATTTAGGATGTAGCTCCAGTTCAAGGGTGTTTGTCAATTAGAAATTGGACCCCAAAACGGCCAAAAACGCTGTTTTCCTTTGTTTTGTATAGTGGGCACGCAACCATTGGTTTTTCCCCCCTTTACATCTCCACATGCAGTCTTCCAAGGTGCTATGCATCTCATCATATCTCATTGATCTCACCCACTTAAATTCCTGACCTCACCTTCCTGACCTTCGATTTCCACCTCTGGACGTTCGCCCACCTCGCCGCCCCGACCTGGTCCGCTAGGCCTTCCAGCAAGCTCAGCAGAAGCATCGTGAGGAAGTCCAACGCCTCACTGAGGAGGTTCCGTGCGGAGTGCGCACCGCTGTTTTATAAAGGAGGAAAGGGATACACCCACAGGTTGATGTGGATCCTTCCCTCGAGGGTGTCAAAACAGCTGAAGAGAACAGAAGAAGACTTGACAGATCTGAACGATTGGGAGAATTGTCTTTTGGGGTGACGGAGCTCAGTCAGCAGCTGTATAGCCATGATGTGCATCGCAGCACGAAAAGAGACTGAGCAACCCCATCTTGATGTGGGACGGTAGCTAGATGCCATCCATCCCAACTTGCAGGTGGGGCAAGTGTCGGATCCGCAATCCCGCAGTTTTCCCAGTGTTTGCGTGAAGGCTGAGGGGTCTTTACGTGTGAACCACGTCGACATGGCCTGGCCATAGCAGACCGGCCTGGCCATGGTGGCCGCGCCAGGTGGCACAGTGTCAAGAGAGACACAAAGTGCTGGCCGAGGAGAACGATCGTTTGCGAGAGGCCATGGCTGGTTTTGGCGGGTTTCGAGCGAAATGTTCAGCTACTGTACAGTGTCAGGACTACTGATGCCTATTTGTGACTTGTGGCTTTCGAGATGACCCTCAATAATCCAAAATACAAGCAGGTGTATTGTTAAGACATGTTAAGACATACTATTTTTATTCTCAAGGCGGTAAACGTAAGCTATAGCGCAAACATTCCTTCGAAGCATGCCAACGTGCAAGGCCTTGCAGAGCATCCTCACGAAGTGCTCCTCTTTGGCGCCGGGATTGGCGGTGCGGACCGGCGGCAGGGTGGGGGTGAATGATAGCTTTTGTTATTTGGTGAGCCCTGGTACCAGTACCATCACAGGAAAATTACACGCCCAATGACACATCAAACATATCCTGGCAGGTTCACAGGTGGTCATTTTCCTGGTTATAACCAACTTGTTTTTTTTTTTCTGCGGGGTTGCTAAAAGCTCCTTCCATTCTTCCAGTTGTTTTAATGTACAAAACGGTTCAGCAGTCGTGGCGCGTGGCGTTTGCTGCCTTCCAAAATCGCGTGGCGCATAGCGCGTCGCCGACGGTCTCCGTTTTGTCCCGCAAAGGCCCGAGACCGGTTGTCCGGATCGAGGAAATCCGATTGAGAATGGATGAGGTGGTGAAACTTGTTGGGACCACGAGCGTACTGAATGGTTTGACATGTAATTTTTTGAGATGTTTCAGGGAAAGAGAACATATGATCCTCAATTGCTGGATGGCTGGTGCTCCCAGGCGACCGGTCTCTACTCTGTTTTTCGTGCGAGATATGAAGTATGCGCTGGTGACATGGTCTATGGCCATGGATGTCTATGCTGGATATCTTGGTTTTGCCACCGGAAACCGAACGTGTAGTCGTGCTGATTTTATCAATTCTAAGCTACGTGTTGTATGTGTCCGACCCAGTGGTGAGTTGATCAGAAAGGACATCGACATTGTAAAGACATTGGGGGGGGGGGGGGGGTGGGGGTGAGACGCCGCAGTGATGATGCAAAAGAAGGTGTTCTGTTCGAATTCGTGTGAGCCAAAAGCACAAGTCATGTACATAATTATACAGTATAGGAAGCAAAAGGAACCGCAGCGGGGGGGGAGGGCCGAAGGCCTTGGGTTATTTTGTCAGCTTGCAGCTTTTTCAGTGAACCTTGTCCCAGTCAGTCTGCACTTTATAGTTATCCGTCATTTACGATGACTGTAGGTCCAAATCCAGGGATCAGTTGATAAGTCACTACAAACGGACACAGACATCAAAAGCATCAGACTGAGCTGTCGCAGCACGTGTTCTAAACCGTAGGCAAAAGAGTGCGAGTGGGCTACTGGCTGCGAGTGGCTGCGTTTTGTGGCTGCGTTCCTATGGGCACACGAAACGACACACGAAACGACATGCAACATGTTTTTGTCCCAGTTTTTGCACACAGTTTTTGCAGCAACACAGTCAGGCTACGTGCATTTCCAACAACCAGCCTCCTAAAATGTGTTATTGGTCTTTAATGTGTGTTGCAGGTTCTTGCTGCACACTCGCTTCATGATGTTGTGAAACGCACACTTCTCCGCCGCGTTCGGTTGTGTTCCGACCGGGCGGGCTGTTTTTTTTCCATAAATCAGTGTGTGTTTGTCCCGTGTTTTGTCGCGATGGGTAAATCGACTGATCGAGAAGATTGTTGGTGTCTCCCGGTTCCCGGACAACAAATCCAAGATATGCGGGAGCATGGGCCCAGGGCAAATGATTGACAGCTCAGGGCAGGTCCTGGACTGCAGTCCAATCCGAAAGACAACCTTTGCCGAATACACATCGGACCGCCTAAAAATCATCATAAAAAACGAGTATAATGGGGGAGGGTCGGATATTTTCTGGAATGAGATAAAGGGAACTCACTTAGTAGTCAAGAACCATGTTCTGCTTTTGTTGCTTTGTTCCTGGGAAAATGTTGGAATGTCGATCGACTTTGGGAGTTGCTAAGCCTTATTTGGGATCAGCTTATCAATTCTGCGTGGCCATCCTCACGACAGGAATCCTTGCTGTCGCCCGCGAGCACCTTTGCCGGAGTGCTCAGCCACGAGATGTTGGATCTTCATCGGAGTTTGGGCGATGTCGCGGAGATGTGCCCGGATACCTGCAGATCTCATGGCTCATAAAATGTTCCTCAAGACCACAAGACCTTTTCGGTGGTCAAATCTGAGACTTGTTTGAGCCCCACCAACAGTGGTAGTGGCACATTTGTATCAAAGAACATCCACTTGATAGTGTGTGTTTTCTGATTTCCATGATCACTGGTTAGTTCAAGCATTGGTCAGCCTATTGCCTGAACAGGTTACACGTGTTTCGGTACATGTCACAGAAACACTGTTGCGAGTTTGAGCAACCAAACCCAACGACATCCTATCGTTGATGCAGTATGCTGTGATCCATTCAAGGTTTGGTTTCTTGCGCAAACACGGTCAATTCTAATCAGTCCTTCATATGTGTTATGACTTCCAATCTCAGGCTGGGACCTCTCCTTTGCCATCAGATGCTGCTCTCAGCGCAGCTGAGAGTCCACTGGAAGAATGTTAAAGTTGTCAAGACCCATCTCCTCACAGGTCTGGTTCAGCAGGGATGGCCTTGACTGCCTCTATCACCGACAGACATCCGAAGCATCAGATGGCTGGCGCAGATGAAATAAACATGGCGGCCATTGACATCCATTCAACAGAAGGATCAACTGATATGTAACAGTAGCGAAAACGCCTATTTATTATACTATTATATATAGTATATTTAATACTCTCTTGGGGGGCCTCCAAAGGGAAGCTCATAAGTCTGTGGCCCAAAAAGGTAGTCCAGCCAGGTGATAGAGCTGGGGTATCCCGCCACTCAACAGTGCATGATGTTGTCAACAGTGCTGCTATCGTCTACCGACTTAGATCGACGTAGCAGCCATACCCGTCACATCCCTCCAGCTCACAGAATCCATGAATCCTTCTACTGCATGCGTGCGCCACTTTACATCAATGGAAGGTGCTCAAAAGGGGCAGCAACAACGTCCACACTTACATGCTGCTTGGAGAATTGAACGATAACGCAAGGATAATATATGCAAACTGCTGATCATGGACCCACTGCACCCTGCATGTGGGGCTGGTTCACCCTAAGCAGAATTTGCTGTGTCATCAGAAGCATACTATAGAGACTGCCCCGATTCCTGTCATTTTAGCCGTGGTCCGTTTGACATCCAATCCACTCGGTCGCTCAGAAATGACTCAAAAAAGCTCAACCACAAAATTCAGCTTCCAAACAGCCAAGAGAAGTGGATGACCTAGAATTTACTCAAAACACCACTCAGAAAAAATGAGACAGAAAAGAAGCCGCTCAGAAAATGACCAAGAACATGACCTAGAATCTAGGGGGTTATGGATCCGACGTTTCGGTTGTATATAAGATTATATAATCGGTTGAAGGTACGAGCACACTTGTTGTTGTGAAAGGATCCACTCCTCGTTCTTCCTTTTTCTCCGCTGCTCTCCACTCCGTTCAAGGACACCTGCAGCCATCCATCTCGGCCATATTCGCCCTACACGCCGGAAGCTGAGAAGAACTGGCTGTAACTGGCTGAGAAGAACATGGCAAAACCCAAATCCCCATGTCCTGAGGCTGTATCGGAAAGCCCAAGTCATGTGAAGTGGCGGCTTTTGCGGTCAACCATGGTCCCCCAAAACGTATGGCTTTCACATGGACCAGTGACACGAATAGTTCGCATGCAGGGAGGAAAGGGGCACCACCTTCGAGTCTAAAGAGTTCATCGATATGTGTGATTGAACGGTTTGAGAACGATCTGTTTTGAGGGCATGTCCTACATATCCTGATGTGCATGTTCCATGGCTGTTTGTATGACTAGATGCATCCGGTTGATATATATATATAATATATATATATGTAGCGTTGCTTCTGCACATGAAGCTATAAGCCTATATAGTCTGTTTTAACGTGACCATATGTGAACTATTTATATTGTTGTGAGTGCAGCCAAATAAGATAAGGTGCACCATGGTGCACCAGTGCACCCTGCACAATCTATCGAACAGCGGACTAGTAGACTTGGTCCCTGAACCTTTTGATGGTCAGAAGTTTTGGTCGATGTTTCTTTGTCAGGGCACATGCTGAACTCAGCCAAAAATGACATGTCTTTCCGAGTTGGATCATGAGTTGATGCCACCATCACTTGAGACCCTGATCACCATCTCCTTTCATCTTCGATGAGGGACCGGGAGGCCCGGAGAGAGAGAAAGAGGGACCATTTTCGAGATGAGCCGCGATGTCGGCCAGAATTGGCGACGAGGCCAGGAATGGACTTCTATTCCAACGAGGTGGGTGACGGGTGGGTGACGGGTGGTGGGGCAAGCTGTCGAGGCTGCGGGTGCCTGTTTCTGAGCGGCCCACATGGGCACTGTTAATGTGATGCTCCTTGATAATCCAAGAAATCACTTTGAATTCCCCCTGTCCCTGTGCCGTTTTTGGTCGCTCAAGGGTTTGTGATTGATGTGATTTGTTCTTTGTACCAAGGTCACCCCTATCATCGTTCAAGGACGGTCAAGGACTAATCCACGGTCAATTGGGCTACTGGTCGATGTACAACATGGACAACAAATCAATTGACTACGGGTGCTCACCAGACCATTTCATGTTCTATATTTTGGGGAACAGTGGATCTTAACAATCCTTAATATGAGCGAGCTCAATGATCCCTCAACCCTTTTGGTGCACTAGCAGGAGGAGCAGCTTCATCGTTGTAGCATATCTTGGCGACCCCGCTCAGGTTTTCGCATGCAACACCTCCTTGGCTGGGTGGGATGGATTCTGAGATGGATTGATTCGATGAGTCTCCACACGAGTCTCCGTGGTGGATGCGTCGATTTTCATGGTCCTGTGTCGCGAAGCTCATAGGGCTGACGCCGTTCGAATCACTGGACCGACACCGAATTCGCGGCATGAGACACATCGTGGTGACTGAAAGTGATTGGACAAGGACATCATTGAGCTTACAAAAAAACCCTATCATTCATGGAGACAAACGATCTATACATCACTACACACTTCTCCAGCTACCAAATAGGGCAGTTGCTTTGGCTATAGAACACCAAGCTCCATGCTGGGAGGTGGGCATCAGAAGTACTATGTTCATAGGACTGCTTAAGAATCCTATCCAGCCATCCGCAAGGTGCTGTTGCCAGAGGCCGTGTGAGACATGGAAACAGCCGTGGCCGAAGTAGTCAACCAATGTGACCTGCAGCCCCTTTGGTTGACAACATGCATCTTCAAGGATATATAATGATTTCCAATGGC
Organism: Durusdinium trenchii; assembly: GCA_963970005.1. Classification (NCBI taxonomy): domain Eukaryota; class Dinophyceae; order Suessiales; family Symbiodiniaceae; genus Durusdinium; species Durusdinium trenchii. Next base: position 1,634,451 of record CAXAMN010001780.1, on the reverse strand, counting down.
TGTGTTGCCGAAAGGGGTCTGTCGTTGTGCAGCTTAAGATCAATCACTTCAGTTTTTGGCCACAATGTGCCACAACCAGCAATGTGTTCGGTTGTTGTTCAGACAAAATCAATCAAAAGGCCAATGGAAGAAGCCATAAAAGAGCTGGGTTTGCTGAGTTTCAGAGGATGAAACTTCCTTTTTTCTCCTGGTCAACACACAGATGGGGGTTCCTTTGGTGAGTTGTGAAAGATGTCGGACACCAGTTGTGCAAGAGAATGCTCTGTGGTTGGCAGATCCTGCGCCCCAACATGTACCCTGTACCCTTTGACCCTTTGACTAAAATTAAATTGGAGTTCGCCACCTCTTTGGTATTCAGAAAATGGTTTTCCCAGTTGCCATGTTCCAGTGAAGTGGGAGTGTAAGGGCGTGGGCCAAAAGTGAGTCTTCACCAGACTGCCAGAGGGACTTCACCACTGTCAGTGGACCCAAGCTGGGGGCAAGTCCTGCACAATGGAGACTTTGGGTGATCTGTTTGCTGCAGTCTGTGTTGACCATGCGGTCTCGGTCCAACCCATGCAGGGCGTATGTGTCCGTTTTGAGGTCTCAATCCACCGTATAAACGTGGAGTGCCTTGATCGGTTGTGGACTATGGAGGAAGTGGTTGGACACTACATCTCCACATATCTCCACAGCTTGTGTGGCCGTTTCGATGCTCTCGTCCGGATTGCAAGAAGATCAATGCGGCTGCTGCTCGCCAGGTACCGCCGCTGCCCTTTGGGAAGCCAGGTGAGGGTGAGATTGATCCGAGAGGCTTTTAGAAAATCAACAGCACTTTAGAACGTTGGTTCTTGTGCATTCTCAGATTGGAGGACAACGTTTTTCTTGGTGGTTGCAGAGTACTCATGTTTCTGTATGTTATGTCATGTTATGTCCAGTTTCGACTAGATGTCCCCCCCACTCGGAAGCGTTCAAGTTCTAGTGATTGACACCCTGTTGGGAGGTGCTTTATTTGCGTGTGGTTTCAATACTATGAATACTAGTTTCTTTTTGGAGGTCTTGTTTGAACTGCCACTGCCCCAACCAAAAGTCCTGAAGTCCACAAAAGGAAGCATCCACACAAGTTACATCAAGTTACCAACAATGCTAACATGGTATGAATGAATTGTATGAATCATGAATACAGAAGTGTACTCCAATTCCTTCGTTCAGGTGGTTTGGTGTTCTAAAACAGCCAAGTGTCCACTTCTGTTTTGTGTTCGCTTCATAGACGTGTGGTACATGATATATTATGTTGGTCGTATCATGCATCGAGAATGGACGGCGATCGTCCGGCGCCGAAGAACGTGCACCCAACGCCTATCAACCAAAGCAGAAAAGGACACAAAGACACGGCAAAACCTGGCGGAATTGTCTCAGTTGTGTCTCTAAGCTTGGACTTTGACTCGTTGTTGTCCTTTTCGGTCCGACTACAGTGACTACTACATGACTGACTTGCTGACCGTGGCTATCAGGCGTTGCTTGTGGCTCTCCAGCGCCCTTGTCCTTGGCAGAGGTTCGGGATCACCGAAGATTGGAGGGCGGACTTGGACGGAACATGGTGCTTCGGTCAATGGAAGGTGTGTGTTTTGGGGTACTTTCTACTAGTATGGAACGAGCTGAACAGAGGTGCGTGTTCATTTGCATTTCCTGCCAGCAGTATTTGAGGGGTCTCCAGATCAACACACAGAATTCTCGGGTTACCAACAGGCAATTGAAGGAAGGAAGGAACCATGGGGGTCATTATATATGTTATTGCCTTAAGTCATATAGGATTTATTGAAAAGTGTTGATATTGACCCTGAACCTGCAATCAGATCAGGACAGACCTTCCAATATGTAGAATTCCACGCAACATCGGTGGTCTTCCAGATGTTTTCCACCTTCCAGCACCTTTCGGTGCCTGGCGCAGCCGGAGGCCCTGGGCCCACGCGTGAACCCACTGCGCTTGTCACTGGCGTGCGGAGACCCATGGCTTTCTCCGTCCGACCCGGCATGGGGTGCTTGGTGGTTGTCTGCGACCTCGCACTCCTCCGCACGGGCACGTTGCAGCATACGGGGTGGTTGCTTGGAGGTCTCGGTCCGACAAGGATGTCTTGAGAGACAAGCAGACTCTATAGTAAACTATAGGCTGTTGATCTAAGAAACCTCCTTAGAGCTTACGCTTGATCAATCCATTTTGGATCAATTTGGTGGAGTTTATTAATCACGAGGTCTACATTAGAGTAACACCACACAATATCTCTTTTGGATCAGGACACCGGACATCCCACCTACACCATGTGTGCCTTGAACAAGTGCAAGTTTTGCATTTTCGACCAATTGGGAATGAAACGCCACGCAAGACTGGCTCCCGAGTCCAAAAACTCCTGACAGAGTCGAAACTGTTTTTGCGAGGTTCGCCGGCCATGAAACGAAGTTCCGAAGTCTGTAACAACTAAATACCCTATATATGAATGAGGAAAGTCTGGGTTCATGTGGTTTCAGCATATCCCTTTTCATCCCTTTGGTCGGCAGCGGTGGAATAGGCGATTGTTTAGGGTCAGATTCAGTCAAGCCGAGGGAATCGTTGGGAGACACTGCGCACGTGGAGAAGTCAGGCAGGGCGCAGAGCCCGTCTTGGGAGCGGAGGGATCTGGTAGACCACCTTTGGTCTAACAGTTCATGTTCCAAGCCGTTTCTGTGTTTGTTGCGCAAACAACATTAGCCAAAACCCTTCGTCGGTGCTTAGAGCGACTTCTGGGAAAGGTACAGCGAGGAGACTCTGCGTCCCGCTAGCAGACATAGCAGACACATCTTAAATATATACTGTATATGTGCAAGTCATTGGATGAACATAGGTAGTGACGAGTAACTAGTCCTTCTTTTGTTTTGTGGATGATGTCCCTTTCAAGACATGGATTTCCATGGGACCACACCAATTGAACGGATGTCCAGGCTTTTGAAGAGGTCTTCACTGTATCGAGTTGGGGCTGCCCAACGTAGTTGTCACATGCTGTAACGCTGGAACTTCAATGATTCAAGGGGACCAGGTTAGGGATACAGTTGAAGGCTCGAGGGAATGTTGGTTTCGTAAGTAGCTGGACCTGTTGGACTTGTTTCGTGTTTGCGAGGTGTTGTTAGAGGGAGGCGGTCAAAAAAACAACAACGGGGCTGCAGTCTTTGTCTCTAGCCGGATACAAAAACAAACCACGGGGCTCCAGTTTTGATTCTAGGATCTGGTAGAGCTATAGATAGATTGGTCGACAGACAGACAGACAGACAGACAGAGACAGACAGAGACAGACAGAGAGTAGCGGTAGAAGCTGCAGCAGGAGGAGTAGTAGTAGTAGTACGAGGAGGAGGAGAAGGAGGTGGTAGCAGTAGTATGAGGAGGAGTAGGAGTAGTAGGAGCAGTAGCAGTAGTAGTAGTAATAGTAGCAGCAGCAGCAGTAGTAGTAGTAGTAGCAGTAGTGGTAGTAGCAGCAGCAGCAGTAGTAGCAGCAGTGGTAGAGGAAGATGTGTGTTGCCCGGCTGCAGTTGTTCGTACCTTGTTGTTGTTGTTGCTGTTGTTGTCAGAGGTCTTGGTCTTCACAAAACAATGCAAGATTCAAGATACCATGGCCCTCCAAGAATTCATAGAGATGTGGTTTTATTCATGCATGAATCCTTGCATAGAAGCGTGCGATCCTCTTTGTCAGTTTTTGTGGAAGGGTTGTTGTGGAGCTTCAGCTCTGCAGCGGATATTCTGAGACTGCTGCAAGGTGACGAGTACCACGGGGTTCTACAATGACTTTCCAAAAAAAAGGAGGCAGTGCTTCGATGAATTCCCAAACGCAAAAAGAGTCCTGCTCTAGCAAGCGACCGTTTTTCTCATGAACATTGTTCTCCGCAACCGTGGCGGGAACCACTTTTGACGGGACCAGTGTTCTTGCATGGATTCGTTGGATGTGTTTTTTTTAATTTGAATTGTAGAAATCAATCCAAATGTTAACCGTTTCACATTTGTGTGTTGTTTTGTTGTTTTTGGTTATCAAAGAAAGCTTCCTTACCTGGCTCGACCGCCCCGGGCCCAGAAAAAGATATAACAAAAAAAACCGACGGCCCGTTGCCTTCGACGGTGAAGGCGAAAAAACGTGGGAGATCACCATCTCCAAGACGACGGACACCGACCTGTGATGCGCTGGCGGTGATTTGCGGCGCGAGAGGGAGACAGCTGTTATGTGGATAGCTGGGTGATCAGTACATAGAAGGTGCCATAGAGGTGTTTTTTGACTCCGTACTGGTGTGTTTGATGTGGGGCTGGCCACCCACCATCGTTACTCTTTGCGCCTTGCTGGATAAGTTTCTGGCCTTTTCGGCGACTTGGTTGCGTCCGCAGTGGCAGGAGGACGAGGAGCTGGGTTTGGACGTTTCTCATGAAGAAGATGGAAAGGTGGGGCATGACTTTGGGCCAGTTCTGGTGGTGTCCAGTTTTGGTAGACCCCCTAAAACAGGGTGTGTTTTTGATCTCAGACCTGTGCAGCAAAACCACGTGAGGAATCCAAAAATTGGCACAATTATGCGTGGAGGGTCCAGATCAGTTGACTTTGGTTTCTTCCACTGATAAGTTGTGAGGCCATTTCAACGACAGTGATCCTTTTTTTCGCTGCGTTTTTGAACAGTTCTGGAGACCATGCTATTTTACATAGCACCTTTCTTGTTCGCTTACTTATTGAGACCCTAGAAAAAGATCAGATGGCAGAAATAGACGACCAACAGATTTCAACCACGAGGTCTTACACTTCCAAATCAAACCCATGAAATTTCACCAGTGGCCCATCACGTTTCGTGAATGCCTCAGCCGTTTTGTACTGGGCCAGGTCTTGCGCGTGGATGGCTTGCGAAACGGTGTCCTCGAGGCAGACGTCGGTCAGGATGTGCGGTGCAGCAGTAAAGGAAGCTATCATTTGTGAAACTGGCAGAGGTCAGGTGCAAATTGTCCATACTAATTGGAATCTGTACAGGAGGCAAAAGAAGGGCAAAGAGTAGGACAATGACATCTACAACTAGGTTCAGGATCAATCTTTACATCAGTTCGACTCGTTTTTGTTCAATTCCAACACCGCAGCAGGTGTGGAATGCGAAGTGCTTGGCTGCTGGAGAACTTGAACATGCGTCTTGGCAGCACCTGGATCGCCATGGGTCGGTTGAAGATTTTGACGACCCAACGTGGCAATTGGTGACCAAAGTGGCAGTTGGGTGTTGGCAGTTGGCAGTTGGGTGATCCCAAAGTGTTTGATTTGTGACTTTTGTACATGAAAGTCCTCTTTTGTGTCCATCATATATCTCGCTGGTCTAGAGACCTAATCGTGACATTTGTTCATGTCAATGTGGCAGTACCTAGCTGTGTTACGCAAGAACACCCAGCACCCCTTGCTCAGGAAGGGCATGTTCAGACGGTTTAGCATGTTTGTCAATCCTTCTGGGCCATCGGATGAAACATGAGTTTCCTCACAGTCCACTAACCAGAATGTGATTAACATGTTCTGTTATTAACATACTATTCATCACTTTTCATGTTATTTACAAGTCGTTGTTTTGGGCAAACAAGTATACTTAGTGTTTCGCTTCTTTCGGGACCTCACGCACCCCAAGAAAAACTGGCGCCCCCCCATGGCAGAAGCCTCAATTTCTAGGCAGCCCAGTTCCTTCGCCTGGCGCAGTTAGGTTGTCAAGACTGGGGATCAGATCACCTCCTGCAATGGCATCACTGGTGCCCAAGGGATCCTCCAGGCGCCCAGCATGACCGGGCACTTCGTCGTGAAGACAGCGGGCACTTCGTCGTTTTGCGAAACCAGCTGAATGTTCGCCAGGAATTTGGAGGTTGGCTTAGTATAAGGTGCCAGGTTCATGTGAAACAGGTGACCGTAGCTTGTGGGAGATTCTTCTTTGCAGATAGATGCCAGCACAAATGGAAGTAGCACGCAAGAGTTTGCAGGGGGTGGGGTGGATAGAATCAGATTATTGTGCCAGTCAGGATGCCTGTCACAGCCACCACTACAATCGCCTCTTTTCTCAAGAATGTGTTGAAACTAAAGCCCCCTCTAAAGAGTATGTACGCATTCAAAGTCAACATAGATTCTTCTGAAGGAAGTCCAAAACACCAACCAATATCAACCATTGCAAATAGCTTGATTTATCGTATTGGAAGCAGCCAGCACATCTCCCAGTTCCACAACCTCCAATTTGTCAATCCAAGCCGGCAATCGCTTCTTTATTGGTCCAGTTGCCATGAAGCTTTGTAGAGCTAAAGAGCTAAAGCATTTTGGGGCGGAGGAACGTTCCAATGGGGCGCCAAAGACCCACGATCCCGGACCCTCGTGCCACAGCACGGAGCCACAGGAGTGTGTGTCCAATCGGACGTTGCAGTTGAGCCTTTTTCGGGAGGCAGGGAGTGGATGGGTCCCGAGCCGTTGGTGGACTCGACATGTCGGTGATCTAGAACATGCTATGCTGCTTACAAGTAGCCCAAGGTAGTGATCAAGCACCTTCTGATGTTCTTTTGATGACTCCAAATTGGAAATTGGTTCATGCTTGGCTTGGGCTTCATATGGGTTCAACACATTGACATGCACAAGACCTCCTGGTCATTGGCCCGAAGACCGATCCATATTTGTTCTAGTCATTGGTAACAGTCGTTTTTTCTAAGTTCAGATTGGACGTAGTAAGGCGTAGTACCTGTGAGGAGGTGCTCCACTGACGGAGCCCCACTCATCCCACTTGCTGAACTCTGGCAGCGCAGGACCTGCGTAAACGATGTTTGGCCAACCTTTGAGATGGTGGGATACACGGGATACACGCGGACAAAAACACCTAGTGAAATACAGTCCCATTCAGAAGTGAATAGCAGGATTCCAACGTGTCATGTGTGTATTGGAGTTGGGAGCCCTTTTGAGGCCACGATCCCCCCCAAGAAGACCGGTTTGACCCATGACTTGGGGATCTCCCTAAGTTTCAATGGGTGAAATGGGCAAGGAAGGTCTGATGGACCTCGTTCCAAGACTTGGGGAAGGACGAAATGTGCCAAGCAGAGTCATGGGATGTCGCGACACCGTCACAGGTCTCAGCGACACCGCTCCTGCATCGATTCGCCTTGGGATTCCCCGACTCGGCTGGAAATGGAAAGAAAATGGAAGATCAAGGGTTCACCATACCTGAAAACAACAAGAATGGTCTCTCCCACCGGGGATCTTTCCAGGTGAGGTCATGATCCAAAAGTGAACCATTAGCCAATGGTTTGACAATGTGCATGCATACATGATCTGGCAGTGATGTTGATCTGGATAAGCCATGATAAGCCCAGATAAGCTTTAAGAAAAGCAGTAACATAGCAGCCAATCCACCCTCAAGCCTAAAAACAAAACAACAAGTTCCTTGTTCCGCCCTCGTAGCCTTTCCAAAAAGTGCATATATATATATATTATAAAATATATATTTATATATATATATGTGTTTAAGTCCGAATAGGTACTTGGTCTCTACCTAGTCCGTCGGCAGAGTCTTTGTGCCTCTCAGCTGGCGTTCCGAAAGGCCGCTGCCTCGAGTCCTTTCTCGTCGGGGATGCCCAGTGAGAGCTCTCTGGGAACAACGCGTCGTCGGTGTTCGTCGGAGGGGTTCGGAAACCGAAGAGAAATCCCCGGAACATCACAGCCGTTGGGAGTGTCAGGGAACTCTTTTAAGTTGTGATTATAATGTACTTATAGTATGGCCTACTTTGCATGTTTCACGAGATTTCGCATGCTTCGATCGTGCGCCGTCTTTTGAGATGACGAAAATTCTACACCTGTTGTGTGTCCAAATGTAAGTGAGAAGCAAGCTGATCAAACAACAAAAACTCCGCCCACAAACCGTTTTAAAGGTTCCGCGTTGAACACACACACCAACTGTTCCAACCCTCCGCTCGAATTGGTCCCGCAGGCAGCTGTTAGCCTGGTCCCGTCGCCAGGCACCTTCGAGCGGAGGCTTCGGAGTTTGTGCCAGGCGGGGGCCAAGACTTTGGAGCTCGGACGTTTGGGGTTACCGTGCGTCGCCGTCGTTTGGGTTCTTGAGAAAGGGTCATATGGTCCTATTTTCTAGTAGGGTATAGGAACTGGAGGGTCCAGGATCATGTCACGGAATCAGATGAGGACCATGTAGCGATTGATTTCAGGTTTCAGGCACACTCATTCTGGTGGAATCAGCCAGACACTAGGTGCGAAACTGCCTCCTCTACCCTGCTAGTGTTTCGGCAGGATCCCGGCGGGATGGTTGAGAAGAGCACCTTGGCTGCTCAGGACTTGCTGTTGTTTTGCTGGATGTCATCGCTGGATGTCATCCAGTGAGCTTTGTTTGGGTGTTTCAAACAAAAAGGAACTCCAGTGGTCTCTCAGTGTTTGATGGTCAGAACAACTTGTGCACCCTGGAAACCCATGTGGATGGTAGCCACCTGTAGCCTTTACCGCAGGGGGACACATCGTTTGCCTTCACCGCCGTCTCAACGTCGTTGCCCATCGTCTCCAGCCTTGGTGGGAAGATGCTGGGTGTCGGGTACGCGGTGAACGACTCAGCTGTCGGGATAAGCGGTTTTCAACACTCCATGTAGACGATCACGTCACTAGTGTGTGTGTGTGTGTTTGAAGCAATGCTACATGTTTGTCAGAGTCCAAATCTCACACGCCACTGCTAAGGTAATTTACTACTTGTTCAACTACTTGTAGTTGACAATTGACCCCACGCTCGTGTCATGTGAATTGATCTCGACAACGGGTCTGGTATGTGGGCCAATCTCGTTCACGGGTGAAAGCTGCGCAAAAGCCAGACGCTCCATGTATGGTATATATGCCTACAGTGATCCCTGAAACCACCTCAATGTAGGCACGCAGGCACATATGGCATACATGGAGTCTTTGGGAAAGACAATGCAATTGTCGTATAATATATATATTATAAATTATAAAGATACAGATCACAAGAATGTATGATATCACATGAACCATAGTCATCATATCACAAGATCACATCAACAATTGTCATATATACCCTGACGATCCATGACCACACATAGGTCACAAATAGAAATGATCTCAGGATATGCATACATTTCTATTGATCGTGTTTTTTTGAAGACGTTGTCGAATCACAGATTGGGGTACCTGAAATGTATATTATACAATTCCAGTATCATTGTCGGACGATAAGACCATGAAATCCCAAGAACCAAGCATACCAGGGCGTGACGAACCGTGACAGACCGTGATTGGTCTATTTTGTCCCTTTAAAAATGATGTCATTGTCGGACTCCAGCATGACAACCCGTGACGAAATCGAACTTGGGATCGTTGGTTTTGTGGTTTTTGGGTTCTGTGGTTTTGTGGTTTTTGGGTTCTGGTATGATCTCGTTTTTTGAGGTCGGACCTCACAGGGTGAGGTCGGAGAGCCCCAGAAGACACAACCCCAAATGTTAGCATATAGAGCTAACTTTCGATCCTCAGGGATACATATATATATATATATTGTGATCTTGTGATCCGTTTGTCATGACCTCCAGGAGTGTTGAATCCCACGATTTGACCACCACCACAACGTCGTGGTGTTGATGTTGCTAGGCTCAAAACGGAGCTGGAAGAAGGCACCGAACGCAGTACGTGTCTTCAGAGGTTGTGAGAGGTGGGCACTGTCGTTGTCAGCTCTCTGAAAGCTGGGGCATTGGGAAAGAATCGAAGCTACAAGCGGGCAACATAGATGCTTGACAGTTCACTCAACCTTGGCAGCGCCCTTCGCACTCGGTTTTATCCATGTTTAGTTCGGTGCGCCCACCAGGGAATTCAGTGCAAGAATCGATCGGCCCCACTTGATGAAGCAGGTTTTGGGGCAATTCGAAGCGCGGAATGAAGAAGAAGCCGTTGGTTGCAGCCCAACAACTCGCCACTGCTCGGATTGTTGAGCAGTTTGAAGCCTCCTCCTGGGTGATACAGCCACCTTTGCATCGATCTTTGCTGGGAAAACATGATGAGGGGCGTGGTATTTGATCAGGATACGGCGAGCGTTACTGGCTCTTGTTGATGAGCACTTAGAATGGTGACTCTGTAGCCTACATGGACTCACCCCGCTCATCTCAATTTTTTAGCAAAAACTTGGAGACGTTTCCCTTCCAACCAGAGACCTGGAATGACATGGCAAGTAAATCTTGCCACTATGAAATGGCAGAGCAAGTTTGAGACAACCACTCGGACATGTTAATGTTGGGATGTTATAGGCTCAAACGCCGGGTCTCGGGCCATCATCCATTCAAGAGATATTTTAATTTCTACCTGCTTATAACTTATATTATATACGGGGTTCAAAGGGATGATTGATGTATGGAGGGTGCCCGTTCTCCAGTCCGTTTGGTGCCCGTTGTGCAATCATCCTATGACATCCCAGAACTGCATGGACAACAGGCTTCACTGCTCCGACCCCGAGTCATGCCCCTCGCGGTCTGCAACCAAGTCGTGGATTCCGCAGCGAGCTCGATGGACCAGTGGTTCGGGCCAGGTCATGTCCTTTCCTGCCCAAACTTCGGATCACGACATCAACGGCGTTGACAACCTAGTTATATAACATATACATGTATATACATACATACATGTTCAAAACATATAAGTTTGACGATGTGTTCAATGGTTGTGATCAGACTTGATCAGATGCTTCCAGGCATTTGGTCGTGAGAAGCCAATCTTTGGACAGTATATGGTGTCAACCGAGATCAGTTGTTCTTTCGTCTTTCGCGATGGTGCCACATGGCACTATTTCAAAATTTATGGTGCTTTTACTTGGATCTCTCAAAAGTTATGGCCACATTCCATCGCCCATGACTCTATGCCAACGCACTAAAAAGCCTGAAGCTGGTAGCATCGGACAATGCCTTCCGCGTTTTCGTCAATGCAAGAAATGCGAGATAGATCCACAAAAGCTGCAATATGCCTGGTACGAAATGCAGAAACATCATGTTAGTTTGTTTGCTTCTGTGCGAGGTGTTTCCATTTGTTTGTTTGGAAACATGCCTGTGAGAAGACATAGACATACCAAAGATGGGCAGAATTGCGAAGCTTGCGGCAACCCTGCCGGCATCCTAGATGACATTTGAAAGGATCTTTAGGCCCCGTTGTCATGGGGAGCCCGTGTCTCAAGCTAATTGCTTGGCATGTGGGAGAGCGGATGGGAGTACTCCCACCCCGCCCTCAAAAGTGAATTCGGATGGGGGACGGAGGTTTTGGGATGATACAACTGTATGTAGTATAAAAATTAAATTGTGTTCTCGCACACTTGTGCATCTTTCAAACAACGAATTACCAAACAACCTGCTGATCGACCCAGATTTTCCTTGATGAGTTTCTTCGTATGACACATGTGACACAACAGGACACGTTGGCCACACGCAAGTGGACACATGTGCTGAATATTCTGAATTATTGTCGATCCTACATACTTGCGGTGAGTCCGAACTTTGAACATCACTTTTGGCATCTGTTGGCTTTTGTTCTCATCTGAGATTCACAGTGTACCCAAAAGGACTTGCTTTGCTTCTTGTTCCCCAGTGTGGGCCCTTTGTGGCCCGCGTCCAACGCGCGCGCTGAACGGGCTGCGATCCATGCACCAACTTGGGTTGGGTCGCTATAGGCTTTCTGAACTCTGAACATACACAAAGGTACATACATACCCTATATAGGGATACATATACTATTATATACGTATGTTTTAATGTATATAATATCATTCTTGGATAGCAGCCACCACTGTCCTGATGGGTTTCCCTCCACTTGACTGGTTTCCCTGATGAGTTCAGGTTTGCACCACTTTGCCAACTCCGCTCGGGTACTTCCGATTAGGAAGTTCAGCGGATCAAGAAGTTGAGGTGCGATCATCATAGAGAAGTTGCACCAAGAAGTTGCACCCTACCAGGGCATTTGACCAGGGAAGACAATACAGACAGAAGAACCAGAAGCAACTGTCCTTTGGAAGTCGTGACTTCCGACATCGTTTTTTTCCTCCTGTTGAGGTCTCACAGTTACAGCTGTTACCTGGTAGAAGCGGTGTATTGCATCCAAAGTTTCAATCCTGTTTCATCAAGTTACCTCCAGTGCTTTTCTAGAGGACCCTGCATTTGCAAAGTGTGCGGTTCTTATTCAGCATCCATTTGGACCCTGTTCGGTCTAGCCTTTGCAGAGCTGAAGAACCGTTTCAGCGTGCGCTTTGGAACGACAATGATAGCTCTGCCCCCGGTTTTTTGGAATGAATTGGTCACGGCGAGTGCAAAAAAATGGAAAGAGAGTGAAGGGGTGGGAGATCACGGCGCGCCTAGTATTCCTCCTATTTGGCTATCCATCTTCGTTTGAGGGCCCGAAAAATCGCAGTAAAGAGGAAAGCACCGGACCCACTCGGTGGTTGGACTTCTGAAATATGCGACTCCTGCCATTCAATGAGGGAAGGTCACAATGTCATCAAGGGGGCTGATGATGCGGCTGGTGCAACATTTACAGTCTCCTCGATCTCGGAATTACAGAGAATATTGGTGAATCATACCTGTGGAAGTTGTTTTGGGCCGAAGTTTTGGCATACATGACCTGAACAATCTTGTAACGTAATAGTGCATTTCCCAACCTTAGGTAGATTGGCCAGGACCTTGCAACACACCTTTCCTAGGGGTGATGTTCTTGTTCGACCCATCAGGTAAAGTTCTGGGTACTTATTTGATGCGTTTGGGGCATCCAATATCTCCCAGTGATATTCTCCCTTTGCTTTAGGTTGTTCTTTGGATGTTGTCCCTCAATGCTAGCTCGCACCACGCTGCACCTGTGATCCATGGATCCTTGTTGTTTCGACCTAGACCTACCAAACCGACCTAGACCCAGCTTCGGTGCGAAGAAAGGGTGTTGCGATGACACATCCGCCATGGCACTCTATTCGTGTGCCAGGGTGTTGTCGATGACGCTTGAACCGATGACAAACAAGAAGACCATTTAAGCTTGTCATCTTATTAATATTGGAATGTTCATGTGTTCCTTTATTGGAGTGTGCTGAAGATTCATGCATCCAAGAAGAGCTGAACACATACTGGATTGGCTGCAGAGGTCATCCAGGCAGCAGTTGTGCGGGGCGTCATGCGAGTGCTATTCTGGATTGAGAACGCCCTTCAAGTGACATGGAAAGGTTCAGGGCTCCTTGTCGCTACTGTTTGTTAACAATAACGCTGCCTGGATCAAGCCGTCGTTTCACGATTTTTCAGCCAGACTAAGACCTTGGCAGATGGGCAGATGAAGGATAACGGTCATTATCTTCAGCAGCTTTTGCTTGTGGATTTGTGTACTTTCCTTGTGGGTAAATCCACCTTAAAGCAAATCCAATTTCTTGTGCTTGAATTGAATCTAATGGAGAGTTGCACCCATGTTTTAGGCTGTTTTATGGCGCAGGTAGAAATTTACTCAAAACGTATTGTTCTACCGCATACGTCCGGCTTCTTCTTTGGCTGGATGCTGAGCTGTCTTAGCGCAGTTCTTTGTTTTCTTTAGAGACAGACAAAGCAAGGAGGTGCCATGCTAGGCCCATTTGGGAACAGATGACCAAGTAAAAAGGACACAAAGCAACCCCAGAAATCAACCCAAAGTTTCCACCTAAAAGATAAGGCCAAGGACCGTTTTGACCTAGTTCTTTCCAAGCTTCAGATGCACTACTTGCATGTAAGGGGTCTGAAGAAGACCCTCAGCACCCCACAATTGCTTAGATATCTGGCATGCTGGCATGGCCTGGAGGCATGCTTGCAGGAGTTGGATCTTGTACCGTCCAGGTCGTCGGGTTTACTAGTGGATACCAGTGGATACCCTGTCAAAACCCGCTGTCAATCAGCAACATGCATGCTGGGCTTTGGAACAAGGAGCACCAGTATGTTCCATGGATTTGGGAGAATAGCAGCATGGTTGGCCAGCGGAGTGTGTGGAGTCGTACCTCCTTCACGAAAGAGATCTATATCAAGCGTCACCCGCTGGCTCCTGCCAGAACCTCCGCGAGCTTCTAGCCCACTAGAACAAAGAGCTCGGTCCTCTCCAGGCGCGGATGGCATTGAGTGGCTGCAACAAGAGTTGGGCACTCTTCAGCGACTTCCTGGGCCACGAGGCGCGGCACGCGGCGTCGCGTGGAGACGGCGACGCCACGAGGCGCCACGGGGGACGGCGGGACGCCGCCTGGAGAAGGCGGGACGTGGTGGTGGACTGTTTGGCGCGGCTCCAAGAGGGTAGAGTGCTGCAGTTGCAGTCTAGTCTATAGTCATACTGTGTTGTGTTGTTTTCTTTGTTTGCTATTCTTCCCTCGTCCGGTGGTGGCAGAGCTTGGATTGTGGAACCGTTGACATTTGTTGGACATGAGGCGCAGTTGGATGCAACTCGATGCGTGTGGATTCAGACTTGGGCGTGAACCATTGGAGGTAATTCCATCAGTTGTGTGTTCATTTCATTTCGAGGACGAGTCATTGTTGTCATGGAACTGGTGTATCCTGGTTTACACATGTTGATACTTCTTGGCATATGTCACAACGACAACACACACAACCAGGACAGCCAACAAAAGGGAGTTGCACGTTTTGACACACTCACAGACAGAGAGGTCGACACAGATGAGGACCTGTAGAAGTCATCAACGGGAATAATTAATGCACTCTCCTGATCAGGGTTGCTGCAGCTGCAACTTGCTGCAATACGTCACTTGCCCAGGCCCACATCTAAAAGGTTTGAAATGTGTGAAATGCCGACCAAGACGCATAATTTATCCTCTAACAAATTGAAGCCAAGATGCCAGAAACTAATGCCAGGCATCTATTGAATTATTGGATCCATTGCATTTTATTCTGTGCGAACCTCTAAGAATTGAAGAGCAGGAGATGTGTGCACACCAGCAGACGAACGCAGATAGTTAGTTGCTTCGGCTTTGGTGGAGACTGTCCACTGCAAACGTATACCAAAGACTGTGACTTCAACAGACCATGAAACTCTCATTCACCTTTCCAAAAAGGACAAGCATGGGGGAAACCAAAGGGAAACAATCCAACAAAAGAGAACCGAACCACTAACCACACTCACCAGACCTATGGTTTCTACTTTAACTCCGAAGCCAAGACCGACCCGACCACACTCACCGTCCGAGCCGATCCAAGGCGCCCGAGGAGATCGAGGCCTTCTTCAGCGCCCAACGGCCTCCCGGCGCCGTGCGTGTCCTGGTGATGCGCCACGCCATGGGCGTGCACAACACCTACGCAGGAGAGCGGGGATCGGGACGGGCGCCGGAGGAACCGACGTCATGCGGTTGGAGGAGGAACCGATGCCTCTGGTGAGGTTGGATGGAGGGATGGCCCCTCAAAAGACATGTTGTCACCTTTTTGAGAGCTTGACCTTAAGAAGGAATTCCTCAAAAGAAAGTGTTTGAGACGTTTTGTTGAGAGCTAGACTTTCTCTCAATTCCTCCTTTTTTTGTTCGTATACAGTCCGGTGTTCGTCTCTTCTCTCGCCCCAGCGGAATCGCTCGAGGCATCGGAAGCATCGTGAGCGAGGATGCGGAGATCAACGAGTGTGGCCAGGTGATGGTGGTTGGTGAGTGGTGGACGGTCGAATTGGGAGAGAAAGGCCACCAACCGAATACCGTATTTATATAGTTAATATATACTTTAAAAAAATCAACAAAAACAATAACTTAGAGTATGTATATCATAGATGATCATTTGTGCAGACAGATTACAACATATGTTACTTATCTTCGATTTGACGACATGTTGCATACCTTCACATGATCTCCCATGGCCATAAAGGAAACATGTTTTTCTTGAGGATTCAATCGTTACTTGCAGTGTCCCCGTGATTTGCTTGGGAAATGGTACCATTTCAAGGTCCACCATGTTTTATAGATTTTTATCTCATGATTGTACCCGCATACTAGTTACTAGTGACTAGTGTTCGCCGTGGGGAGGTTGAAGTATACTGGGTATACCGACGTTTCGTCGTTGACTTGGCTGGATGAACCGGACAACAATCTTACGTCTTCTCATTGGGGTTTGGGTCCATAACATAAGAAGCGAGGGTCCATTCTGATCACAATCCTTTGTGAAATCCTTAAGTTCAACAAACCTTCGTGCTGAAGTTATTCAATAGAGGAGCACTCGGTTGGTAAACGCGATCCTCCAAAACCTCTAGAGACATGATGGTACTGTGGGAGAATCAATGAGTTAAACATTGGATGGTTGAAATGTCACACCAAGGTGGAAGATTACACATCTTCTTTTTGGTTCGAAAGGGTGGATGGACCCGAAGCAGTGCAGAGACTTCTGGCAGTGACCGACCGGACCTCCCAGAGCTTGTTGGTCCTTGACAGCATAGTCCTTTGACCTTCTTCCTACAAGTCCCTTTCTAAAAGACCATTCAGTCACAGACCACCATTCTCTAAGTCCTTTCTTCCTACTGACATGGCTTATCGAATCAAACGTGGAGTGAGCGAATGCAAACCTCATAAGCAAATAGCGGATTCTGTTGCGGGGGAGATTCATCCAAAGAGATTCCCTGAAGGTGAACATGACTTTGGTTTGGTTACTTGTCAATGCAACGAATCCTGTTTTAGCATTTCACCACTGGTTCCTAGCTCGTCATGCCTAATCAGGCGCAGGCTGATGCAGTGGCGGAAAAGCTCAAAGAGGCAGGGTCGCCTTGACTACCAAAGGTGCTTGGGAGCAGAAGGCAAGGTTCAACCTGCATGGATACTCCCCCTTAGGTTCCACATATAGGCTCAAGTGCCCTCCCCACTCCCACAACCACCACAATTCAGTGGGTGGTGGGCGCAAGCAACAAATTTGTGTTGCTTGCGACACGTTGACCCCTTTGGGCGCGCAAGAAGCGCTTGTCACCTGGAGGCGGGGGTCTTCCACGCTCTGCATTTGGCGATCATCTCACCCTTCACCCGCGCCCTGCAGACGGCCCTCCGTGTGATTCCGCAGGCACCATTCCCGCGCAAAGCCGCGCGTTTGTGCGGGAACGCGCGCGGGAACGTTCGCGCGCGTGCGCCTAACTGAAGGTGCCAAGCAGGCCTTTGAGGCCTTACTGTAGGAGGTGTTCGTCAAGGCTTTGGGGTTCTTCCTAAATGTTGTAGATTGTTGTACGTACTTTTTGACATGCAATGAGACGGGACACATCAAATTTCTCAATATGCCGGAGATTGCCGGAGGCTTGTTTGTCGACAGTTTTTTCTTCCCAAGTCTGTCCTGCGTTGGAAGCGGCCTTGTTGGGACGAGTTTTAAATACATTAGGACTGATGATCTATGATATTCTATGATTATTTTTTCTGCTACGTTTTTGCTTGTTGCACTTGGCGTGAATGACCGAGTTTCTGCTTCTCCAGCCAAGCTCACCCGTTTCCTGAGGAGAATTTGGAGGGCTCCTTTGCTGCGGATGAGCACATCACACTTCCTTGACCACTCGTTCGCCGACCGCCGACCACGTGAAGGAAAGCGAAAGCTGAAACGATTGATGCACCGGTCGTGCCGAATCCCCGAAGCTCAAGGACGGTCTGTCCAAACGGAGACAAAGCGGTCTCTGACCTGGTCGTGCTGGTCCGCTGGTCACCTCGGTAAAGTACAGATATTGATATATTAATCCGATGGTACTAAACCGACTAAACTCTTGAAGAGCCTAAATAGATTAATAACATTTATTAATATAAGTATAACCCAGACACTCCATGGGACTGGCATATTTACATGGGAGTCCCATGGAGTGCTTGGGTCATATACCCACCTCCTTCACCGACGACTCTCAATTCGGTCGTCCTGACTCCCGTCGCCTCGGTGGTTCATGGCGACGAGTTCTTCATGGAGAAAGAGTTGTAGTCGGCCCACCAAAACGTTTAGTTGTTCCTGGGATCCCAGAAGTTTTGTTCTGTTACTATGAACTATATGCAGACTATGCAGTTCTATCCCTCATGGGGTTCCTGATCGTTTGCCCTCGTTTTGCTTAGCCTAAGAGGGTCGTTCGCTCGCTGAGGAAGCGCCGAAACGGCTAAGCTTCCAGCCATTGTGCCTGGCTTGGTGTCGTTGGGACCATGGGACCAGAAATGTTGGACAGGAGAGGTAACTGGTCAATTCCTCTCAGATTGACATGTTTGACCTCATGACATACTAGAGCTGGTCATACAAAAAAAAAAAACAAACAACACACTACACTAGAACACTAGTCAATCGACTCAATGAGGGTTTGGATGGGGGTTTGACATGTTCTTCGGAGCGTGTTTCGCTGGATTCATCCCAACCAACGGGCCGTTACTAGAGCTGGTCAGTCCCGAAGCAGAGCTCGGCAGATCGTTTGGGTTCCAAATCGAGACATCTTTCATCAGACCATTGCTTGGCCAAGTCTCACCACTTGGGAAAACTGAGGTAGTTAAGAATAGTTGAGACATATTAAGAGAGTTTCTGGTCATGACTGCACACAGGTGCACCCGCTGTGTGCGGAGCAGACTTTTATGCACTCCCATGTGGGGCGCGGCAACCGCGGCTCCACTGTGGAGGACGGGGGGTTGCTTCGCCGCGCACCTGACTTGCACATCAAGCAGAGGCACTCAGGGTTAAATCGGAATATTGTACAACAGGATTTCCATTTTTCAGGTCATTGCTTTGTTGATGTAGAGCAGGCAGTTTTAGTTTGACCTTCCACCCAGCAATTGCGGACTTCAACCGATCATGAGCAGTTCTTCTTTGCCTAGTTCTCAACCCTTTTTTCATGAACTCAACCTCGTCGCTTCGAATCTGATTCCACAGCTTCCAGACGAGCGTGTCCTGTGCTCTCAGCTTCGAATCACCTCAGGAGCTCTCCAGAAGTTCAGATTTCAGCGACTGGGCGATCACCAAATCGGGTGTTTCACCGCTAGTGGTCCGGGATTTGTGGAATTCTTAGGGACTTGGATGGTCTGGTGTGACTACCACAAGGGGAAAAGACATGGTTTGGTGTGGGTACTTGTTGTTGCGTGCATATACTGTATATATGAAATTTATATTGTAAAAAACATACACATAAACAAATTCACACTTTCGTTGCCATGCGGGAGACAAGGAATCGGAAGACCATCATGGTATCCAGCATTGATGTTTGGTGTTTTTTTTTTGCCTTGGGATATACTACTTTAGAAACCTTTGCAAGAACACACCTCGCACCTGCCTCACTCACTTCCTTGGTTTCAAGGTGTCTTTGACTGGAAAGAAGTTGCTGCATGGATGCAACATTAAGTCTGGTGGTTTGGGGGGCTCGGCTCCAAGTGAGGTTTGGTGATTGGTCCAGGAGGAAAGCAACGTAGAAAGGAGCTGTTCTTGAGGTAGATAGGTCAAATGCGGATGCTTGATATCCTGGGAATCCTGGGAGACCAACTGAGCCAACTGACTGGTGAAACGATGCCATCCAGCAACCCCTGCGTTTCATGAAGCAGACCTTGAAGGGATGCCATAAGGATCATGCAGGAAGCAACCATGCAACCATGTCAAGAATAGAACCTGGGTTTCCTTGATGTGAAATACTTTGCCTTCTCTAGGTCCCTGATCAGCACATTGAAAAACCACAGAGACAAACTCCTTGCGAAGCAACATACATCTCCCTTTCCTTTCCTTTTAGATCATTTTAGATCAACATTCGATCGTGTGGGATACTCCCCCTAGTCCACGGGACGCCGGATTCGATCGCTCATGCCATATAATACTGCGCAGGAAGGAGCCCGATCTGTATCAGTCACTTGTGCCAGTCACCTACACTTGGGTGAACAGAACCCAGTCTTCGAGATCAGACCATCCACCGCCGTACACTGAGGAGGCCTACTGCCAGAAGCGCCGTGTGAACGCTGGGAAATGGTGGCATCATGGACCTCACAGCGAGGAGCATCGCTCCGCGGAGCGAGCCGCGCCGGCGGCCGGCGCTGCCTGGGGTGGCGATGTAGCCTAAGAGGCACTTGAATGAAAAGGCGCACTTAACTGTTGGATTGTAGAGCAACCTTGTCTTCTGGCTGAATCTGTTCAGTTTCATGTTAGTGTTCAGGAGGGGGGGGAAGGGCTTCCTCATTGCGTTGGAATGGGTTTGGTGCTTGGTGCCACATCAAGTGATCGATGAACCTAACTTATGCTCAGCTGTTCCTGGGAGAACCTCTCTTTGAACCCCAACGGATGGGCGGCCGTGCCAAACACTGCGAGGTATGCAGGAAATAGGATCAGTCTGTGTAAGATTGTTCTTGTTGAGATTGTTCTGTTATTTACTGCTCTTACTGTTCTTCCAACCCTGCAAGGTGTGTGTCGCACACCAGTGCAGGAGACTGAAAGCTCCTTTCAACGTCGAGCAGTGCGGCTCAAGAAGTGGCAGCTTGGGAGTGTGACATCATCACTACCGCGTCACGGGTGTCCTGCAAGTTTGGAACAATGTGACATCAGATGACATGACATGAGATGACTTAGTCATCCAGTGGTGTCTTCCAATGCAGTCATCCAATGCAGTCTTCTGTGGCCGGGAATTGGCACGAACACCCCGAACAATGCAGCGAACACCCCGACCTGCCCAGAAGAGACCCACCACAGCGTTCGATGTCCGCGCGATTCCGAGGCTCGGGAGCCTCCAAGATCACTGGGCTGTGCCACTGAATGTGTTGCTGGTTTGTCACGGCGGCTGCTAGACTGAGCCGGGAGTGGCAGTTGGGAGCTGCTTCGGTTTTGGCAGAGTTTTGGTTATGTTTTTGGTTAATTTGTGAACTTGGGTTTGAGATATCATGCTGCTTAGATCCACAGTCACTATAGTATACTATAGTGACTTCTACCCTTTGTGTAGAGAATGGGCTGAAGGAATCTTGGAACTTGAAGATCGAGTCATAGAGTCTAGAGCCTGCCATGGTTTCCTTCAGTCCGTGGACAAGAACGCGAAACCACACCCTTTGAGGCATCATGCAGGCGGCCTTCGACTACCAGCCGCACCCTCCGAACTGCGGCTTCCGCGTGTACGATCTGCAGCGGACAGGCGTTGCCACCCATGTGGCTCGTGGCCAGGCACTTCGCTGAGGGACAGAACTTTGTGGTGCACGGCGCACTTATAAACCAGGGAGATGTTTGTTTCAAGGGTTTGTTCTTCGCGGCAAGATGGTTAGTCAGCATCAATGATCTCAAGTGCAGGAAGCAGTTTCCCGTGACGATTCCACACAATGTTGGTGCAAAAACAGCAGCATTACCGAATACATGGATGATCCATAGGCCCTTGTCATGGCTTTTTTGGGACAACTTTGGATAATTGCAGACCCATGCCAAAGGTAATACTGTAATATGTCTATACTTAAATTAAAGAAAAGAAACAAACATACATGGTGAGAGAATATTGGTGATCCATCCCAGCACTTCGCTTCGGCAGGCAGTGGTGAGACCAGATCTCCTTGTCGATCCTGCTTTCGAAGTTCTGTCTGTGCGACGTTTGCCAGAGAAGGCTGTAGTTGTTTTTGCTGTGATTTCTGTGATGGTGGCACTGGGTGTGATTGTGATTGAAAGGTAGAATGGAGGAAAAAACGTGACTGGTAGTGGTGTACTGCCCTGTTGCCCTTAGTTTCTTTCTTTGCAAAGGAGGAAACAAAAAACCATTGTTTGTTCCATAAGTTGGATGAATCCTCCAACAACTTCCGTCAGGAAACGAGGACAGATCCGCTGGCTTTTGAGGCCAATGGCAATACTGTCTTCAGAGTGGAAGTCCTTGTCGCCCAGCAAGAGTTCTTCTCAGACATCAGCGAGAATGTACCTGGTCGGTGACACAGAATAGAACTAATTAAGGAACCATCTACAGGAAACCCATCGTTTTCGGGGGTGGAAGCCATGAATTCCTGGATTCCTGTAGATTTTCCCTTAAACCAATCCTTTGATTGGGAGGGATGGTAAACAAAGATAGAGCCTAAGAAGTGTGTCAAAAATCCGTGATATGTCAACTCCCAGCGGGTCTCGCCATCTTCTCTCGTTGCTGTATTTCGAGAACGATTCCGTTTCAGGTGAAGACGAGGGTCGCATGGAGCACAGATGGGGAACCATGGTCGCACCCCTCCAACGAGATCCCCAAGACAGTCAGGCCGCGTGAGAGACGAGAAAACAATCAAACGCAGGTGACGATCCATCCCCGTAACCCATATCAAACCAAGCCAGATCAAATCGAGTTCCAATTTGTTCTGATTGGTGAGTGTTCACAAGACCAGGCATATGGCATATTGTCTTCAAGGTGTGGTTCAATGATGTTTAAAATCAAAGGACCGGAAGCAAAAGAACAACAGAGGCTGACACTGTATTTGACATTCTGGTGCTTTCTATGCTGGCAGGACTGTATGATCATTTGGAGCACGTAGGCACAGCACGTAGGCACCAGTGACCCCGTTTCTTCGGTCAAAGTGAGCCTGTGAGGAATTTGGATCGAAGTGCGAGAGCCATGTGTTTGAGGGGATGACTTCCATTTCAACAGGTCGAGGGATTCGCCCGCTTGTTGGCCTTTCCTCGCTGAGGTCTTGCGGGAACGCTTGCACGACCCTGTGAAGGAAGGCCTGAGCCCTGAGCTCTATGCGCCTGAGCGAGAATGCACTCGGTCGTCGGTCCCGGGGACAGTGCTTTACCTCGAGGCAAAGCGAGCAGGTCAGGAGACCTTGTTTCTGATTTATCGTTCGATTCCTCTAGGGCTCAGAGGCGACAGCAGTCCAGACTTTGTGGTGCAAAGTCAAGTGTGTGTGTGTGTCTTTGTCAGGGACGGGGGCACGTGGGGCTGTGCCGCCTGCTGTGGCCCAGCAGATGTTTCACTGGTCGTGGGAATCCTATCCTTGTGAAGCAGAAAGTATAGCATGTCAAGTTCATACCTTGAGTAGTACCAAGATATTGCCAATATATCAATGAATGGTCCTCAAACACAAGGACATATCCTTTTTGTGGAATGTTCCTTTGTTGTACCAGTTCTTACACCAGTAGCTGATGCTCACCTCATCTCATACTGACAGCTTCAGGCCTTAAATGCAACTTGGAGGATGAGGATCAGATTCAACTTGGAGGATCATAAAGGGGGGTTCTAATTATGCTGGCCTGGTCATTCTTGTGAAGAGGTCCTGCACACTGAATCCCGCCAAAGGTCAGCTTTTCCAATGCATCAACAATTTGGGTGTGTGTTGACATAGGGGGACCTCAACCACTGTTTTTTTGGTCTATTGTCCTCCTTCCAGCAGGTCGAACTGGGGGGTCTTCCTAGTATTCAAGTACACAGCGTGTTACATACTCATCTCTAAGAATAGCATCACATCCTCAGAAGAGAAGTCTCCATTACATCCTCATACACATTGTGTTTCACGTGTTTCACAGCGTGTTGCATCAAATCATCGTCTCCATTCGTGCTTCTTGTTACTACTAGTAAGGCACCTGTTACTACTAGCGTGGCACCTGTTACTACTAGCGTGGCATTCCTGCAAAGGAGAAGTATGGGCTCAGTGGGCTTTTCCCCAGCTGGTGGTCTTGGCTGAACCGAGCGCGTGCCGATCTCTCCATCTACATCCAGGAGCGCTGGACCGACTGAACTGTCAACCTTTACCATTTACTTGGGATGATTGAACCTATTGACTAATGTTTTTTTCAATTGAGCTGAAACCACCAACCAGCCATGAATTGCAATTTGTTATGTCTCACCTTAGGCATCGTTGACTGCGGACTGACGATCAATCCATGTTTTTCTTGAGGGGCAAGGACAGGGAAACTGAAGCATGGCAAATGCCACGAACTAGACAATTATAGTCCCTTCTTAGGTCAATTTTCCGATCCAATGACCAGTGGTGTTGTTTCTTCCAAAGTGTGATTATCGTTGAGGACTACCTGGAACAATTGGCCTTAGCCATGGGCGCCTGGGCTGGTTCGCTCAAAAGCCCAATGACTTGGTCAAGTTGCATTTAGCAACTGATTCACTGGATCAAAAGATCGTTATAGTAACAGGTGCCTTGCTAGTAGTAACAAGAAGCTATTAGAAACAAGTGCCACGCTAGTAGTAACAGGTGCCTTACTAGTAGTAACAAGAAGCTATTAGTATGTATATACACACGTTAGTTCTACCTTTACAAGTTCTTGGCTTGGTTTCCACACACCCGTTTGAAGTTAGACTGACTGATTGGCCAGAACGGATTGGGTTCAGAAACCAGCGCAAAAAGAAAACAATTGTTGGTACGCTGATTGTTTCCTCATGTTTCCTCTTGCTTGCAGAGGGTCGCAGTGGGTTGACTGGGTTAGCCGGAGTGGGTCGCTGTTATGATGTGCCCCATGACTTGTGACATATCATTGCTTGTTCTTTTCACGTGTTTTCTTCAGTTGTGTTGGCGATGTAGCTCTTATAGTCTTAAGTTAAAGTCATCCATGTTGCTCTCCCGAAATGATCTTGGGCTCCTCAGATCATCGCATTTGCCATTGGTTGCAGTCTGCAGAATTTTCTAGACAATGGCAAATTACTCAATAATGGGTTCCTTGTTTTGCCCCCCAGGTGACGATGGCTTCCCGCCAACCTTGGCGGAATTGGTGAACCAGCTGTTGCTTCAGGCCTGATCATATTTCTCCCTGTGCTGCTGGCAAGGAGAAGTCATTGTGCCGGAGTTTGCAAGAGACCAAAGTTTGGAAAGATGTGGGAGTGGATCTAAAATGATCTAAAGGGACGTGAGTGTAAGGTTGTTTTATATAAAACAACCTTCTAGATGCTGTCCAAACCATCCGGAAGAATCTGTGATGAGGTTTGCAAAAGTATGTGTTTAGCGAAAAAGATATCGAAGATGATTATGTTATGTCATTATCATGTTATACATAGTATAGTCATGACTATAGACATCCAAAGTAATCTTCCGGCTCTGAATGTCCCCACGGTCACTGGCTAACAAACTGAAGATGACTGAAGCGCCGACTTTTTCTCACGTGGTTGTGACAGTAAAGGATTCACCGATTCCTTTCCCCACCACTGTCACACAGACTAACAAATTGAGAACTCAACTTGTCCTTGCGCCGCCCTCACAGTGCATATAGGATTGTCCAATTCCCTTTTCCCACTGTCACTGACACACATTCTGCAACTGTCCTGTATCACCCTTGGGGCAACACGCTCAAAGTCGGGAATTTTCAGTGACCCTTTCATGGGTTGCTCTTTGTAAGAAACCTGTTTTCCAGGATAGATTGTTTTGCCGTGGCCTTGACCTTTGCAAGACAAACCATCAAACCATATATATATATAACTGTGGGTTTGGAAAGATATGTGTTGCTTCCTCAAACCCCCAAGCCCTAATCCCTGGTAGGTGGACCATGTCTCGTAGTAGGTGGACGGCGAGTCAGGAACCCTGTTCGGTGGGAAAAAGCAGGGTCTTTTGGTGCCATTACCCATATAGGGGATAACGAATCAATGGCATGAGGAGGGAGCCTATATATGAGTAAACCAACCCTCCATTTCCATCTACCGGTGCAAAGGCAAAAATGCCGTCCACTTGTTATCCCCTATAGCCTATAGCCATATTGTTTGCTTCCTCCATGCCCCGTTCGAGTCACCGTTCGAGCCTACTTCGCCAGGGCCACTTGGGCCAGGAGGAGCCGCCGCGAAAGTGGCGAAGGGCACCAGAAGTGGCCGGGTCGGAAGAGGTACAGAACGGCAAGGCTCAAATGACCAAAGCCACAATCATGTTGATCACTTCATTGTGGTCTGGAGGGTTTGGCTTGAAGTTCTTCACTTCTTGTGATTTGGTAACTTTGATTTTTTTTTTTCAGATATGGAAAATCCTGAGATGTGATGTGTGGGCATCAACCATTTTTCTGTGGCCATATTCCTCTTTCTGCCGTGTCGCAACCTTCACAGATTGCAAGAATAGCAGTGAGAAGGAGCTTGGCAGGGAGCGATCCTTCCATGAGGTGCACAGAGGGTCAGCACACCGGCGAAGTGGCAGGTCCCATTTCAAGGCTTCCATGCGCGGATTTAGGAACCAGGAACACTCATTGCACATGGAACGCAGAAAGACGACGCTTCTCCTAAATGGGGGCAGTTGAGGTTCCCAGTGCGTCTCACGCTCGGTTCTTCTTGCATAACCCTCTTAGCAAGTGAAGGCGATGGACTGTGGACGGTGCCCCGGTAGAATCCTCCGCAACTGGGGTTTGCACTTTCCACTGACATTAGCTGTCCATTGAGGTAAGGTGGCAGAGTGAGTGACTTCAAACCGGGATTTGGCAAAGGCCCTTCTGCCCTGAAACTACCCAACACATATAATTGAAACCTTGAAAATGCACCCCCTAAAACCAAAGGAACTGATTCTGCGAAGCAGTATTAAATCTTCATGATGGTTCATGTGATCGTTTTGCGGGGGCGTCATCGTTCGTGCCGAGATCCCTGCTCCCAGCACCAATTGCACCAATCGCGAGGAGCAGAGGGAGGGAGAAGATGGGGAAGATGCTGAAGGCATGTGCAAGATGAGCTGAAGACTGAGTCAGTTCACTTCCCATGAGCAGTGGAAGGGCAGAGATTGGCTTGTTCTACCTTCCGCCATGCTAAGAATGCATCCCGCTCTCCAATTGTTGCATGTTGCACATCTACTGGACCCCAATGATCTATGTTATGACATGGAGATATGAGATATTTATTTGATCAGCGGGTCTTTCCTCAGCTCTTTCCAAGAGAATGTTATGTTTTTTTTGTGTGTGTGTTTCCAGAAGTCGTTTCGCATGACTTCAGTGGGAGAGATCACCAAAAAGAGGAACCTTTCTCGATATGATGTTGTCCTTTCGAACGTCCACGAACACAGCGAACTTTCGCGTGCTTGTACCATGTTGCATTAAACAAATTGTTGAGTCTCCTTCGGGCCCATTCGATGCTCAGCCACGCCCGCGGGAAATGGCTGTCCTACTGTATTGAGCCGCTCATTGGCTTGTTTGGCGAACAGATGAAACATCGCTGTGCGGAGAACTTGGGTTGACCCACCAAGAATGATTAGCATTTCAGTACCATCCTGAAGAGTGTACCATGTGGAATTTGCATCCATCTCCGATGGGATCAACGTGTTCTTAAGATTCTAAGTTCGCAGTCTCCTTATAAGTACAATCATTGTCTCAGCTCGGGAATCTGCCCTTGGGATTCAGAAGTTCTGCATCAGTCCATGTCCAAGCAAATTGATTGCATTGTTTCTTTCGTTGTCGAAAGTTCCTCCTCTTTTGAACCCTGTTTGAAGGGTTCGTGATTTTTCGTGAAAAGGGTCCCCTGCACAGTCTCATACGACTTGCCAGCTACCACGAGCCACAAAGAGTGTTTTTGTGCATGAAAAAACACCAAGGTGATTGCCAAGCGCTACACCCGGAACATTCATTGTGAGACCAATCTCAGTTGCCCAACACAACAACTAAGGGTTTCCAGGTTGTTGAAACGGCACCAATACAGCTGGCTTGTGGTCAGGGTATGGAAAGGTGCAGGAGCATTCCATGCCCAGAATATGTGTGTTGGCTGCTGAGTTGTAGCTCATGACAACAAACATGAAAGAAGAAACGCAAAGCAACTCCAGGCAGTGTTGAGCTGCCTCCTCTCCCACAGCCTTGAATGTCACCTTGAATGTCACAAATCTTACAGAGCAACGGAGTCCAACAACTCCGACATGAGTCACACAGTCCTCCCAGAAACTGCACGTGCGAGTCCACCCAGCCTAGCTCCTCCCAATCCAATCCCGGCACTTTGAGCGTCTTTAGGCTGGAGTTTTGCTCACGAATCGTGGCTGTTTCGTCAGTGGGATGGCCACGACCCATGGATGAGACGGTGTCACTATGACCGGGTGCCGCTCAACGAGCAAGAACACGAAGTCGAGGACTCTGGGATCGTTGGAGAGCCGACTCTCAGGATGGATTCCAAGGGGACAGAAGATTGGTGTACGAACACACTAGATCACACTAGTCGGTTTAGAGAGTTTACTATTTGAAAAGAAAATGATGTTTATATAATATGTTATTATCACGGCCCCGATTGGCATCCATTACACCCATGCTGCCATGGCAGCAAGCAAGCCACCGGGAATCCAACCTGTTAGCACGGGGAAGGATATGGACGTATGGTCTTTGCAGAGGATCCGAAAACAGCCGAATGAGCCCTGAGGACAGTGAAATCATGCTTGTGGAATTCCAAATACATCGAACTCAGGGTGATCCTGGCACGGTCCTGTGTGGATGTATTGTGGGGGGTGAGGAATCAAAGAGACTTTGTTCCTGGAAGGTTCCTGGAAGGATCAAGACTTCAAGAAAAAGGACCAACGGTCCGTTCGGAGTCTTGCCTTTGACATGAATTCCTTTTCGACCCACTCGGGGCATTCGCGACAGCAACGAAGATGTTTAAGATCTCCGACCGGACCGTGCTGCTCAAGGAGGAGCCATGTCAGTTGCCGAGACGTTGCCGTGGCCTGGTTCTGAGTCTTCTCGTGGGTGCACTCTGCTGGATCCTGGTGACGAGACTCCCAGAGGATGAGACTTGGCTGACGAGACTCCCACCAGAGGACCAGTACATGTAAGTACTCTCCCTAGGAACTTTACTGGAAGACTATTCGTATTCCAGTTTTGGGCTTCCTGGGTTTCCTGGACTTGGAGTTTCCCAGTTGGTTGGAATTGTTGTCCATTTTGGCCCACACACTGCGACCACAAGCCCTCGGAACCATCTCGGAACCATTGGTCCACCGTTTTGGCGGAAAGGCAGTTCTACAGCTCCAGGTCTGGATGCTACCCATGGGTATTGCTAAGTTAGGCTTTCCATGGCGCAAAAAACAGATGCTGTACCCCCAAAATGAGTTCGCAAGAACGGTTCGAACTCAAGGTCTTTCAACGCATTTCATGCTACAAAAGTCATTTCCAACGCTACGAGACCGTCAGAATGATCTTCACCTCCGTGTCGCATAGTTTGTTGGTGCGGTGTCTAACCGAGATGACAAGTCACATGCGATGGTGTCTACTTCCCAGTGATGGCTGTCAGCCATCATGTCACTGACCGGTGTAGCTATTCAACTGACAGGAGTTGGCTTGAGCTCCGATGGTGCGCGTTTTGGAAATCACTGCAAGGTATAGAGTGTAAGATTACGGTCCAGTGTATGTATGTTTTGGTGCCTGACACCCGCAATAGAAGTCAGAAAAATATCGCATCTTGAACTCTATGTATCTTCCGACATTAGGTTGTAGAGCATTACTTGGGCATGCACGTGTGTAAGAAGTGAAATACAGCGATGGATGGATCTTGTATATCACTATCACTGGTTTGTGCTTGGTACTGTATTAACGATGGCCTCAGGAATACTATTAGCATGTGACAGTGCATTTGACGAGAGGTGACGGAAAAGTGTTAGAGATGGTCTTTGATCAGAACAAAGCTGCAAATGTTTGTTGATCCAACAGGCATTGCCTGGGACTGGCTGACAATAACATCCCATGCAATCCGCACGAGTTGGCTTCTGGATGCAAACGCTTACTTTTGAAGCTTCCGCCTCACAGCAGATTGCACAGCAACCATGACAACTCCTAACTCAGGCCAAGCAAAAATAGATAGTATAGACGATAAAAGATTCTTGAATATGATTCAACAACAAACTCAGTAAAGACACATGTCAAGGGCGGTCCAAACCGACCACTAGACACTCATGCGACCGGAGTCAAGCAGCATGAGGTGCTTGTTGCCCCTCGCAGCAACCTGAACCACGTCGAGTTTGTGTCGGCTGCGGACAATTCAGATCCTCCAGACACCGAGGAGGCGTGGAACCATGTCATGGGGCTAGTCCAAAGCCAAGACCCCTCAAATCCATGCTGTTCATTTTTTGTTGGTCAAGCATGAGGGTTCAACAGCATCCCATGCAATCCGCACGAGTTGGCTTCTGGGTGTGCAAAGGCTTACTTTGAAGCTTCCGTCTCACAGCAGATTACACAAAAACCATGACGAGACGATAAACATCGATAAACTATTCTTGAATATGATTCAACAACAAACTCAGTAAAAAACACATGTCAAAGGCGGTCCAAACCGACCACTAGACACTCATGCGACCGGAGTCAAGCAGCATGAGGTGCTTGTTGCCCCTCGCAGCAACCTGAACCACGTCGAGTTTGTGTCGGCTGTGGACAATTCAGATCCTCCAGATACCGAGGAGGCGTGGAACCATGCATGGGGCTAGTCCAAAGCCAAGACCCCTCAAATCCATGCTGTTCATGTTTGTGAGTCGGATGTGAAAGCATGGCTCATGTGCTTGAGGAATATTATTCTCGCTCAGCCTTGTAGTAGCATCAGCTGGGACCAGAGTGAGACGCGTTGTGTGGCTTTGCTCCTTCAAAGATGCAAAAGTGGCACCCAACCGGATATGGCGATCTCCTGAAAAGGGAGATGTCGATTGATTGGGTTTGGACGAAAAGGGAGTCCAGCGATCAGGGCACATCAACTCATCCAACCGACCGAATCACTGGACCATCTTTGACCCAAGCTCGTCAAAGAAGGACACATTGTTCAGGTGCGAAGCCTATATAGCATGCGCCCCGTGAAAACGGGGGTCACGTCGTTCACTATGGGCCTTTCAGCCTCGGGTCAGCAGTCCACTCGTCAGTCCGTCCACTCGATCAGCAGTGGATCGAAGGCACCAAATCGGCATGCAATCATTGACGGCGAGGTTTGTGCTGTTTGCTTCGCCAACTCAGCGAGAAGCGTTGAGATCCTGATGTGCACTCCTTAAGCAGTCATCAATCATATCAGTTCAGCTTCAGGAACGTGAGATACAATCTTATACAGTGTTCTACAGAACAGCTATGTCAGCCCTTTTCTTTGAGGTTGGAAGCCATCGCTCTTAGGTTGGAGGCCATCGCTTTTAGGTTGGAGGCCACCGCTCTTAGGTTGGAGGTCATCGCTATTAGGGGGGGAACAAATGGGCAAAACCCATCCCACAGATCCGGACCTTTTTCTGGGTCAATAGATCCTCCCAACACGTTCGTTCGGACGAGTTGGCTGGTTTCGACGAGGTCACACCACGCGGTGGTTGGTCTGAATCAGTCCCCTTTGAAGCAAGCGCAAACTGGCGAATTCATCCATACACCATGATGCGTGCCTGCTCACAAACAAGGTCCGCAGGCATGTGCCATGCCAGTGAAGAGAATCACAAGTCGCAAAGCGCTCAGCAAAATGATGCAAAATGGAAAGCCTCAGTGGTGGGATGGAAAAAAGCGAGTGCCACCATTGTTGGAGTGAGGTTGAAGGATGGACCACTGTGGAGACCAATTGTGTGGCAAATGGTGATGTAGACAATGATGCTTTGGCAGTCCTTTTGGAGCCTGGCAGTAGCAGAAACTGGAGCGAGAAACTGTCAAGCTTCCCAATGTGAAGGTAAAAAAAGAATGTGCCTTCCCAAATGGTACATAGCAATTTTTGATCCGCCAGATCACTTGTAGAGGGGTGAGTGACATGAAATCACCTGGTCACTTCATTGCTGGCAAATCAAGGTGAGTGTGTCAGTGTATTTTAATAGAGAGACAGGCAATCATTGGGCTTTTGGTCTAATTGGTGTCCTTCTTCCCTGGGGTCTTTGGGGGTCTCCCTATTTCAATACACACTCAAATCAAGTTATCCCATGTGATGTCGTTTGCACAGAAGCCCCATGTGCAGGACAGGGGTGACGTCATATGACATATGTATATAATTTGCTCAGCATGTCAAATCATTTGACCGATGCCGTGCTTCTGGATGTCTAAAGCACACTGTGAATGTACCTCAAGAACCAAAAAGGGGCACCAATGAACTACCCTACCAGTACTGTACTACAGCTTGTGGGACTTGACAGCTATTGCAAAATCATGCAAAATCCAGGTCTCTCGAGGTATTCCTTTCTCAAAAGATGTCAAAAGCCTTCTAGAGTGCTGAGGTGAGGCGTAAGACGACGAAGGAATCTCAGGATGCTGATCCCAACAGGAAGAGGTTCATATTGAAAGTCATCCTCACAGGGTCTTTTTGGTATATATATACATATATTTTGTGTTTTCCCTGATGTGTTTTTTGTTTCTAGTAGCAATGGCCTCCACCCTACAGTGGCAATGGCCTCCAACCGACTAGCGATGGCCTCCAACCTAATATATGAATATATAGAGATATAGATATACATGAGTCAAATAGTGCCTAGAAGGACTCCATAGAAACTATACAGGCTGCAAACACAGGCAGCTTCTTTGTGGCAGGGAAATCTGCAAAGTCTTGAGGGTTTGCGCATGATTTTGGACGTTGCTTGCAGACTTTTTGGAAGATTTCAAGGACTTAGAGATTAGTGTATATATATATATATAGATATTATAGCTGTTTGTTGCCAAAAACCGATAAGTGGATTTCCTTTCGTGGAACCTCTTTGCTTAATGCATAACCCATTGGTCTAAACATGTCTAAACAGAGCTTCCAGTGCATATTTTGATCTCCCCCACGGTTTTCCTTTTGGACTCCAGGTACCAAAAAGATCACTCCAATCTTCACCGCATGCGACCCGGAAGTGGATGAGATGTTCCTCACGAAATGACCTATACCATCCACCATCATCCACATGGGACACAACCTTTTCCATTTGTATTTTGTTTGATGCTGCGCACGTTGAACCGCAGGGGTGCCCGGGTGAGTGCAACCTTGCTGTGCCTTGTCGCGACGACCTGCTACGAGACAATACGGATCTGTTCTTCTGGAAAGTCGCTCGGCCAGACTGTGCGAGTTGGGAGCCTCCCAGATGGCTTGGGAGCCGCAGGGGGGGCTGGATATTTATCCAACCCTCCAACATATTTGTTCAACCCCAACCTTTTTTTTTCAACCCTCCAAGACGCTTTTTCAACCCTGGGTTGGAAAAAAATGTAACCCCTACTAAATCAACCCATGGTCCTTATATTCCAACCTTTTTTTTTCACTTCAGTTGCATTCTAGTTTTTTGGGTGTGCACAGTGTTGGAAGATCTTTGTTGGTTGTTTTCCTGGCGGTTGAAGATCCGCTGCACGAAGTCATAGGGTCTGAAAAGCATCCGTCAAAATCAAAAGCAAAAGCCCTGGACCTATTTATATACAGTGTTTTTGACTATATTACCGTTCATGCATGCTTCTGTTGGAAAAACTTCCTTATGCGCATTCCATACAATACGGGTGTGTATTGAAAAAGAGATGCCTCCCAGAGACCTTTGATAAGAGCAAACGTCGTTTTAAACCATTGGTATCGGGCTCGAGTCTTCCAGATGCACGCCAGACCGTCTTCACACAGGTCTCTGAACTGGAAACATGTTCGGAAGGGGTCAGGGGTCGACAGGTACTTCAAAGTACCTATCAGACAAATTGGTTTCTTCTTGGATTCGAGCCAACCGGTCAATGGGTTCCCCTCAAGCCAACCGGTTCTCTATTCGCCTCAGTTGCCGGACAGCCCGGGCTGCGCAGAGTGTGTGTCGGTGAACCTGAAGTCCCTTCCGAACCAGACGCTTTGGCGAGAGCAGTCGGGCCGAAAGGTTGTTGTGGAAGTGTTTTCAAGACTGCCTTGAGAAGATGCTCCTAGTTCATGGCTCAAGCCTAAGTGCACTTCCTTCATAAGAGTATCATAAACAAAGATGCACTTGTTTTCAGGAAACACCCTGGGGTTGCGAGTGAAAGAGCACCCAGATGCTCTTTCTAGGGTCCACATAGTCCACATCTCCAAGTCAGCATGAAGTGGATGAGGGAGAGGTGGAATGTTAGCCCTTTGGATTGGACTGAAGATTTAGTAACAGCGGTATGAGATTCATCAGTGATCTCAGGCCGTTTGAAATTTGCTGTGTCCAATCGGGGGAAAGAAGAGTTCAAGAGACCGCGTATAAGGGGGAGCAAGCATAGCAGCCACTGTATAGCAAGCAACCAACAAAACAACCAACCGTTTCAACCCCTTGAAGGCTGTATGTTTGAAGACTAATCCTAGTTGATAGATCATACACCCGAGGATTTTCGTCGATCGTGACCGGAATCGACCTACCTACCTCTCTGTTTGATTGAAGCTCCGACGTCAGAAGCTGAAAGTCCTGGCAGGAGTATGAGCATGTACCCGTTTGAGCTTACTGCATATGATAAATTTATACCAATTTTACTAGATCTCCCTTCTTCAAGCTAAGTGCTACACACCCAGTTCACTTCGTCAACTCTTGCCTGAGTCCGGACTTCAAACTCCGCTTCCGCGTGAAAGTCCTGGCACCAGGTGGGGAGGGATGCCTTTTCATTGCTGTTGGTTTGGCAGATTGCATGATGATTCCAGGAGTTCCCACTATGCCCAAGTCCCATCAGTTCCAAAACATGTGGTTTTCACATGTCTTCACTCCTAATGAGTAAATAATGGACACCCTACCCTCCAAGTTCGGCATCCCTTTGAAACGTCTTGGATTGTGGGTTTCTGCACGTTCTTTGCAGCTTCTTTTCGGTACCTCGCGTTGGAGCCACTCCGCAGATCGAGCAGTAAAGCTGACATTCGCTCCTGGCACGGCATTTCACAGGGACTTTGCCTATGTCCTAAGCAGTCTGGAGCTGAGCATGACACCCAGACACTCCATGTAATTATGGAGCAGTGTATGGAGCATCAGCAATATGTATATTTTAGTATTTTTTTTGCATATTTATATTTTGTTACATAAGAGGGTGGCTTGAGGGGTCAGTGTAGGACAATATAACAATATTGTTCCATGCACGGAGTGTTTGGGTGTATGAAGGGGTGGCGTTGATTGTTTTTGGGTGACTAACTATTGGCTGGCCACACCTGCACGATCCGCGTGGCTGCCCGACAGATATCATCCAACTGATCGATTAGGCAACTGACCACTGACCGCAAACTTTGAATTATAGGCAATGGTCAATGCTGGAAACATAAACCGATCAGAGACGGCCTCTAGCGGCCGGAGCCAAGGCTCTTGGCTCCGGAGAGGAAACGTGTCTAGCAGTTTCCATGGTGGCACTTGCTTCCCCCCC
Organism: Durusdinium trenchii; assembly: GCA_963970005.1. Classification (NCBI taxonomy): domain Eukaryota; class Dinophyceae; order Suessiales; family Symbiodiniaceae; genus Durusdinium; species Durusdinium trenchii. The sequence goes on along the minus strand of CAXAMN010001780.1, from coordinate 1,599,422 downwards.
ACAGCAGCCACATCAACACGGTGGATCGACAGCCACATCAACTCTGGACAGCTGGACAGCGGCGCTGTCCTGTCGTTTCAATTGGACCGACCTTTCCTATCCAGGAGTGTTCCTGTGGAGATGAGCTCAAAACCCATCAGAACTTAACTTCCAACTAAACATGAACCCTTTATCTTCCAAGTGGCGAAAGGGAGTGAGTATGACTCTTGGGTGAACTCTTGCTCATCGAAACAGAGCTCGGTGATGTCCGGGAATTCATCCCAATCATAGGGAGACCGGCAGGCCATTATTGATCTTGGACGGACTGATATGGACAGACCAGGCTTCTTTCATTGCTTTCACTGAGATCCTGCAAAGCCTGGCGAAGAATTCTTTGACTTTGTGCTCTTGCCTGGAGACAAGGCTCGTTTCTTCTTTCCCAGCTAGAATTAAACGTACTTGTTTATCGGGGAAATGGCCGGCCGAGGGGTTTCAGCATGGCCAGTGAAACAACCGGAGTTCTCAGGAAATGTGAGGGATAGTATATTAGTATATAAAAACATGTTTGAGGCAAGAGGCCCTTGGATGGCTAAAAAAGGGTATGTTGCCTGGCTGCCTGGGCTGGTTTCTTATTTTTGATCTTTTCGGAGTAGAAGACAGAAGGTCAAGGCTTGCGTGTTTTGTTTTTGTTTCTCCACTATGTGTGGCAGCTTTATATGTTTATAAACTCGCGCAGATTTTTTCTGCAATAACATTTGTCAGCATCCATTTTCGTTGCGTGAGAACTGACATGGGCACACAGTTGTTGGCATCGGAACCAGCATGAAATCCTTTATACGAATTTCAGCCATCAAGGATCATGAAAGAGTTTGTGGGTTCGATGTACATCAATGTACCCTCTTACTCACTCACATGGGTTCATGGATAGATGTGGTTTCACCACTTCCATGTCTTTAACGAGTCGGTGTTTGGGACTTGACGTGGTCGTGGGTTTTTTGACGTTTTCGACGTCTTTCTGTCGTTGTGAACTTCTCACCGGATGAGGTCGGTGTTCGGGATCAGGTTCGGGTTCGGAAGCCGTTGTCGTTTCAGCCGAACACAAACCAAAACGGACAAAAGTCCGCCAAGGTTTAATTGCCAAACGTTATAGAAATACCGCTTCGTGACCAATTCCATCGCTGTGATTGGCCGTGTTCGATCGCGCAGGTGAGCCAGGTGAGAGCCTTTAGCAAGAAGCTACCGCTGGGCAGCCCTGACCCTGCCACCTTTTCCTTGAAGATGCTCAGCATGCATCAGTGGTACAGGAAAACGGTAGAGGGCCCTACCAAACAGCGGAGACGTTTGGACAGATCGACAATCGATGGGCTTCTTTGACATTTCCATAAGAGATGGACTGCTACAACCTAGGTTGTAGCCGGATTCATGCCATTTCATGTCATTTGAACAAGCGGTCGTCTTCTTTTTGTTTAAGGCTATGGCGTAGAACAATTGCATAGAGATACCTTAAATGATCCTTGATGTATTTTTCAACCAACTCTTCGATGCTTGCCACGTAGCCAACCTGGAAAATCAGACAACCACCGGTGGCCGGGTCCCGGAGCGGAAGGGACGGAAGGGACGGAAGGGACTCTTCGTGTTTCGATGGTTTGATGTGCAGACGCAACTGCAGACGCACACTGCAGACGTACTGAGGATCAAAGACCGGAACTTCCCAGATGACAACTTGCTTCTTGTCAATGAAAGGAGTGAGCAGGTTTTTAGGCGAGGGGAGTGGGTGTTCTCTGGCCGCGTGTGATGTGGTTCCGTGTGTGTAAGAAGCTCCACAAAGTTATAATTGGCTGTTATATACACAGTAGCTGAAGTTTTGTGCAAAGGAGGCCTAGTAGGAGAGGGGATGAGAGGCATGTGGAGTAAACCCCAAAACTTCAGTGGACGATTCTGTTTCTCCATCAGAACCTGCTATGGTACTTGGACCCTTGGGTAGCCTGGCCTTGAATTCCAGGATACAACAGGACGACGTTTTTCGCACGTCGTCCTGTCGCCCCACGTTGCTGTGGTTTTTCATGTCCGTCTTGACCGGCGAAGGCCTTCCCGGGCGTCTCAAGTCCCTGTAGGCGTAAGCGAGCTTAGTTGACGGTCAGCTTGGGGCGTTGAAGAACACCAGCCGCAACTGTGTGGTTTTTGTTTCTCTCCTGAAGAACGACCGGGAAAGACCAGTCTTGGAGCTTGCTGGTGCTTTTTGTTAAAGCTCTCAAGAGAACGTGGAACGTTTCAACAACGTTGGAATTCAACGTGCTTCACGGTTTCATGTTTCGATTCCAGATGTTCCAGGCCTGCTCGGGGTTCCGGGTGTCCAACGACCAGCTGTACAGAGAGTCTTCCACCGAGCGACCTTTGCTGACGGTGTTCTCAAAACGAGGTCTTATCGGAGCAAGGACGCTACTAGGGGCTCCTGGCCTTACTACTAGGAGCAAGGACGCTACTAGTTTGACAAAAAGATGTGACAGATTTGCCAATGCCTGGATCCCTTGCTTTTGAACGTCCCGAAGTGATGGTGCATAACTCAAACTAGTACCCAACATAAACATCTCGAAATATCTCAAACTGTGTTTTTTTCAAATTCAACTGGCCCCAATACAAAGCAAGGCCTCCCCATCCAAAAGTGTCTCGGGTATCGCTTCTTCCACTCGCAGGTGTCTCGACCTGCGGGAACAAACACCGTCGAACAGCCTTACCGGTCAGAACTCGCGTGTTTGTTTGAGTGGAATTGAGTACTATTAGGGTGGAGGCCACCACTACAAGTAACAAGGACGCTACTAGGGGGGAGGCCATCGCTATTAGGGTGGAGGCCACCACTAGTAACAAGAAGCTACTATGGGGCCTAGGGTGGAGGCCACTAGGAGCAAGGACGCTATTACCAGGTCGGAAAAGTGAACCTTCGGACTCCAGATCGACAATCGAAAAGAAAGACACAAACACAATGGGATGATGGAGGTTCACTTGGTCAGGCAAAATGGTTGTCCTTCCTTCCCATTTGTGATCCACTGGGAGACTGTAGTTCATCCGGCCAAATCAAAACGCATACATAAATACATACTATAGTATTTGTTGTATTCTGCTGCAGTTGACTTCATCGCGTTTGTATGGTTCATGCCGTCATAGACAGACCTGACCTACCCTCTAACCCTAAATTTGAGCCACAGAATCATGTCACATCAGTGCTTCAAGATGCTTAGGTTCCCAAGATGTTGCGTTCTGGTTCGATTTCGCCCAGCTTTGTTCATTGAGGCTACAGGTCAATGATGCGACCAAGGATGTGATTTTTGAAGTCACTTTGTGCCTGGTCTGGCGAAAGTGTGTCCTTTATTTCAATGGAGCTGTCTACAATTGTCTACAGGTCAGTTTGACCTCTTTTTGCCGGAGCTGGTGATACAAGAAAAATACTCAATGAGGTGTTGAGGACTCGGACAAGGCTCAACTGGGTCAGACTCGACCTGTTAGGAGTGGAACCCGAAGTGCTCATGCGAGGTATTCGAGGTACTTCCCATTTCTCCCTGCACTTGGCAATAGGTGAATGAGGCATGCTGTTTGTTTGGGAAAAAGGCTAGAGAATAGATGAGAAGAGGCTCTCAGTTTGCAGGCTTGGAGTCATCATGGCAGTTATACTTCAAGAACCCTAAAGTTTACGCTTCTTACTCTGTTCCAACATGACACTTGCGGTCTACAGCGGGTCGGATTAACACGTCCATTTTGCGTGGCAGGTACAGCACGGTCAGATTTCCACACCCGTTTAAAATTATAATATTTATAAGGCTTTCAGGTGTGGAAATCTGACCGCAACTGAGGTGTCGACATGTTGCATGTAGGATTCTAAGGGGAAAGGGTTTGTGATGTTTTAGAAGTCAAGAAGCGCAACTTTTGGCACCCCAGTGCGTTATTACTAGGTATTAGCCTTGTGTTTACAAGTAATCATGAGA